>CAWUFW010016463.1:0-307950 GCA_963921515.1 Calotriton arnoldi
TAAGTTACGTATTGCTGGGTTTAGGGCAGTACAGTGGTGTTCGGGCATTGTAGGGGGTGGTGCTGGGGCTGGTGTTTCAGGGTTTAGGGCAGTGCAGTGGTGTTCGGGCAGTGTAGGGGGTCGTGCTGGGGCTGGTGTTTCAGGGTTTAGGGCAGTGCAGTGGTGTTCGGGCAGTGTAGGGGGTCATGCTGGGGCTGGTGTTTCAGGGTTTAGGGCAGTGCAGTGGTGTTCGGGCAGTGTAGGGGTCTTGCTGGGGCTGGTGTTTCAGAGTCTAGGGCAATGCAGTGGTGTTCGGGCAGTGTAGGGGTCTTGCTGGGGCTGGTGTTTCAGGGTTTAGGGCAGTGCAGTGGTGTTCGGGCAGTGTAGGGGGTCGTGCTGGGGGTGGTGTTTCAGGGTTTAGGGCAGTGCGGTGGTGTTCGGGCAGTGTAGGGGGTCGTGCTGGGGCTAGTGTTTCAGGGTTTAGAGCAGAGCAATGGTGCTAAGGCAGTGTAGGGGGTTGTGCTGGGGGTGATGTTTCAGGGTTTAGGGCAGTGCAGTAGTGTTTGGGCAGTGTAGGGGGTCGTGCAGGGGGTGGTGTTTCAGGGTTTAGGGCAGTGCAGTGGTGTTAGGGCAGTGTAGGGGGTCGTGCTGGGGGTGGTGTTTCAGGGTTTAGGGCAGTGCAGTGGTGTTCCGGCAGTGTAGGGGGTTGTGCTGAGGGGTGGTGTTTCAGGGTTTAGGGCAGTGCAGTGGTGTTCGGGCAGTGTAGGGGGTCGTGCTGGGGTGGTGTTTCAGGGTTTAGGGCAGTGCAGTGGTGTTCGGGCAGTGTAGGGTGTTGTGCTGAGGGGTGGTGTTTCAGGGTTTAGGGCAGTGCAGTAGTGTTTGGGCAGTGTAGGGGGTCGTGCAGGGGGTGGTGTTTCAGGGTTTAGGGCAGTGCAGTGGTGTTCGGCCAGTGTAGGTAGTCTTGCTGGGGGTGGTGTTTCAGGGTTTAGGGCAGTGCAGTAGTTTTCGGTCAGTGTAGGCGGTCGTGCTGGGACTGGTGTTTCAGGGTTTAGGGCAGTGCAGTGGTGTTCGGGCAGTGTACGGGGTTGTGCTGGGGCTGGTGTTTCAGGGTTTAGGGCAGTGCAGTGGTGTGCGGGCAGTGTACGGGGTCGTGCTGGGGCTGGTGTTTCAGGGTTTAGGGCAGTGCAGTGGTGTTCGGGCAGTGTAGGGGGTCGTGCTGGGGGTGGTGTTTCAGGGTTTAGGGCAGTGCAGTGGTGTTCGGGCAGTGTAGGGGGTCGTGCTGGGGCTGGTGTTTCAGGGTTTAGGGCAGTGCAGTGGTGTTCGGGCAGGGTAGGGGGTCGTGCTGGGGCTGGTGTTTCAGGGTTTTGGGCAGAGCAGTGGTGTTCGGGCAGTGTAGGGGGTCGTGCTGGGAGTGGTGTTTCAGGGTTTAGGGCAGTGCAGTGGTGTTCGGGCAGTGTAGGGGATCTTGCTGGGGGTGGTGTTTCAGGGTTTCGGGCAGTGCAGTGGTGTTCGGGCAGTGTAGGGGGTCTTGCTGGGGGTGGTGTTTCAGGGTTTAGGGCAGTGGTGTTAGGGCAGTGTCGGGGGTCTTGCTGGGGGTGATGTTTCAGGGTTTAGGGCAGTGCAGTGGTGTTCGTGCAGTGTAGGGGGTCGTGCTGGGGTGGTGTTTCAGGGTTTAGGGCAGTGCAGTAGTGTTCGGGCAGTGTAGGGGTCGTGCAGGGGTGGTGTTTCAGGGTTTAGGGCAGTGCAGTGGTGTTCTGGCAGTGTAGGGGGTCATGCTGGGGGTGGGGTTTCAGGGTTTAGGGCAGTACAGTGGTGTTCGGGCAGTGTAGGGGGTCGTGCAGGGGGTGGTGTTTCAGGGTTTAGGGCAGTGCAGTGGTGTTCGGGCAGTGTAGGGGGTCGTGCTGGGGCTGGTGTTTCAGGCTTTAGGGCAGTGCAGTGGTGTTCGGGCAGTGTAGGGGTCTTGCTGGGGGTGGTGTTTCAGGGTTTAGGGCAGTGGTGTTCGGGCAGTGTAGGGGGTCTTGCTGGGGGTGATGTTTCAGGGTTTAGGACAGTGCAGTGGTGTTCGGGCAGTGTAGGGGGTCTTGCTGGGGGTAGTGTTTCAGGGTTTAGGGCAGTGCAGTGGTGTTCGTGCAGTATAGGGGGTCGTGCTGGGGATGGTGTTTCTGGGTTTAGGGCAGTGCAGTAGTGTTCGAGCAGTGTAGGGGGTTGTGCAGGGGTGGTGTTTCAGGGTTTAGGGCAGTGCAGTGGTGTTCGGGCAGTGTAGGGGGTCGCGCTGGGGGTGGTGTTTCAGGGTTTAGGGCAGTGCAGTGGTGTTCGGGCAGTGTAGGGTGTTGTGCTGGGGCTGGTGTTTCAGGGTTCAGGGCAGTGCAATGGTGTTCAGGCAGTGTAGGGGGTCGTGCTGAGGCTGGTGTTTCACGGTTTAGGGCAGTGCAGTGGTGTTCGGGCAGTGTAGGGGGTCGTGCTGGGGCTGGTGTTTCAGGGTTTAGGGCAGTGCAGTGGTGTTCGGGCAGTGTAGGGGGTCGTGCTGGGGCTGGTGTTTCAGGGTTTAGGGCAGTGCAGTGGTGTTCGGGCAGTGTAGGGGGCGGTGCAGGGGGTGGTGTTTCAGGGTTTAGGGCAGTACAGTGGTGTTCGGGCATTGTAGGGGGTGGTGCTGGGGCTGGTGTTTCAGGGTTTAGGGCAGTGCAGTGGTGTTCGGGCAGTGTAGGGGTCGTGCTGGGGCTGGTGTTTCAGGGTTTAGGGCAGTGCAGTGGTGTTCGGGCAGTGTAGGGGGTCATGCTGGGGCTGGTGTTTCAGGGTTTAGGGCAGTGCAGTGGTGTTCGGGCAGTGTAGGGGGTCTTGCTGGGGCTGGTGTTTCAGAGCCTAGGGCAATGCAGTGGTGTTCGGGCAGTGTAGGGGGTCGTGCTGGGGGTGGTGTTTCAGGGTTTAGGGCAGTGCGGTGGTGTTCGGGCAGTTTAGGGGGTCGTGCTGGGGCTAGTGTTTCAGGGTTTAGAGCAGAGCAATGGTGCTCAGGCAGTGTAGGGGGTTGTGCAGGGGGTAGTGTTTCAGGGTTTAGGGCAGTGCAGTGGTGTTCGGGCAGTGTAGGGGGTCGTGCTGAGGCTGGTGTTTCACGGTTTAGGGCAGTGCAGTGGTGTTCGGGCAGTGTAGGGGGTCGTGCTGGGGCTGGTGTTTCAGGGTTTAGGGCAGTGCAGTGGTGTTCGGGCAGTGTAGGGGGTCGTGCTGGGGCTGGTGTTTCAGGGTTTAGGGCAGTGCAGTGGTGTTCGGGCAGTGTAGGGGGCGGTGCTGGGGCTGGTGTTTCAGGGTTCAGGGCAGTGCAATGGTGTTCAGGCAGTGTAGGGGGTCGTGCTGAGGCTGGTGTTTCACGGTTTAGGGCAGTGCAGTGGTGTTCGGGCAGTGTAGGGGGTCGTGCTGGGGCTGGTGTTTCAGGGTTTAGGGCAGTGCAGTGGTGTTCGGGCAGTGTAGGGGGTCGTGCTGGGGCTGGTGTTTCAGGGTTTAGGGCAGTGCAGTGGTGTTCGGGCAGTGTAGGGGCGGTGCAGGGGTGGTGTTTCAGGGTTTAGGGCAGTACAGTGGTGTTAGGGCATTGTAGGGGGTGGTGCTGGGGCTGGTGTTTCAGGGTTTAGGGCAGTGCAGTGGTGTTCGGGCAGTGTAGGGGGTCGTGCTGGGGCTGGTGTTTCAGGGTTTAGGGCAGTGCAGTGGTGTTCGGGCAGTGTAGGGGGTCATGCTGGGGCTGGTGTTTCAGGGTTTAGGGCAGTGCAGTGGTGTTCGGGCAGTGTAGGGGGTCTTGCTGGGGCTGGTGTTTCAGAGTCTAGGGCAATGCAGTGGTGTTCGGGCAGTGTAGGGGGTCTTGCTGGGGCTGGTGTTTCAGGGTTTAGGGCAGTGCAGTGGTGTTCGGGCAGTGTAGGGGGTCGTGCTGGGGGTGGTGTTTCAGGGTTTAGGGCAGTGCGGTGGTGTTCGGGCAGTGTAGGGGGTCGTGCTGGGGCTAGTGTTTCAGGGTTTAGAGCAGAGCAATGGTGCTCAGGCAGTGTAGGGGGTTGTGCTGGGGGTGATGTTTCAGGGTTTAGGGCAGTGCAGTGGTGTTAGGGCAGTGTAGGGGGTCGTGCTGGGGGTGGTGTTTCAGGGTTTAGGGCAGTGCAGTGGTGTTCCGGCAGTGTAGGGGGTTGTGCAGGGGTGGTGTTTCAGGGTTTAGGGCAGTGCAGTGGTGTTCGGGCAGTGTAGGGGGTCGTGCTGGGGTGGTGTTTCAGGGTTTAGGGCAGTGCAGTGGTGTTCGGGCAGTGTAGGGTGTCGTGCTGAGGGGTGGTGTTTCAGGGTTTAGGGCAGTGCAGTAGTGTTTGGGCAGTGTAGGGGGTCGTGCTGGGGGTGATGTTTCAGGGTTTAGGGTAGTGCAGTGGTGTTTGGGCAGTGTAGGGGGTCGTGCAGGGGCTGGTGTTTCAAGGTTTAGGGCAGTGCAGTGGTGTTCGGGCAGTGTAGGGGGTCGTGCAGGGGCTGGTGTTTCAGGGTTTTGGGCAGAGCAGTGGTGTTCGGGCAGTGTAGGGGGTCATGCTGGGGGTAGTGTTTCAGGGTTTAGGGCAGTGCAGTGGTGTTCGGGCAGTGTAGGGGGTCGTGCTGGGGGTGGTGTTTCAGGGTTTAGGTCACTGGTGTTCGGGCAGTGTAGGGGGTCTTGCTGGGGTGATGTTTCAGGGTTTAGGGCAGTGCAGTGGTGTTCGGGCAGTGTAGGGGTCTTGCTGGGTGTAGTGTTTCAGGGTTTAGGGCAGTGCAGTGGTGTTCGGGCAGTGTAGGGGGTCGTGAAGGGGGTGGTGTTTCAGGGTTTAGGGCAGTGCAGTGGTGTTTGGGCAGTGTAGGGGGTCTTGCTAGGGGTGGTGTTTCAGGGTTTAGGTCAGTTCAGTGGTGTTCGGGCAGTGTAGGGGGTCATGCAGGGGCTGGTGTTTTAGGATTTAGGGTAGTGCAGTGGTGCTTGTGTAGTGTAGGGGGTCATGCTGGGGGTAGTGTTTTAGGGTTTAGGGTAGTGCAGTGGTGTTTGTGTCGTGTAGGGGGTCATGTTTTAGGGTAGTGCAGTGGTGTTTGGGTAGTGTAGGGGTCGTGCTGAGGGTAGTGTTTTAGGATTTAGGTTAGTGCAGTGGTGTTTGTGTAGTGTAGGGGGTCGTGCTGGGGGTAGTGTTTTAGGGTTTAGGGTAGTGCAGTGGTGCTTGTGTAGTGTAGGGGGTCGTGCTGGGGGTAGTGTTTTAGGGTTTAGGGTAGTGCAGTGGTGTTTGTGTAGTATAGGGGGTCAGTTTTAGGGTAGTGCAGTGGTGTTTGGGTAGTGTAGGGGGTTGTGCTGGGGGTAGTGTTTTAGGATTTAGGTTAGTGCAGTGGTGTTTGGGTAGTGTAGGGGGTCGTGCTGGGGGTAGTGTTTTAGGGTTTAGGATAGTGCAGTGGTGTTTGGGTAGTGTAGGGGGTCGTGCTGGGGGTAGTGTTTTAGGGTTTAGGATAGTGCAGTGGTGCTTGTGTAGTGTAGGGGGTCATGCTGGGGGTAGTGTTTTAGGGTTTAAGGTAGTGCAGTGGTGTTTTTGTAGTGTAGGGGGTCATGTTTTAAGATGCAATGCTCCAATACCTGACCAGTCTGCACTACATAAAACTGCAAAAAAACTAAAAATAAAAAGTGTTTTGCACACTTTTGTCATTGGGCTATATGTGGGCTACATCTGGGTAATATTTGTGCTACATTTGGGCTCTTTTTCACCGGTGGCCATCTTGGAAGACTTCTTTGTTATGAAGTTTCCTAATTTCTTCATTTACTGCAGTCTCCTCAGTAGGAAATGCTTTCAGTTTTTTACTTTGATTCCATCAAGAAGGCATTCAGATGTGTCTCACATCTGCCATAAATTCAGAATGTTAGCACTCTAGTTGCTCATTAGATCACTGGAGTAAAGCTACTGCTCACCAGGGAGTTAACTGGTAGTCTGCTGCTGGTATTGAAAGTGATTGTTTCAGTCTGCATGTCAGATTTTTCTAATGAAATAGAAGAGGATTTGAGATCTCACTTAAAACATGCCCTAATTTTTCTTTCTGCAGCACTAACCATAATTTCTATTTCAAAAAGAACCCCTCATTTTGTTCCTTTTTAAATTAAATGTTTTAAGTGTTACCGGTTTATTCCAATCAAGATGGCTTCAGGTGTGCCATACTTTTGTCATAAGTAAGGCTGTTAGCGCTCTAGTTGTTCTTTAGAACACTCTGGGAAGCTGCAGTAGAACACAAAGGCATCAACTGGCAGGCTGCTCCTGTTGAAATATAACAGGAAGATATTTGAGATCACACTTGAAATATGTCCTAATTTTTCTTTCTACAGCACTAACCATAATTTCTATGACAAAATGAACCCCATCATTTTGTTCCTTTTTAAATTAAATGTTTTAAGTGTTACCAGTTTATTCCAATCAAGATGGCTTCAGGTGTGCCATACTTTTGTCATAAGTAAGGCTGTTAGCACTCTAGTTGTTCTTTAGAACACTCTGGGAAGCTGCAGTAGAACACAAAGGCATCAACTGGCAGGCTGCTCCTGTTGAAATATAACAGAAAGATATTTGAGATCACACTTGAAACATGTCCTAATTTTTCTTTCTACAGCACTAACCATAATTTCTATGACAAAATGAACCCCATCATTTTGTTCCTTTTTAAATTAAATTGTTTAAGTGTTACCAGTTTAGTCCAATCAAGATGGCTTCAGGTGTGCCATACATTTGTCATAAGTAAGGCTGTTAGCACTCTAGTTGTTCTTTAGAACACTCTGGGAAGCTGCAGTAGAACACAAAGGAATCAACTGACAGTCTCTGCCCTTGTTGGATGTACATGTTTTACTGAGAATGTCAGACTTCATTCTCACATGAGTGAGAAAGATAATGTGAATTTACAGAAAATATGCTCTCATTTTAGCTTCTGGAGCACCTTCCAAACCTCCATGGGACAAGCATGAGAAAATAGTGTTCTCTCAAACATGATTCATGATATCCCAGCAGAAGGTTTTTCACATGGTAAAATCACCTTAGAATACACCACAATTCCTAAAATTAGTATGGTACCATCAACAAATAAATTCTAATGTAATCACCCTTTATAGTTCTCCTTTTGGTGACCCTCAAAATCTTCTATTCACTACAATGCATTTCAATGAGGTACTATCATTTATATTGGTCCCAAGATGGCTGCCAGCAATTCCAGGATGAAGTGCTGACAGCCAATCAGATCTCACGATGACATGTGTGGTTAGGCTCCGCCCAGATATATATGTGACTTTACTTTTGATTTTCTCAGGAACTACTGAACGGATTTACACCATTTAAGCAAAAGGCACGACACTGAACCAAGGGCTACCTCTTTGCCAAATTTGGTGTAATTCCGTTCAGCAGTTCGGGCTGTAGCTGCGACTAAAGGTTCCTATGGAAAAATGAATGGGGAAAACGCGTTTTGGGACCCCCTTTTTCTCGGCCCCCGCTTGATGTATCACCCGAGACTTTCAGGATAGGAGTGGACCGGAGCGCCCCAACAAGTTGGAAACTTTCGCGAAGATTCGTCAACCAGCGCCAACGTTATTTCAAATAGAATGTCGCGGATTTCCTATGGATAATAGGTTTTAACTATAACTATCTACTGGCGACCGCCAGTAGATAATATATATATATATATATATATATATATATATATATATATATATTTATATATCCAAGGAAGAAGTGCTCCTGCTGGAAGCTGGAGTCCCATGGGAGGTGGCGCAAGAGTCGGCGGAGCAGCCGATAATCCAAATTAACAACACGAAGACAATCACTCGCGCTCTCAGAGATCACAAACAGGATCAGGAAAAATAATGATTTATTCCATCATAAATCAACGTGACGCGTTTCGCCTTGCGGCTTGATCACACAAAGTACACGGTATGAAAAACCTCATTACATACTCAGTATTGGAAACTAACATAGGACATGATTCATCGATTGGCTCAGTGAGAATGTCAAAATACTGTTGTCGCCATCTTGTAACGTGTTAAGTCATGAGTAAAATGCATATAAGACGGCATTATCGTACAAAGTGCAACATGTAGTATCAATATCCTGTATAATGACACACATTATATAATATGGCAGTCCTGTAAACATATATAAAGACTTAAAGCAGGTCCCTGATAGTATGAGTGTAGTGCAACCGATTACGGTCGCCATTTTATAACGTCTCGTTTACCGGGGACTGGTCAACGCAGAATGAATTGTCTGTGCTCAGTATATCTCCTTCTTAAAAAGTAAAAACTATTCAGGTGAGTCCCGGGCAGTGTCTGAGAGTAGGTTTGCACAAAACCACATTCCTGTGGGACCAGAGTAATGACTAGGTCATGCGTATACCCCTAGTGGGTGTTGTCAGGGACTACAGCTACATGCAGTCAAATACATTCCCCTAGTGGAGGATTTGTACAGGAATAAAACATGAACCAATCTACATGCACACCCCTAGTGGGTAAACAATCTTTGCCAAATAGCTGTGTAGGTAGAGGCATGGAAAACCAAAGTGACAGCATGTAAATACAGTGTACAGAATATAACAAAGAAAGAGAAAGAATTCAAACATTTTTTTTAAAGCAAAGTCTTATCTGCGGCATTCTGCCATATCAGGAGAATGGTGCCACGAAGAAAAGGGTAGGGACCCGTTCTATCGATTCCATCCAGTGCGTCCCTTCCTTTCCTCCTGTAAAAAGAAGGAAAGTATTGACAGTTGAACTACTGAAAGATTAGTGACACAACATGTAATACATAGTAAAAACCTTGGAGTAACAAATTAATATCATAAGACACAGTAATAAAGCAGTTGACTCAACATGTAGTAACACTTCTCTTCATCATGAAGATGTATTGCAATTTCTTTGTCAATATTGTGTCCCTTAGGGTAGCGTGTTCCTAGCTCAATGATGTATCTGGATTCTCGCTTCCTTAACTGGAGTTCACGATTTCCACCTCTATGATTGCTTTCTATTTGTTCAATGATAAAATACTGTAGTTTGGTGCTGTCTGAAAAGTGATGTGTCTCAAAGTGCCTGGCAATAGGGTAGTGTGGATCACTCTTGGATATGGCCCTCATGTGCTCCAAGACACGTTTCTTGGCCATATGTGTCGTACTACCCACATAGCAAAGGTCACATGGGCATTCTAAGGCATAAATCACAAAGGAGGAGCTGCAGGTGAGGAACTGTTGAATGGATATGGCTCTATTGCTGTTGGTGTTAAGATACTCCTTCCGCATGCAGCTACCGTGGCACGCCTTGCAGTGCCCGCATGGGAAGAATCCCTGTAAATTGATGCCCCTATCCTCTTTCGTGGTAATATCACTGTGCACTAAAATGTCCCTCATACTGCGTCCCTTTCTATAGGTGATCTGTGGTCTGGATGTGATGGTGGTACCTATAATGGGATCTTTTTTTAGCATGTCCCAGTTCTTGGCTAGGATACGTTGTACTTCTTTGGACCCACCATTGTAGGTCAGAATGACTCTGGTAGTGTTCTCACTTTCATCTACACTGTCATTAGTGTTCAGGATGGTCTTTCTACTGATGTTTTTGACCTTCTCTGTTGCCCTGCGTAGGACCCATCCTGGATAACCTCTCTCAGCAAATCTAGTAAGCATGGTATCTTGTTCCTTAGAGAAAGAATCCTCTGAGCTACAGTTACGCTTCGCTCTAAGTAGTTCTCCGTAAGGGATGCTCCACTTTAGCCAATCAGGATGACTGCTCAAAGCATGGAGCAGACTATTGCCTGCAGTGGCTTTCCTAAACAGCCTAGTATGTAAGGTGTTGTTAACAATTTCAACCCTGATGTCTAAAAATTCAACAGTCTTGTTACTAATGTTGCTAGTCAGTACTAGATTGCAATTGTTGTTGTTCAATTTGTGTATAAAGTCTTTAGCTTTGGTAACCGTACCTCTCCAAATCATGAAGAGGTCGTCTATGTACCTTAGCCATAGAACGACTTTGTCAAAATCATTTTTGAGGTTAGTGTCTTGTCTGAGCTCTTCCTCCCATGCCCCTAGGAACAAGTTCGCAAAGCTAGGTGCGAAACAAGTTCCCATGGCAGTGCCAAGGGTTTGTCTGTACATGTCGCCATTGAAGAGAAAGAAATTGTTGTTGAGGCAGAACCTAATCATGGCAATGATCATGTCAGTATGTTCAAGGTATTTTATTGCTCTTTTGGATAGGCATTTTCAGCATGCTAAGATCCCTACCTCATGTTCAATGATGGTGTATAAGGAGCTGACGTCCATGGTGATAAGTATGAACTCTTCTTGCCAGACCACCCCCTGTATTTTGGTGAGAAAATCCTTCATATCTATCACATACGAGGGAAGGAGGACCACCTGATCTTTTAAAAAATGGTCTACATATCTCGATACGTTCTCCAAGGCACTCCCTCTAGATGAAACTATAGGTCGCCCCAGGGGATTGGTAATGTCCTTGTGGATCTTAGGGAGGAGGTAAAGCACGGGGAGTTTGGGAAAATCTCTCTTTAAAACACAATATTCTTCCCACTCTAGTAGTCCCCTATCTCTCCACTCTGTGAGGTTGTTCATATGTTGGTACCACTTTTACTGTACTCATTTCTGTTAGTGAGGGAGTAGAAGAGGGGGTCACTCAACTGGTGATTGGCTTCTGCTATCTACATCTCTCTACTCATGATAACCACATTGCCTCCCTTGTCTGCGGGCCTGACTACAATGGAACTGTCAGTGGCTAAATTGATGATTGCATTTTTTTGTGCTATGGTCATATTGTACATCATAGGTGCAGATTTTTTAAACCATACTTTTTGTTTATATTTCAACAATTGATCAGAAACAATGTCTTGGAACGTATCGATATTGTCATGTGGCATCGTAGGTAAAAAGGTGGACTTGGGTCTAAATTTGGTAGAAGCCGCTTTGTCAAAACTGATGTCGAAATCTGTCAGCGTCTGATATACATCCTGATTGTTGGGTGCCTGTTCATTCCCCAATTTGTTGAGCGTTATCAAGGTATCTATATCACTGATGTTAAGATCATCGTTCGGGGTGTAGTTGTTACAGGGTTCTCTGTCAGTGTAAGGTTTCAGTTCATGCCATTTCTTTAATTTGAGCTTACGACAAAATTTAAAAATATCAATCCGAGTGTTGACATAATTCAGAGTTTCAGTGGGGCAAAATGAAAGTCCTAGACACAAAGTTCTGGCTTCTAAGTTGCTAAGGGGTTTTGGTGTGAAATTTATGATGGTATGGTTTACCTCAGTATCATCCATTATAGGGCTGTAGTTGAGCGAGTTGCAATGCTTCCCACGCGCCCTCTGGAATTCCCTCTTCCTATGCCTCTGTTTGTCTCGCTTTCTCCTTTTTCTCCCCTGCCTCAGCCTCCTCCTCTTTCTCGTTGGTTCGTGTTCTTGTTCTGTGGTTGTGGTGTTGTGCGACTTGTTTGCCGGCCCCTGCGTAGGAGCCGGTACTCGTCTAAAAAAGTCTTTGGTCTTATTTCTGGCTCGTTACTAGATATAGAGCTGACCGAGCGGCTTCTACCAAGTTTAGACCCAAGTCCACCTTTTTACCTACGATGCCACATGACAATATCAATACGTTCCAAGACATTGTTTCTGATCAATTGTTGAAATATAAACAAAAAGTATGGCTTAAAAAATCTGCACCTATGACGTACAATATGACCATAGCACAAAAAAATGCAATCATCAATTTAGCCACTGACAGTTCCATTGTAGTCAGGCCCGCAGACAAGGGAGGCAATGTGGTTATCATGAGTAGAGAGATGTGCATAGCAGAAGCCAATCGCCAGTTGACTGACCCCCTCTTCTACTCCCTCACTAACAGAAATGAGTACAGTAAAAGTGTTACCAACATATGGAACAACCTCACAGAGTGGAGAGATAGGGGACTACTAGAGTGGGAAGAATTATGTTTTTTAAAGAAAGATTTTCCCAAACTCCCCGTGCTTTACCTCCTCCCTAAGATCCACAAGGACATTACCAATCCCCCGGGGCGACCTATAGTTTCATCTAGAGCATGGGTACTCACAAACTTTCTCTCGGGGGCCAAATTTACAGTGTGGTTTGTGGCCGAGGGCCACACCGGTGGGGGCAAGGTCAGTGGGGGAGGGGGGCGGGGCTAGAGCAAAAAAAAAAACTGTGACCATGAGGTTGAACACAGGCCCCTGCAGCAGACGCCTTCATCCACTGAGCCACCAGACCCGGCATACACACATCTCTCTCTCTCTCTCTCTCTCCGTCTCCTTCCCTCTCTCTATCTCTCCCTCCCTCTCTCTATCTCTCCCTCCCTCCCTCTCTCTCTGTCTCCCTCCCTCTATCTCTCTCTCGCCCTCTCTCTCCCTCCCTCTCTCTCTCTCTCCCTCCCTCTCTCTCTCTCTCCCTCCCTCTCTCTCCCTCCGTCTCCCTCCCTCCGTCTCCCTCCCTCTCTCTCCCTCCGTCTCCCTCCCTCTCCCTCCGTCTCTCTCCTACCATCTCCCTCCCTCTGTCTCCCTCCCTCTCCCTCCCTCTGTCTCCCTCCATCTCCCTCCGTCTCCCTCCATCTCCCTCCGTCTCCTCCCTATGTCTCCCTCCGTCTCCCTCCCTCTGTCTCCCTCTCTCCATCTCCCTCCCTCCGTCTCCCTCCCTCTGTCTCCCTCCATCTGTCTCCCTCCCTCTGTCTCCCTCCCTCTGTCGCCCTCCCTCTGTCACCCTCCCTCTGTCGCCCTCCTCCCTCTATCTGTCTCCCTCTCCATCTCTCTGTCTCTGTCTGGCTCTGCCTCTATCTGTCTGCCCCTGTCCCTGTCTGCCTCTATCTGTCTCTGTCTGTCCCTGTCTGTCTCTGTCTCTCTCTCTGTCTCTATCGCTGTCTGTCTCTGCCTCTATCTGTCTCTGCCTCTATCTGCCTCTGCCTCTATCAGTCTGTCCCTGTCTCTGCCTCTATCTAGCTCTGTCTGCCCCTGTCTCTATCTGTCTCTGCCTCTATCTAGCTCTGTCTGCCCCTGTCTCTATCTGTCTCTGCCTCTATCTAGCTCTGTCTGCCCCTGTCTCTATCTGTCTCTGCCTCTATCTGTCTCTGCCTCTATCTGGCTCTGCCTCTATCTGCCTCTGCCTCTGCCTCTATCTGTCTCTGCCTCTATCTGCCTCTATCTGGCTCTGCCTCTATCTGGCTCTGCCTCTATCTGGCTCTGTCTCTATCTGGCTCTGCCTCTATCTGGCTCTGCCTCTATCTGTCTCTGCCTCTATCTGTCAGTCTGTCCCTGTCTCTGTCTGTCTCTGTCTGTTTCTGTCTCTGTGCCTCGGGCAGTGCACACGTACTGTGTCTACACGTCCCCGTCACCAGCCCAGAGACAGCCCCCCCTCACCTCTCCTCTCCCTGTGTAATGTAAAAGCCAGCTCGTTTTCTCTCTGAATTTGCTGCTTCGCTGGGTTTGTGTCCCACCACTGGGCCTGGGGTCACATCTGTCGCTGGCTTTAATTCTGACTCTCACCCCCGAGCTGACAGATCAAAGCCCCCCTTTGGCGCCAGTCACCCGTCCGTGTAGGTATGCATGCATCAATTATATATAGCGCCAACCTGGCGGCGAGCATTTGTGCGCTGTACTGTGAGAGCGGAGACCAGGCCTGAGCTCCCTGGCCATGGCTCAACCCTCTGACTGCAGGCTGGTGGGAAACATCACATCACAGGCTCTTAACGCACACCTCACCCGGCTCTCAATCCCTGCTGCCCTCCGTCACCTCACCCGGCTCTCACTCCCTGCTGCCCTCCGTCACCTCACCCTGCTCTCACACCCTGCTGTCCTCTGTCACCCTCTGTCACCTCACCCCACGTGTGTGGCAGCCCGGGCTGAGACAGCTTCCCGAGCACACACACAGCCGCACCCGAGTACTTCACAGGTCTTTAAAAGACCATTTACTTGTTAATGAGGCTTTGTTGTATTTCACCTCTTCTTAGCGCCCCTGCATCTCCACTCTGACTAGCGCTGGAATCACCCGGCCCCCATAGAGCAGAGTCTCTCGGAGTCTGCGCTGCTGTAACCGGCAGTGTTTGCTTACACTCTTTTAAAAAAAACACAGGTACGATGTCTGCAAGGTCCGCGGGCCGCCAAGGAAGGCTTGCCGCTGGCGTCCCGTAGGCCGTACTATGAGTACCCGTGATCTAGAGGGAGTGCCTTGCAGAACGTATCGAGATATGTAGACACTTTCTTAAAAGATCAGGTGGTCCTCCTTCCCTCGTATGTGAGAGATACAAAGGATTTTCTCACCAAATACAGGGGGTGGTCTGGCAAGAAGAGTTCATACTTATCACCATGGACGTCAGCTCCTTATACACCATAATTGAACACGAGGTAGGGCTCTTAGCATGCTGAAAATACCTATCCAAAAGAGCAATAAAATACCTTGAACATACTGACATGATCATTGCCATGATTAGGTTCTGCCTCAACAACAATTTCTTTCTCTTCAATGGCAACATATACAGACAAACCCTTGGCACTGCCATGGGAACTTGGTTCGCGCCTAGCTTGGCGAACTTGTTCCTAGGTGCATGGGAGGAAGAGCTCAGACAAGACACTAACCTCAAAAATTATTTTGACAAAATCGGTCTATGGCTAAGGTACATAGACGACCTCTTCATGATTTGGAGAGGTACGGTTACCGAAGCTAAAGACTTTATACACAAATTGAACAACAACAATCACAATCTAGTACTGATTAGCAACATTAGTAACAAGACTGTTGAATTTTTAGACATCAGGGTTGAAATTGTTAACAACACCTTACATACTAGGCTGTTTAGGAAAGCCACTGCAGGCAATAGTCTGCTCCATGCTTTGAGCAGTCATCCTGATTGGCTAAAGTGGAGCATCCCTTATGGAGAACTACTTAGAGCGAAGCGTAACTGTAGCTCAGAGGAGTCTTTCTCTAAGGAACAAGATACCATACTTACTAGATTTGCTGAGAGAGGTTATCCAGGATGGGTCCTACGCAGGGCAACAGAGAAGGTCAAAAACATCAGTAGAAAGACCATCCTGAACACTAATGACAGTGTAGATGAAAGTGAGAACACTACCAGAGTCATTCTGACCTACAATGGTGGGTCCAAAGAAGTACAACGTATCCTAGCCAAGAACTGGGACATGCTAAAAAATCCCATTATAGGTACCACCATCACATCCAGACCACAGATCACCTATAGAAAGGGATGCAGTATGAGGGACATTTTAGTGCACAGTGATATTACCACGAAAGAGGATAGGGGCATCAATTTAGAGGGATTCTTCCCATGCGGGCACTGCATGGCGTGCCGCGGTAGCCGCATGCGGAAGGAGTATCTGAACACCAACAGCAATAGAGCCATATCCATTCGACAGTTCCTCACCTGCAGCTCCTCCTTTGTGATTTATGCCTTAGAATGCCCATGTGACCCTCGCTATGTGGGTAATAAGACACATATGGCCAAGAAACGTGTCTTGGAGCACATGAGGGCGATATCCAAGAGAGATCCACACTACCCTATTGCCAGGCACTTTGAGACACATCACTTTTCAGACAGCACCAAACTACAGTATTTTATCATTGAACAAATAGAAAGCAATCATAGAGGTGGAAATCGTGAACTCCAGTTAAGGAAGCGAGAATCCAGATACATCATTGAGCTAGGAACACGCTACCCTAAGGGACACAATATTGACGAAGAAATTGCAATACATCTTCATGATGAATAGAAGTGTTAACACATGTTGAGTCAACTGCTTTATTACGGTGTCTTATGATATTAATTTGTTACTCCAAGGTTTTTACTATGTATTACATGTTGTGTCACTAATTTTTCAGTAGTTCAACTGTCAATGCTTTCTTTCTTTTTACAGGAGGAAAGGAAGGGACGCACTGGATGGAATCGATTGAACGGGTCCCTACCCTTTTCTTCGTGGCACCATTCTCCTGACATGGCAGAATGCCGCAGATAAGAATTTGCTTTAAAAAAAAATTTGAATTCTTTCTCTTTCTTTGTTATATTCTGTACACTGTATTTACACGCTGTCACTTTGGTTTTCCATGCCTCTACCTACACAGCTATTTGGCAAAGATTGTTTACCCACTAGGGGTGTGCATGTAGATTGGTTCATGTTTTATTCTTGTACAAATCCTCCACTAGGGGAATGTATTTGACTGCATGTAGCTGTAGTCCCTGACAACACCCACCAGGGGTATACGCATGACCTAGTAATTACTTTGGTCCCACAGGAATGTGGTTTTGTGCAAACCTACTCTCAGACACTGCCCGGGACTCACCTGAATAGTTTTTACTTTCAAGAAGGAGATATACTGAGTACAGACATTTCATTCTGCGTTGACCAGTCCCCGGTAAATGAGACATTATAAAATGGCGACCGTAATCAGTTGCACTACACTCATACTATCAGGGACCTGCTTTAAGTCTTTATATATGTTTACAGGACTGCCATATTATATAATGTGTGTCATTATACAGGATATTGATACTACATGTTGCACTGTGTACGATAATGCCGTCTTATGTGCATTTTACTCATGACTTAACACGTTACAAGATGGCGACAACAGTATTTTGACATTCTCACTGAGCCAATCGATGAATCATGTCCTATGTTAGTTTACAATACTGAGTATGTAATGAGGTTTTTCATACCATGCACTTTGTGTGAGCAAGCCGCAAGGCGAAACGCGTCACGTTGATTTATGATGGAATAAATCATTATTTTTCCTGATCCTGTTTGTGGTCTCTGAGAGCGCGAGTGATTGTCTTCGTGTTATTAATATATATATACATATCAGTCAGTCAAATACACTTTATTCGGTTAATTAAAACCATAAAAACATACTACATAAAAACACAATAAATATTAAAATATCAAGATAACACAAACGTCACAAAATACAAATGGAAAGACATCTAGATCATCAATATACACAGGAATAATTCATTGTATTGATTAAAAAGTATACTAATTAATGGCAGTCCTTCTCTTTTTCCTTATTCTGACCACTGCAGTCAAAAAACTAGCTATGTTAAAAATTTCCCAAACATTGGTCAACATTTGCAAAAATATAAAAGCAGGTCTAGCCTGTATAAAACCTTTGCCTTTTAAAATGGGTAAAATAAACCGATTTCGAATGTGCAAAAAATGCTCACAAAATAAGACAAAATGCATTGAGTCCTGAGTAGAAAAATTATCACATGTACAAACACTCAGGTCCTCAGGCTTTTTCCATCCCAATGGTTCAGCGAGAAGTAGATGCAATTGATTAAATCTAAACCTCAGTAAAAGGAAACGGTGATGCTGGTTGGTGACTGTATTTAAATATGGTTCAATCACTTGTGAGGTGGATAACAACTGGTGTGCCCGCACAAGAGGCTTGCTTAATTCCCTAGCCTCTCTATCCATTTGTGATAACTGCAGGTAAGTACTTTTAACCCAGAGCATATCCGCCTTTAAGAGTTTCTCTGGGGAGCTAAATAGCTCTGGTCTTCCCAGATAAAATGCAGTCCTTTTCACATAGCTTAGCCAGGGGATACTACTTGCTAGGTCAAGAGCTAAGCAGTTGCGAATAATTTCGCGGTTCATCTCAAGCTCCGAGTTTGTCCAGATACCTATCCATTTAAGTAAAGATGCCATTCCTATTAGATCTGATATGAAACCTGAACCAGTTTCTTGACGGATAATATAAGTAGAGGTCAATTGTGGCATGGATAGAAGGTTTCTTAGGAATTTATTTTCCACTATTTGGATATCTCTAGCTTCTCTGTATCCCAAAAGAGCAGAACCATAGTTTGCTATAGCTATGCATTTAGCCCTGTAGATGTTTAACATAGCATGCACTGGCTTAGATCCCAATCTAGGAGCAAAATCAAGGACAGCAATGGTGGATCTGGCCATTGCATTTCTTTTGGCTTTCATTTGTGGGACCCATGTACCCTTTTCATCAAATAACACTCCTAGATATAAAAACGACGCCACCCGTGATATTACATTCCCTTCACAATAATACGTTTTACATTTCTTGGGCTTTACCCCCATGATCATGGTGTGGGATTTAGAAAAATTGACATCCAGATCCAATGACTTCATAAACTTGGCAAAGGTTGTTAAAAGATGCTGTAGGCCAATTGCCGTTCTAGATAGTAAGGCAGCATCGTCCGCATATAAGAGAGCCGGAATTAACTGCTCCCCTACACGGGGAATATCCAAACTCGCACCCACTAAAACTGAATCAAGATTATTGATGTATAGGGTAAATAAAAGTGGGGTTAGGATGCAACCTGTCTAACTCCTTTAATAATGCGGATACTACGTGTGAGGTTACCTTTTTGGTCAAATCTCACTGTGGCTGTAAGATCCCGATGCAAATCCGCCAAAAAATTTACAATATTTTCATCCAGACCTAACTTTAATAACAAGTGCCATAATTTGGATCAATTTACACGGTCAAAGGCCGAAGAAAGATCCATAAATGCCAAATGAAGTGACCCTTTCTTCGCGATCGTGTATTTTCCAGATAATAAAAGCAAATTTAGGCACTGGTCCGTGGTTCCTCTCACTTTCCTAAACCCATACTGTAAGTTTGAGAGGATGTTAGTGTCATTGAGCCACTCAGTGAGTTTGCTTAAAACTACTCTGCCTAAAACCTTCACAGCTGAATCTATCAGTGAGATTGGCCTATAACATCGCGGGTCTCCTCTATTCCCCTTTTTAAAAACCGGAACTATAACTGATTGTGACCAAGATTGGGGTAAACCAAATTCACAAGCTATATTAAAAACATTAGCTAGTAATTTAGATGATGAAGGTATATCAGCTTTATATAGGTCAGTCGGGACACCATCTGGTCCAGGAGCTTTATTCCTTGACATTTGATCAATGGCCACCGCTATTTCCTTATCCGTAAAAACTCAAAAGTATTTCTTGCCTACATATGGGGTACTTGGAGGTTCATGATCCCCCTGATCCCCATATATACCTTTAAAATGGTTGAACAAATCCTCTTCCGAGATATTACATTGCAACGAAGTACCTTTGTTATCTGAGAAGAATGGCCTATTTACAACATTCCAAAACTTGGTACTGTTCCTTATTACATCAATTGACAATAAATCATTCAAAGCTTCATTTTTAACGTCCAACTTACGTGTATTTATTGCATATAAAAAATATACATATATGATCAATATTTTTTAAATGAATGTAATTTTTTTTTCAATTACAATATTTTTTTAATTTAAAATATATACTTTTTTTATATATATATATGTATATTTACACCTATATATAATATGTGTATATATATATATATATATATATATTTTTTTTTAAATATAAACATGGAGTCGCATACCGGACGCGAATCCCTGTACATTGCCAAGCGTTAGTTCCAGATCCGCGTACAGTACGCAGCTCCAGTGTCATTTTCACATATATTTTTCATATATATAGAGAATAATTATATTAAGTTCAAGGTTAGAGGTTTCTTAAGATAGTTACTAAACTTGTATATTACTAAATGAAAATTATAAAATGTTTTTTTAATAGTAATTTCATGAGTCGCGGTACGTCCGTGTAGATTGCAACTTCTAGATTTGCGTATGGGACGCGAATCCAACATTTCTTTTAAACAGTATTATATATTAATATAGCTTTATTTAATTTATTTGAAGGAAAGAAATACAGTTATGTGTAATTAAAATATTATCAGATAATGGTAAATATTGTTGTAATGTCAAATTTAAAGAAATTGCGGAATCGTGTCCGGTACGCGGTGGCACCGCGTAGGGGTTGTGCACCCCATGTGACACAAAAAAAAGAGATTTGATTGGTTAAAGATTCTGTCATCCTTAGGTTTGCTAGATCCCACCCTCTCTCTTCAAATTTTGGGTGTGGTTGGCAACAGCCATACTTTTTGAGGAGCTTTCAATTTTGCAGCTTTTTTTGGTGTTTTGGAGGTTTTACTGTTGAAATTAAAAATGGCAACTGCAAAGGATCTGCAGGAGGAGGAAGAGATCCTACAGGAGGAAGAAGAAGAGACACGCCACAAAAGAAAGGAGAGTGTGGTATGGGTATTTTTTACCATACCTGAAGGACAAAAGAAGGTGAATGCACAAAACGTTACGTGCAACATCTAAAAAAAAGGTGCTGTCCCGAGGATCGGACAAAAATACTCCTGCAGTACATAGTTGATGTACAAACATCTCCGGACAATTCATGAGAAGAGGCTTGCAAGAGCTAAACTTGCAAGAGTAAATGAAGGCAGCCAAGATCCTCAACCTTCAACTTCTCAAGTTGGTGACAGGTTGCAGTCCATACCACCGACTCTTCCTGATTTTGCGAAGGTAGGACTTTTTTGTCCAAAGTGCATCACTGTGCTGAGCATTGGAGAACAGGTTGTCCAAACAATGTTGGATACAATTAACAATCACTGTTGTTATTTTTTTTCCCCCCATTTACGCACGCTATGTGCTTGTTTTTTTCTTTACAATTTTATTGATAACATTATAAAATTATAAAAACTCCAATATATATATAAAATAGTTTTTAAAAAAGAAGAAAAAAAACGGTTCTTACGGAACCACCTATTTTGGTTTAAAAAAGAAAAGCTATATCTTGTATGAATACATGAGTGAATGGATAGTTTCTGTGTGATTGCATGAGTGCATATGTACTGTCTGAGTGATTGGATGAGTAAATGAGGAGAGTTTGAGAAAATGGTTGAGTGCAAGACTAGTGCCTGAGTGACTACATGAGTGCATAGGTAGTGCCTGAGTGAATGGATGAGTGCATGGGTAGTACCTGAGTGAATGGTTGAGTGCAAGAGTAGTGCCGGAGTGATTGCATGAGTGCAGCAGTAGTACCTAGGTGATTGTATGAGTGCAGGGGTAGTGCCTGGTTGATTGAATTAGTGCATGGGTAGTGTTTGCGTGAATGGATGACTGCATGGATAATGCCTGACTGAATGGATGAGTCCAAGGGTAGTGCTTGAGTGAATGGTTGAGTGCAAGAGTATACCTAAGTGATTGCATGACTGCATCGGTAGTGCCTGGGTGATTGCATGAGTGCAGGGGTAGTGCCTGGGTGATTGGATGAGTGTATGGGTATTGCTTGAGGGGACGGATGGGTGCAAGACTAGTGCCTGAGTGACTGCATGAGTTCATAGGTAGTGCCTGATTGTATGGGTAGTATCTGAGTGAATGGTTGAGAGCAAAAGTACTGCCTGATTGATTGCATGACTGCATATCTGCAAGGTTACTGCTTCAGTGATTGAATGACTGCATGGGTAGTGCAGAAGTGAATATATGAGTGCATAGATAGTGCCTGAGTGAATGGTTGAGTGCAAGAGTAGTGCCAGAGTGATTGCATAAGTACAGCAGTAGTGCCTAGATGATTGCATGAGTGCATGAGTAGTGCCTAGATGATTGCATGTGTGCATGAGGAGTACCTAAGTTATTGCATGAGTGCAGCAGTAGTGCTTAGGTGATTGCATGAGTGCAGGAGTAGGGCCTAGGTGATTGTATGAGTGCATGGGAAGTAACTGAGTGAAAGTATGAGTGCAAGGCTAATACCTGGTTCATTACATGAGTCCACGGGTAGTCCATGAGGGAATGGGTGAGTGCATGGGTAGTGCCTGAATGGTTGAGTGCAAGAGTATACCTAAGTGATTGCATGACTGCATGCGCAGTGCCTGCGTGATTGCATGAGTGCAGGGGTAGTGCCTGGGTGATTGGATGAGTGTATGGGTACGGCTTGAGTAGAAGGATGGGAGCAAGGGTAATATCTGGGTCATGAGATGAATGCATAGGTAGTGCCTGATTGAATGGATGAGTGTATGGATAGTGTCTGAATGAATGGTTGAGCGCAAAACTTCTGCCTGATTGATTGCATGAGTGCATGCATAGTGCCTGGATGATTGCATAACTGCAGGGTTACTGCTTCGGTCATTGAATGAGTGCATGGGTAGTGCCTGAGTGAATGGATAAGTGCATGGATAGTGCCTGGGTGATTGCATGAGTGCAAAGGCAATGCCTGGGTGATTGGAAAAGTGCATGGGTAGTTCATGTGTCAAAGAAAGAATACAAGGGTAATGTCTGGGTTATCCTATAAGTGCAAGACTTGTGCTTCAGAGAATGAGTGAATACATGGATAGTGTCTACATGAAAAGATGACTGCCTGCCTGATTACATCAGCAACATAATGATAGTTTTCAAATAGTGTAAAGGATCAGTATTATTTATATTAGAAACAAATAACATATAATTAAACTTAAAACATTTTTCTTACATTATCATGCATATTATATTATGTACTCTTACCTTTCCAGTAAGTTAGATACATTACTCAGTAGAACTATTTCAGAGTAGTGTTCTCCTAAACAGCATTAAAACTTGTTTCAAACTTCAACAGTACCTACTATAAAGAAGAAAAAGATAAACTGTTATTTAATGATAATATATTACAGAAATTATATTATATTTTTCAGAAGTCAACATAAATTTAGAATTACATAACATTTTCAGATTCCCGTTTTTTACTGTTCTCAGATTCCACTTAGCTTCACCATACACAGTCATTTCAATGTTGTATCATCATTGAACAGCGGGGAAAAAAACAATCAAAATCGATTGTAGAAAAAAACAACAAATCAGCATAGAGCATTATTTTCAATATGTGTAGCTATGTGTTTTCCTCTCTAAACTTTCTTAATTACTTCCTTCACCTACATTAACTGTATTATTTATTTCAAATACATTTGCCAAAATGTAGACCCTCATTTGCATCTGGTACAATATAGACAACAAATATATAAACTATTTGCTTTTAAACACAACTTTCCAAATGCAATATCAATTAGCACAAATAGTATTCCAAACTCTAATTATAAATATTAATAGTTTCCATTCCTTTCTAGTTTCTGTTCACATCTTCCCAATAGGCCGAATGATGTACTCAAAACTTTGGCTTCAGAAATAAATAATATGAATTTGGTAATTCATAGGGCGATCTAGGTTTGAATTCCAAGTGGGCATCATTGCAATGTGTCTATCTTTTATTACACTTTAAATAAAAAGTATAGTGTCCAGATGTTGTAGTAGGCCCATCATGGAAAATAATAGCCACTGCTGTAAAAGTTCTTCCTGAAATAGATATTTGACTTACTTTAAAATTTGAAATTTTTGTTTGCAATTTTCTTCCATTTGCTCTACAAAGTTGTACCATTAAAATGAGATATTTTCCAAATCTTTCTATATGTAATGTAGACAACATCTCTGATCTACAATGCAAACATCTCATGTCCTGATTAGCTGTTTTTATCAATTTGTTAAAAGGTACTGATTTGCAATCTGGTATTGTCAAGTATATGAGTCGTTCTGTTTCTATTTCAGTGGTAGAAGTAAATGAACACTCTTCCCATTTATGATCCCATCTGTAAGTTAGTCCAAAAACGTTTTCAATCTGTATTCCTTCATCGTCTTATACTCCAAGCATAAGCATTAGAAATTCTTGTGCATCTTGTTGTATATTGAGAGTAAATGTCAAAGAACCAGTACATGTATCCAAAAGATGCCAAACACCAGAAGCAGTATGCATTTTACTTCTATCAGTTACTAACTGTTCAAATACATGTTGTAGTAAAGAACAGAATCTTTTTTCACATTTTCTCATGATATCATGATGAAGATCTTGTAGATAAAAGACAATATTCAGAATCACATTAGCATAATAGTTCATACCTGAACAATTTTCCAACTGGTATCCTACAATGTCATCAACAGTTTCTATTTTTTTTTCTTTACACCTTCAAATTTCTCCTCATTTGTTTTCTTATTTTGAACCTCAATTCCATCTTTGACATATTTCCGTTTTGGACACACTACACGTTTCTCATATATGGGATATTCACCTAAATCAGGAGCATAAAGTCTTCTTAAACGATTACACTCTCTTACACAATTTGCATCAGCACTAACCTTTTTCTCATCGAAATCTATCAAATACAAACCAGATAATGTTCTTACTCGAGACAATGCAACGTATGCCTTTCCCTCTTTGAACACTGTACTTCCAATATTTACAAAAGCACTGTCTATACTTAAACCTTGAGATTTATGAATAGTTATTGCATATGCTAAGGACAGAGGAAACTGTTTTCTACGAACATACAAATCTTTTACAAGCAAAAAATGTACAACACAACGCCCAATCTGTCTTACCTCTTTAATATGGTCAAATTCTATAATCAAAAATTCTATTCCATCTCTGTTCTGACATTTTACAAAATCAACAACTTTTCCCATTGCTCCATTTACTAAACCTTCTTCTACATTCAAATTACGCCGTAAAATTACCCGACAGTTTATACATACATGTAAAGTCTTTTCTAAGCCTGCAGTTTTAGATACAGCCTTTTCTAAAGAATGCAGTTTAGCCTGTAGTTTCTCTATAAGAAGAATAGTCACTCCCTGGTGTTTAATTTTATCAAAAGCTTCACTTCCCACTATTTGTTGTTTTTCCAGTTTCAAAAGTTCTTGATTAAATGTAGAACACTCTTGCAGTATAGGCATTAGGCAAACTATAGACTTCATTTCTCCAAGATTTTTTGTACATTACTTCAGCCGCTGTGTTTCCAGTTGTAAACAAGTTCCTTAGTAGCCGACTTTCTAAAGCTTGTTTACCATGTTTCGTCGAAACACCAATTCTTATTTCTTGAAGAGTATTTCCGTAATCTTCATCACTTGCTTGTCACATATTCTTAACAAGTTCTTTATATTCAAAATGTAACCAAATGTTCACATTCCCAATACTTCCCAAAGATTTCCTTGTGTCTTTTTACAGGAGGTAGTAGTAGTAGGTCTCCAATCGCAATTAAATGTTTTCCTCCAAACAGAACATCATAATTTGTTTTTAAAATCTGTTGCATTCTTAAATGTACAAAGGTAAGCATTAAGTTTGAGACCATGCTCACCTCATCAATGATTACAAGTTTCATTTTCTTCAGTACTCTTGAGACTTCATAACAAGCTTCTCCAGATAGCTTTTGATATTCCAATTTATTATCATGTTCAACTGGTAGCATAAGTAATCGATGTAAAGTAATCCCTTTAATGTTGTGTGCTGCTAATCCTGTTGGAGCTGTTACAACACAAGATAAATGTGATTCTGTAGTTTTGTGTAGATAACTGGTCAAAACTTTAATTAAGAAACTTTTTCCTGTTCCAGCTTGACTGCTGATGTAAATTAGGATAGGTTTCCATGATGAACATTGGCATTCTTTTTTTTCATGTAGCAAACCATGTTGTATCTGTTCTTTCACTTGTAGATATATTTCTTTCTGTTCAATATTTAGTTGTTGTTCTAACTTTTCCAACTGAATATTATCCTGTTGTGCTTGTTGCATTGCAGTTTCTACCTCATTCATGGCTATTGCTGCTTCATTTTCGATAATTGGTTGTCCCAGTGGATCTTGGCTTAGTGGACCAGAACTTTGACTATCTTGAGAACTTTCTCTAGCTAGCTCAGCTGCAATAGTACTTTCTTGTTCAATCTCATCATTTAACATTTGTAGATATATAGAGAAAATTGTGCACTGAATACTATCTTTACTTGCATTAAAAGAATCTTCGTAGCAGTCGAAAATCTCCAAGTAATTCCATTTCACTACGCCAAGGCTTGAACAGCTGCAGAAGTGCTAAATAGAAATATTCCCTCTTATCTGGACTTTCGCAACTGAGTTTTCTGTGGTTAATAAGATTTCTTTTTGCATGTTGTATCAAACATCCTTCACATCCAATTACTGCATATTTTCTTCTTTTATATTTTCTGTAACTTTTCTTTTAAAGCTGTAATAATGAAGCATTTCATAGAGACATAGGTTTTTGAGATGTGGACTCCTTTTGGGATAGCATGTATCCAACATATTAGTTTTAACAATATCTGTACTTTCTGGTTCATTCTGTGCTAAGTATTCGATTTCTTGTAATGTTTTCAATACTCTATTTCGTGTGGAGGTAAGACCTAAACTTACCCAAATGATTCCTCTTGACTTTGAATATAAACTGGCAGAGCTCAAGCGATCCGAACATTCATAGGATCCAATCTCTCAATGGGAAAGCATTTTCAAGCTAAAACTGTACAACTTCTTGCTAAGACTCTTCTCTTGTGAAATTTCTTCCCACATTTTTTTTCATCTCTGTCTTTTCAGATTTGGTTAGATATGATGTAACATAGCGAGCAACAGCAATTGAATTATCTGCAACATTTTGAATATCCATGTTTGCATTCCACATTTTCAAAATAACTGGATTGTAGTCATTAATATACTTTGAATCTTCGGTTCTTTTTAAGTTGTATGTATTCTTCGGAGATTTCCGAGTTATGGTATGCCTTACGGCTGCCAAAAAACTATTTACTCCTCCTTTAGAACTTATTGGACGTGGGAATCCAAAACAACATTTTGTATAAAATTTCCCTATTTTCGTCAACAGCATTTTCCACATCGATGACTTTAAAACCGTAATACTTGTTGTCTCAAGCTCTTTTCTCCTCCTTCTCTTGGAATGGCACAGGTAACATACTGTTCGATGAAAGACAAACCAGTTTCATCAGTATCAGTTCCAAATATTGGATCATTCTTTATCCATAATAGCATGTGTATGTGAGGAGCACCTCTGGCTTGGTACTTCTTTCTCCCCAAAAAATCTGCTTCCTCTCCAAGAGGTGGATTATTTTTATTGCAGATAAATTACATCATAGCTTGAAACCTATGATTAAAATATCTGCACACATTTACAGGATCCAAGGCACACAGCTCTCCAGCTGTCTTCAATTCAATGTTTTTAACATTTGAATTTGCTTCTTGTAGAAATTCAAGTAAATCATCACACGCATATTCAGCACAGCTAAGTGTTACAAACCATGTAGGAGTACCTAGGTTTCTTAACATACATTTAAGTTCTCCATGACGACGATACCAATACTCATTGATACCACGTTGATATGCCATCAAATTAATTAACTGAGATTCTTTTTTTTTCCAAAAACCTTTATTTCAGGCAAATATAGGCAAACACGGCATGGAGCCTACAACCCAATGTGGGCCGGCAGCGTGAAGAAATGACATGCATAACAATATACGAGTACACAGCAAGTTGCCTACAACCACTATGGGCTGGCCGCGTGCAATAGAGCATCACAACATGGGGTAAATGAGGTGTGGAGAGGTACAGTTTCGTAAATGTTCGAGATCGTACCCAAAGACCATAGGTGAGTGAGGTGAATCACAGCGGCCAATAGACGGCAGGGAAGGCAGACCTCTCAGCCAGGGCGAAACCCAGCATATCCGCCAGCAGCTTCGGAGGGCAGTGTCGTGTAACTCAGAGCATAGAATTCCGCCCAGCGCTAAAGCCAGATCAGGACTCCTCAGCATCGACCACAGTGTGAGCCAATAGGTATGTACGCAATGGACCCCATATGTCTCTAGGGCGCGAGGAGGATGGAAGAAGTTCGGCATATGCATGAAGCTGATCCTGCCATAGTATCATATCTGCTAGCCATTCTTTAAATTTAGGCGCACGTCCCCGGCCCCACTGACAGGCCACTCTACGTTTTGCCAGCACCAGGCTAAAATCTACAAATTTACGGTATGAGGACGGTATTTGCTCAGTGTAACCAAGTAGAGCTCACAGCGGGATTCTCATAATGGGCACATTAGTCATGTCCGCCAATGCCGTGAGGACCTGCTCCCAGTATGCATGTATCTCGGGACAACTCCAGGCAAGGAGAAGAGAGTCAGCTGCCTCCTCTCTGCATCTATCACATCTGTTCGAGTCTCTGAGACCAAACCGATGTAGCTTAACCGGCGTATGGTAGCTGCGGTGAAGGAATTTGAAATGAATTATTCGCAGTCTGCTGTTTGCAGATATCTGTGCCGTCTGCTTGCAGCAGTATGACCATTGGGCATCTGTAATGTCGTGATCCAGCTCCGCAGACCATTTAGCGCGAGCTGGGCAGGTAGGATAATCAATGTCCTCATACAGAGTGTGATACAGTGTAGACACCAAGTGTGAAGGAGTAGAGGCACGTAGAATCTGATGCAGGGGGGCTACCGTTGCAGGCTCCACGAGAAAGGAGTCACTACTGGCTCGAACCCCATGCCGCAATCGAGCATACAGAAAGGTCTCCATGGTAGAGGGCGGGGGTCACCATACAGTTGGCTCAGTGTACGGAAATCCCCATTTAAATATAAATCCCCCCAGCAGCGAAGATTGCGGGTGCATGCAAACTTCGTGAAGATACCTTCTTGCAATAATGAGATCTTCGGGTGGTACGAAAGCGGGAGTAGTGGAAAGTAGAGGCACTCTGCTCGCAAGCGTGCTTTTATACGATCCCAGGCTTTGTTTGTACAGTCTACAGAAGTGGGGTATCTCTCTCGGGGGGCTACTGCCACCAGCAAAACTCCCTCTATAGGAATTGGGTCAGCAATCCAATGTTCAGTGGCCACGTGAGCTGTATAACGAGAAGGTTTAAGCCAATAAAATGCATAATGTGCTCGGGCACAGGTGTAATAGAGTTCGAAATTGGGAACATCGAACCCTCCTTGCGAGTACGGGCATGTCAATATGTCCCATTGTGTGCGCGGTTGCTTTCCCCCCCAAACCAGTCGGATCAATGCTGAATGAAGCGTGGTGAAAAAAGGGCGGCCCGGATCGTAGGGGATATTCAGGAATAAGTACAAGAATTTAGGGAGGATTACCATCTTAATGAGGGAGATGCGTCCCGCCATGGTCAAGGGTAAAGTGATCCAGCGGTCTATACATCCCGCAACATGTTCCATAACACAACCGTAATTGAGTCTCATTAACTCCTCACGGTCCGTAGTTACCCGGATTCCCAAGTACTTGACATCATCTGTACACCACTCTATGGGAAAATCTGGCTCAAACGGGGCAGCAGCCGCAGTCAACGGAAATATTTGGGACTTAGCCCAGTTAATCTGAATGCCCGAGAAGCCCCTGAACTTGACAAACTCCCGCAGCAGTGGATTGAGGTTTTGACGTGGTTTATTTACATAGAGGGTGACATCATCCGCGTACAGCGATATCAAAATCGGGCGAAGGAAGCATCGGAGTCCCGCATGCTGATAATGCTGCCTGACCTTGGCCGCCAAAGACTCCATAACTAGAGAAAAGAGTAGCGGGGACAACGAGCACCCCTGACGAGTGCCCCGAGAAAGTGGGATCGGCAGCGACGTGTGTCCATTGATTAAAACTTTCGCCGTTGGTGAGGAGTAGAGCAATTGAATCCAGGAGATAAAACTTACTGGGAAGCCCAGGTGTTGCAGTATACTAAAGAGATAGTCCCATTCCACTGAATCAAGAGCCTTGATGGCATCAAGGAAGACAGCCACCAGTGCCATCTGTGGGTCCACTACTTGTAGTATGGATAAGAGCGTCCTAAGATTGTGGGAAGTGGCTCTGCCTGGAATAAATCCAGCTTGATCTGGGAGTACAAGTTTCTCCATCAGGAGACTGAAACGGTTTGCAAGGACTTTAGCTAGGATTTTCGCGTCCGTGTTTATGAGTGAAAGCGGTCTATAAGATGCACAGCAATCTGCCGGTTTACCAGGTTTGAGCAGCGAGGTGATCAGTGCTTCCCGCATCGAGGGGGGAGGAGTCGCGCCTCGTGGGCCTCTGCAAACACCTCTTTCAATACCGGGAGCAGTTGATCTATATATTCCTTGTAAAAGTCGACCGGGAGACCATCGGATCCGGGGGCCTTCCCAGATTTCATTTGCATGATGGCTGTCCGCAGCTCATCATCTTCAAACGGCGCGTCTAAAAATTCTCGCTGATGGTCACCCAGCCATGCCAATGCAATATCTTCAAAATAGTGGGTGAAATTCGGAGGGGATGTGCGTTTCGACTGGTATAACTCTTCATAATAAGAGGCGAATATTCGCAGTATCTCACGGCTATCTCTATGCCGAGCCCCATCGCTATCCACCACATCCAAGACATAGTTTGAGAACCGGGGTTGGCTGATATCCCGTGCAAGCGCCCGGCCGGGTCTCCCGCCTTCGCCATACCTGCGGGCGACGAAATATTTACCTCTAAATTTTACCTCACGCTCTGCGGTGGCCGTGTAAACTGAGAGCTTTTCCCAGAGCAGAGCCCCCCGAACTCCCGAATTGTCTGCCCACATATCTGTTTCTAGTTGTTTGATCTCGGCCTCTAGTCCCGCCAGACGTCTGCGAATATTACTGAGTATCCCGAAACATTTTGAGATGCATACACCTCTGATGGTGGTCTTAAAAGCTTCCCAGACTGTGCCTACGCATGCCACGGAGCCTTTGTTGCTGTCAAAGAAACCACTGATTTCTTCCCCGAGTTCGACTCGAAACGCGCTATCTAATAGTGCCTCCGGTAGCAACCTCCAGCTTCTCGGTGAGGCCACTGAGTTGGGTATCGATATTTCCAGCGTCACTGGCGCATGGTCCGAGTAGGTGCGAGCCAAATGTGTCGCCGATTGAATCCAGGAGCCCATGCCTCTAGAGCATACCCAATAGTCCAATCTGGACCATGTGGAATGGCCTGCGGTATAAAACGTGCCTTCTCTACCAGTGGGATGGACGTAACGCCATGTGTCTATAAGCCCATGTTCCTCAAATAGCCCGTCCAGTGCTGCCCCAGCTCGTGTGTAGTGATGTGGAAGTGGCTTAGAACGATCCTCTGCAGGACATCTGACCACGTTGAAATCTCCCCCCCATAGGACATGTGAGGAGCCCACCCTGAGTATATGTCCCCAGAGAGCATTAAAATGGTCAGGGTCATCTGTGTTAGGGCCATAACTACACACTAGTGTGATTGATTGTGTACCTAGCATGCCCCAGATCAGGCAACTCCTCCCCAAGGGGTCACTATATGTGCCTCCCATCACAAAGGGTGTTGCGTTTAATCAGTATTAGCGTCCCACGTGCATAGGACGAGTAGGAAGAGAAAGCTCGTGCAGAGGCCCATCTGCTGCCATAGAGGGGAGGGCGTCTCGAGTCTATGTGTGTCTCCTGCAGCATAGCAATGTGTATCTGGTGCCTGTCTAAGTACGCCAGTAGCTGGCGTCTCTTGCGGGGATCACGAAGACCTCCGACGTTCCACGTGATGAGCTTAATGTTTTGGTGGAGACTTGTTTGTGGTGTCATCCCGGTTTTGGCTGTGTATCGTTTGGAGTGCAATGGTGTACCAATATGTCCTGCCTATGCCTAGTGGATGTGATCCGTCCATGCCATGCCTTGCAACATACATCAAAATGAGAACATTGGATTCCCAGCCCCTCCCTCTGCCCCCCAAAAGGCCCAGTCGAGCCAACTAAAGAACTGATTGAAACCCATGGTCCACCCCCCACCCACAACAGCAACCCAAACATGCTGGCATACAGTCGCCCTCCCCCCTCCCTGTCGCAAGGAGGCCTACTGGCCCAATACAACTCAGGCCATCCTTGCAGGAACAAGAATCCCAGACCATAAAACCCACGGAACAAGTTAAAGGTGCAGTTTCCTGGGGGAGCTCCCATAAGGGGGGCACCAGTGGGCTCTCATCCCTTCCCATTTGTCACCCTTCACTACGCACCAGCCTTAGGGCATTACCCCACAAAGGGGCTGCGAGCGGTCCGGGGTGGGGAAGGGTGCTTGACCAGAAAATTACTAATGCTGATTCCAGTAGCATGAAAAAAAGAGTGAAACAGCCCTGTATCAGTTTGCTCTTTTTTTTTTTTTCGTTTTTCCGTTTCTTGTTTTTCCCCCTTTTATGCTTGTACCCCCGTTGATCCCCCCTATTATAATGCAGAGTTAAGCAGTCAATCACGGCCAAGTGGCCACTTATCTGTTTATGTTTCCTCTGCCGTGGCAATTCGCGCCACATCTGGAGGGGATCTCAGGTGTTCCGTACATCCCGGCTCGCCATCCGCCCTTCAGTAGCAGAGCAGCACGACCGATTCTCATCTGTCCAAACTTACTCCGTGCAGTATAGGAACAACAAGGCATATGACCAGCTTTTCCTTCAGTCCGATGAAGATGGAGAGCGTTCAGGAGTGTGGTCTCTGCGTGGGGATTTTCGCTGACTGGATTTCAAGAAGTCCTCCACTTGTTGCGGGTTGGTGCAAAATATGTGTTTGCCATTATGCAGGATCCGCAGCCAAGCCGGGTATAGGAGAGCATATTCCACTTGCGCCTTGCGGAGTTTCTGCTTAACTCCGAGGAATTTGCGTCTTGCCTCCTGCACTGCCATGGTGAAGTTGGGGTATATAGTAAAGCTCACCGAGCCCCACTAAGGGCAGTGCTGAACATGGCCGCTCGATATCTGGAGTGAAAAGATTTGAACACATAACTCCAGCTCTCAACTCCCTCAACTGGCTTCCCATGGAAGGGAGGTGTATTTACAAGCTGGCCTGCATCACACACAAAACCCTTCACTCTCTGACCCCCAACTACCTGAACAACAAACTGGTAAGAGCAGGTCAAGCCAGAACGCTGAGAAGTTCCAACTCACTCCTTCTAATCCCTCCGAAACTGAAAAAGAAAACCACCCAATACCGATCGTTTTCTGGCAACGCTCCCAGGATGTGGAACGCTCTCCCTAGAGTCCTCAGATGCAACCCCTCCTTCTCCTGTTTCAAAAGGGACCTGAAACTCCATCTCCTTAACAAATACTTTCCTGACCAACGTCAACTAACCTAGACTTCAATATCCGAGTTGACTCCTCTCTCTCTTGACATTCAAGGATAGTGGTGACTGGACTGTGTTAACCACCTTCGTTTGTTTTCTCTCCCTCCGCTGCACTGTTTACCTATTTTTCATGTTGTATTTTTTAATCTCTGTTTTGCTTCCTCACTGCCTTCCTACTATGTAATGCAATTTCCTTTGGTTTTTTTACAGTGTGTATGTAAAGCGCTCTGATACCTACGGGTCTAGCTAGCGCTATATAAAACTTTTAAAATAAAAAATAAAATAAATAAATAAGGTGTTTCCTTCAAATTGCAGCGGTTTAGTCTCTCGGGCTTTCTGCAGCGCAGCATCCCTGTCACGGTAACTTAGAAGGCGGGCAATGATAGGCCTGGGTGCCTCTCCCGGCGGCGGGCGGGGCCCCAGCGAATGGTGTGCCCGCTCCACCACCAAGTGCGCCGAGAAGGATTCTGCCCCGAAGGAGGTTTTCAGGAGACGCTCGATGAATTCCTCCATCCGCCCTGTATTGGTACTCTCGGGAATTCCCAATACGCGGATGTTGTTTCGGCAGCTTCGTGCTTCAATATCTTCATTTTTTGCCGCAATAATCTTCAGCAGCTTCTCCATTTCGTTCACTTGCGTTTGTACCTGGACGGTGGCGTCCTCGTTGTCAGATATACGGCGCTCAGCTTCCTTCAATTGCCCATCGTGTTTAGCGACTTTCTGTACTAGGAAGTCCAGTCTATTGTTCATGGTGTCCATTTTCCCGAACAGGTCAGACAAGCTATGTTGTACAGCCAGGAGTAGTGTCTTGACGTCGTCTTCTGAGGACTGCGCCGCCGTTGTCGCTTGCTCCATATTAGGGGATTCCGTCTCCACTGATGTCGATCTCGTCGCAGCTTTTTTATTCTCAAAGGTCAGACGCGATTGGCGACTGTCGGGCTTTCCCATGTCGTTCTCCGGCGGTTGCCCCCACCGCAGCAGTAGTCCGGGGGCAAATAGCTCTTGGACTCTGAGCCTAATGACTTGCAGGGATGTATGGAGGTGGACACTTTGTGCTTCAGACCTCCTCAGCCTGCAGAGCAATCTCGACAGTACAGTATGGCTTTCCCACAAGGAAGAGGCACCCTGCCTCCTGTTTAGGCGATGGTGCGCTCGCCTGGCAATCTGCCCCACAGTGGATGAAACCGCTGAGTGGCCGGTATCTTCGCTATCCAGGAACAGAGGAGCGCCCGTCCACGCGCCGCCTCACAATCACTCCTGCCCCGGGTCTCTACGATGTTCTAGCCGCATGCATTTTTTCCCCCTTTTGTCACTGCCATCATAGCGTCCACAACGGCCTTTAGTAATGGCCTCCTGCCATCATCCGCCATAGTCTGCAACCTCGCTCTGGCCTGCAGTAGAGTCTTCTTTATATATCAGCGCTTTCGCAGCGCACGTATATGGCAGCGCAGCACCCTTAGCAAGGTGTCCGGCCTGTTGACAGAGTTCCACCTCGCCGCAGGCGTCCCCAGTAAGATGACAGTTTGCGCAGCGGTTTCTAGAAATGGACTTCTGACCTCCTCCCTTACGGTACGTAGCGAGGCCCGGGCGCAGCCAATGGCGCAGTTCACAGGTCAGCAGGGGAGCAGCTCAATATCAAGGCAATACGGAGACCCGAGCACGATAGTCAGCCCGTGGCCCCAAAATGTGTCGGCCACTTACTTGGGTTCAGTTGTGCAGCGGCTGTGGGGAGTTGTCTATCCTTTTCCCAGTGGCAGTAGTTCACTAAGGCTCATGGGCCTTGTTTCTGCTTCTCCCCACGTTTCTCATCGGGGGAATGGCAGCTTCTGCAGCGTGTTTTGTTTTTTCTTTTTGTCCCCCACAGCGGAGCCCCGGTGCCTCCAGTCAGCGTCTGCAGTGGTGCCCGGAGGTATAGGATGGGGCGCTACCCTGCTCCACGCCTTCTTTTCTCAGCAGCACAGTACTGCAGGTACCTCCATACACCGGACTGCTAGCACGAGTAAAACGATGTCGCCGTCTTGCGTGGGTTTAAGTGTGTAGCAGGTGTGGGAAAATGGTGGAAGCGGGCGCTGGTACTCGCTCTGTCCTCTAGGTCCGCGGGGCCCGACTCCACTCACAAAGCGGGCAATCACAGAAATGTGGCGGCGGCAGTGCAACGCGCCATCTTCAGCTTCTTCGCGCCGCCCCGCCGGCTCTCACCACCTCAGTATTTCCACCAGCCACCCGTGAGCAATCCCCAGCGCTTGTCCGCCTACCACATCTCTGGTCGCTTGTGTGTGCCCCTCCGGCAGTCTCCGCTGTTGCGTTTTCCGAATTCGGCAGACACTGGCAGTTCCGCCGAAGTCAGGCCTAACTCCACATGGGCGTCCCCGGTGTCGCAGTAGTCTCAGCCTCCACACTGGTCACCAGCCAATTATCTGTCGCGAGTCCCGGCGGCACTTTACACAACCCAGCTCTGGCCACGCAGCTCCCAGCGCTCCGATTTTTTGCCCGGGGGTGCTACAGCAGTTTCTGGGCAGATGGGCACCGGTAGCAAGCGATACTCGCTGGAAAAAGCAGAATATTTGGAGGATATGATGGTCAAGCGTCCCGAGCCTCACTGGTGTGCGGCCATCTTGGATGTGCGCCACCTAGCGCCCCCCATTAACTGAGATTCTAAGTGTTCATCTCTTTGTTGAACTTTGTCTATGAATTCCTTTGCAGAAACATGTGGAAGATAAACTCCTGTTTTTAATATGTGTTTCACTGCATATGAAAGTGCAGACAAATCACTTTCAAACACAAGATGAAATATATATGGAATGCACTGTTGAAATCTTGGATCTTCAGAGTACAATCTTGTCAAGCTGTATTCTGAAGCTGCAATCTGTACAGCTCACTCATCAAATCGTCCACCTTCTCCAGTGGGGAATAGTTGCGAGAAAACAACAAGCTTCTAAACCTTTTCCCATACACTGAAGGGAGTTCCCTTTGCTTCATTCATTTGAAATAATTCAATACTGTTTCCTATCACTTCTTTTGAATGTAGAGGATGTATAGTATAATGTTCATAAATCTCCTCACTCCTAGACTTGTCCACTTTTTCTATTTGGCCACTTGAAATTTCTGTTTCATCTTCTAAGCATATAACATGCTCATCAACATTTACATACTTATAATAAATATTATTCTGTACCAGATATAATGTAGCCTTTTGAAGTTAAATAACATCTACAAACTCTTGCTATATTTTTGGACTCTTTGTTGGTACACCATTAACTAGAATAACTACTGGCTCATTTTCCTCCCTGTCTTCACCAACAGTTTCAATATTCTTCTTAAAATCTAAAGGTAAGTACACAACTCTCCCTTTCAGACCTCTTTGTAAATCTGTTGGGGGCAGCTTACCTGTTTTAGGCTCCATACGAACTATAGCCTGAAATGGGTGCACAGACTGAATAGGAATGGACTCATATGCATTCAAATCTGCCAGTTATGAAGGTATAGCTACCAACTCTAAGTTGTTATGTATTGCTCTAGCTGGTATTTTGTTCTCTTCTAATTTGTTGTAACAATATTTACAAATACGTTGATCAGTACCCAGCTCAAACCGACCTTCTACCAACAAATAAGTAACCCTGGGCGGTAAAATCCGCTCCGCTCGCGGAGTTTGCAGAATTTCGGCAATTCCATGTTCCGCGGAGAACGGAATTACCGGAAATTCCGTGATCCGCAGCGTAGCGGAATTTTTTCCTTGTTCGCGCTTTAAAAATGTGTTTTCGCACTCCCGGTAGCGACTTACCGGGATCCCTGCGTTCGCCGACGAGTTTTCCTATCCGTTCGCGTGCGCCACGAGATTTTGGTAGCCGGCCGCGCGATCCCGCGAGAGTGTGCGATCGCGAACACGTCATTCGGACGCGCCATCGGACACCGTGAGAGTGTGCGATCCCGAACACGTCATTTCGGACGCGCCATCGGACACCGCGAGAGTGTGCGAACGCGAACACGTCATTCGGACGCGCCATCGGACATCCGGCGGAAGTTTGGTGCAGCTCGCGATGCTGAACACACAAAATTTGCAATCTGGAGAAGAATAATATCTGGAGCAGCATAAAACCTTCTCGAAAATGATGATTTGGATGAAAAAAACTCCTCACATTGACATTTGGCTGTACTTTTTTGTGCAAGGAGTCCTTTTTTTTTTTTTTTACTTTTTTTGGGGAGAGGAAGGAAGTGCCCCAGAGTCTCCAACTTCCTGTTCCTGTCCAGCAGGCTCCTCCCAGTGCTTTGTCCATGTCCTGTTCACTTTTCATTCGGATTTGGAGCTGGAAGGATCACTCTTTGTGTCTGCTGCATCATATATCATTGGATTTGAGGACTTTTGGATTTGAGGACTTTTGGATTTGAGATTTTACAAGTAAGTTGGTGTTGTTTGTTTGATTGGGGCATTGCAGTTGCTGCAACTACAATTTTGGTACTTTTCATCATTTATATTTTTTTTTATTGTGAGTAGCCAGTAGGCCCAGAGCTAGTCATGGGTGCATGATGAAACAACTGTTCCTTTGGTGTGTGTTGAATTTATTTTAAACATCATTTAGGGCATCGATGCATTGGATTGAATTGCAAAATGTTTATTTTTGGGGTATTTCAGTTTTTGGGTGTGTGTTAAATAAATGCCTTTGTTGTGTGTGTGTGTGTGGTGTGGTTGTTGTGTAACTTGCACACCTTGTTTAGCCCTGTGGATTTTTGTTTTTGCATTTTTGCATTAAAGCTGTGTTGTTTAGCATGCCTCCTTTGCTGGCTATTATAGGCCTGTTTCAGTTCATTGTTTTCCAGGCCTCCTGCTTGTTGCTTGTGACTGTGAGTGTCCATGTGGCTGGTGGCCATTTCTGGTGGTAGTTATAAGTGTGCTGTTTTTGTCATATAGGCCTGCATGTGTTTCCTTTGTTCCTTTTTGGCCTAGGCTTCTTGTTGTTGTGGGCCTGGCCATGTGGCTGGTGGCCATTTTGAAGCCAGGCAGTGTGCTTTTGCCATAGGCCTGAATTGTCTGTCTTCCCTTTCTTGTTGTTGTGGGCCTGGCCATGTGGCTGGTGATCATTTTGAAGCCAGGCAGTGTGCTTTTGCCATAGGCCTCCAAGCTTGTGGCCTAGTTTGCCAACAGGCCTTTTCATCCAGCAGGCTCAGAGGTAGTCATGGGTGCATCAAACAACTGTTTCTGTGTGTTCTGTTGAATTTAAACATCATTTAGGGCATGGATGGCATTGGATTGAATTGCAAAATGTGTTTTTTTGGGGTATTTCACTTTTTGGGTGTGTGTTAAATAAATGCCTTTGTTGTGTGTGTGTGGTGTGTTTGTTGTGTAACTTGCACACCTTGTTTAGCCCTGTGGATTTTCGTTTTTGCATTTTATTGCATCAAAGCAGTGTTGTTTAGCATGCCTCCTTTGCCTGGCTATTATAGGCCTGTTTCAGTTCATTGTTTTCCAGGCCTCCTGCTTGTTGCTTGTGATTGTGAGTGTCCATGTGGCTGGTGGCCATTTCTGGTGATAGTTATAATAAGTGTGCTGCTTTTGCCATAGAGGCCTGCGTGTGTTTCCTTTGTTCCTTTTTGGCCTAGGCTTCTTCTTGTTGTGGGCCTGACCATGTGGCTGGTGGCCATTTTGAAGCCAGGCAGTGTGCTTTTGCCATAGGCCTGCATTGCCTGTCTTCCCTTTCTTGTTGTTGTGGGCCTGGCCATGTGGCTGGTGGCCATTTTGAAGCCAGGCAGTGTGCTTTTGCCATAGGCCTGCAAGCTTGTGGCCTAGTCTGCCAACAGGCCTTTTCATCCAGTAGGCTCAGAGGGAGTCATGGGTGCATCAAACAACTGTTTCTGTGTGTTCTGTTGAATTTAAACATCATTTAGGGCATGGATGGCATTGGATTGAATTGCAAAATGTGTTTTTTTGGGGTATTTCACTTTATGGGTGTGTGTTAAATAAATGCCTTTGTTGTGTGTGTATGGTGTGTTTGTTGTGTAACTTGCACACCTTGTTTAGCCCTGTGGAATTTCGGTTTTGCATTTTATTGCATTAAAGCAGTGTTGTTTAGCATGCCTCCTTTGCCTGGCTATTATAGGCCTGTTTCAGTTCATTGTTTTCCAGGCCTCCTGCTTGTTGCTTGTGATTGTGAGTGTCCATGTGGCTGGTGGCCATTTCTGGTGGTAGTTATAAGTGTGCTGCTTTTGCCATATAGGCCTGCATGCGTTTCCTTTGTTCCTTTTCGGCCTAGGCTTCTTGTTGATGTGGGCCTGGCCATGTGGCTGGTGGCCATTTTGAAGCCAGGCAGTGTGCTTTTGCCATAGGCCTGCATTGTCTGTCTTCCCTTTCTTGTTGTTGTGGCCCTGGCCATGTGGCTGGTGGACATTTTGAAGCCAGGCAGTTTGCTTTTGCCATAGGCCTGCAAGCTTGTGGCCTAGTCTGCCAACAGGCCTTTCATCCAGTAGGCTCAGAGGTAGTCATGGGTGCATCAAACAACTGTTTCTGTGTGTTCTGTTGAATTTAAACATCATTTAGGGCATGGATGGCATTGGATTGAATTGCAAAATTTGTTTTTTTGGGGTATTTCACTTTTTGGGTGTGTGTTAAATAAATGCCTTTGTTGTGTGTGTGTGTGGTGTGTTTGTTGTGTAACTTGCACACCTTGTTTAGCCCTGTGGATTTTCGTTTTTGCATTTTATTGCATTAAAGCAGTGTTGTTTAGCATGCCTTCTTTGCCTGGCTATTATAGGCCTGTTTCAGTTCATTGTTTTCCAGGCCTCCTGCTTGTTGCTTTTGACTGTGAGTGTCCATGTGGCTGGTGGCCATTTTGTGGTGGTACTTTAGTAGTGTGCTGCTGTTGCCATATATGCCTGCATGTCTTTCCTATGTTCCTCTTGGCTTACTGCTTCCATCCATCCCCTTTGCCAGCTGCAGCTCCCTGAATGACGTGATGAGCAAATAATTTAATGCCAAACAAACAGGTTCCACTTCCATTACATTTGTATTTTTGTTTTTGTTCTTCTTCTTTCCTATCCTTCCTGAGTGTACACAGTATACCATGAAAGCCCTTGTTGTCAAAGTCTCACAAATGGCTACACTGTTATGTTTTTTTATAACTTAAACTGAGGTAATAAAATGTAATAATATAACACTAACAAGTGTGACCATCACACACTAAGTTTTATATTATATTTGTTTGTTTGTACTACTAGTAATTGAACCACAACAACAAATGCAACATTTCACTGATGTTCTTCTCCTGGCTTCTTTGCTTTTAGGTGCACAAAAAGACAGAGGAGGAGGTGTCATCATCACCCGTTGTACTGCCAGACAGAAGTCCTGCTGCGCACAACGTCACGTGACGTGTGGCCACAGACATCTCTGCAACTTGTGCAACAGCGTCCTGCTGACATCTGAAGAAGATGGCCCCAAAGAAAGTTACCAGGTCCTCCAGTACCAAGAAAGTTGCCAGTGAGAAGAAGGAACAGAAGAAGGAAGTGGCACTTACCAAGACTGGTGTGCCGCCCACAATGTTTTTTGGGAAACAAAAAATTACGCCTGCAGCAGCGGTGTCCAGGGACCAAGCTGGGAGCAGCACCTCCGCATCAGCGGGCCCACCCCACCAACCTAGGCCCAAGCCCATGAGTGTCGCAGAGGTAGCCAGTCTACTAATGAGCAGTGATGTTGAAATGTCATTATTGCAAAGTAGTACCCAATCAACGCAGGCGGAAACTCAGCAGATAAGTGGGCAACAACAGCCGCAACAACAGCCGCAACAACAGCCACAACAACAGCCCACAATAGTAGTTGTTCCTCCTGAAGTAGGGGCAGTTCAGGAAATCGAGCTTCCTGCAGACGAAGAGGAGCAAGCCACTCTTTCAGAGGATCCATTGTCTTCCAGATCCCCAGCAAGGAAAAGGAGGGTTAGTCCATCAACTTCTTCTTCAAGCCCCGCTTCTGATGATCTAGATGCCACTTGGAAGCCACCAGCTCAGTCTGAGAGTGATGCACGCCACAAGACAAGGCTAGTGAAAAGGAAGGTTCCAGAAAGCCTTAGAGTTATGGAGGTAGATGTAGAAGAGGGGGATGATGATGACGAGCCAGTCATCATGAACATCACTCCCGGCCCAGAGGAGATGGAGACCGACATTATTACCCTATCCAAAATTGCTGCGAGGGATGTAGTAGCACGGATACCACCAAGACAGGTAACACCACCTCCAGCTTCCCTATTTGCATTTGCTAAGGCCTGGCAGGGACCTACATCCAGCTCAACCACCACCTCAGTAGGTAGTGTTACTGTAAGTGCACAGAGTCAAATTCCACGCCCACCCTCCAGTTCATCTGGCATTGAAAGTGGCACCTCCAGCAGCGCCAGAAAGTTCAGCTCCCCAGTTTGGGACTTCTTTTCGGTTAGCAGTAAGGAGGAGAACATTGCTATATGCGCTGTTAGGCGGGGTAAGCTTTGTACAAACTATGGTACCTGAGGCCAAACAAGTCATCTAAAAAAACACCACATGATCCAGTGGGAGGCTCACCTACTTCGCGTACAAAAAAGTCAAACTGCACCCATTGCTGATGGTGGGGATGAAGAAGTAGAAGAAGAAGATATGATCGCGGTGGAAGGTGAACAAGAGGGAGACATTTCTAGCCCTGTCCCCAGAAGTGTAGTGGTACCGCCCACATCCTCAGCAACATCTCAATGGCACCGTAAGAAGAGTCAGACACAGAGTCAGACTGAGACACCACGGCAAGGCAATGGCAATGAAAAAAAGTGCGTCGTTGAGCCTAACTGGGTTCAAGAAGACAGCTGCACCACAAAGGAAAATAATCCAGCCTACCATTGACAGCATGCTTAGGTCGGAGGGGCAGTACGAACGCAACCACCCAATGGCACGTTTGTACAATGCGAAGCTGGCTAAAATGTTAGCGCTGGACCTTCTCCCTTTTTCCTTTTGTGGAAGGGGTGGGTTTCCTTGAATTTGTGTCAGCCATCTGCCCTAAATGGAAGATTCCCAGCCGGTCCTATTTCGCCCGAGTTGCTGTTCCAGCACTACATCACGATGTGATGGAATTGCTTGGACAAGCTTTGCAGCAGAGTGCTGTTCACAAAATCCACCTGACAACAGACATGTGGACCAGTTGCCAAGCCACTGATTACATGTGCATCACTGCATACTGGATCTCTTTTGGGGGGGTTAGAGAAAAGATATCTGAAGCAGGTGCTGTTGACACTGCTGAGCTTTTTAATGCTACTCGGAAACATGCAACTGTAGCCATGTTCGCCATGGAGAAATCTCATACTGCTGCAAACATTTTGGAAGAGTTTAACAGCAAGGTCTTTGAATGGCTGCGCCCAAGAGGGCTTAACATTGGTTTTGTTGCCTCGGATAATGGCAGTAATGTACTTAAGGCCATGGAGGATGGTGGCTATTTCAGGGTCCCGTGTTTGGCGCACTGCATTAACATTATTGTTCAAGACTTTCTGAAAAAAGAAGCCATAGTCAGCAACTTACTGACCACCTGCCGAAGAATTGCACACATTTCAGCCATTCTTTTAAAGTCTGGAAGCAGCTGAGGATCATTCAACGTGACTATAGAATGCCAGTCAAAGCACTCATCCAGGAGGTGGCAACACGTTGGAACTCAACTTATTACATGCTTGACCGTCTGTTTGAGCAGTACAGACCAATCAATGAATATGTCATGCAAAGAGGGGATACTACTGTGAAAGGCATGACCCTTCAGATGGACCAATGGTGCCTAGTTAAATGCCTGACAGAGATGCTTCTTCCTTTCGAGGTCTTCACACGTGAAGTCAGCAAGGAGGACTGTACTATGGGCCAAGCTATCCCATTGTTGCACATGCTACAGCAACAGCTGAAGGAGGTGTCTGAAGCGTACATAGGTGTGGAGGAAAAAAATGAAGCATATGAGTTGGTGGAGAGCTTATCCCGTCGCTAGCTGAAAATACAAGGGTGCAAACTAAGATTGTGTCAGAAAAACATTACATTTGTGCCACAATTCTGGATCCACGGTACAATTCGGCACTGAACAGTAAGACATTAATTCCTTTTTCAGAAGTGGACGTTGCCCGGTACAAAAGTTGGATAGCTGAGATAGCCAGTCACTTTGAAAATGAACGGCTGGCAATTAAAGGCCCGCTACTCAAACCCACAACAAGTACTGCAGCAGGGCATCCGGCGTCAAGTTCCACTTCAGAGCCTGAGGGCAGTGCGTTTGGCTCAGAGCGGTCACCAACACTATCGACAACAACAGCAAGAACCGGATCATCAGCCCCAGTAAAATCGGCACAGGATTGGTATTTACAGCAAAGGCTTGCTAGGTCCAGTGCTGATGCAAAGACAAAAGAGGCCAAACAAACTGTAGCACCCCTGAACATTGAGCAGATGGTCCAGGCCTATCTGGATGACCCAACAGAGGTCTACATTGATCAAAACCCATTGTGGTATTGGTATGGGAAAAGGAACCAATGGCCAGTGCTCAGCAGGCTGGCGATAAACTATCTGGCTTGCCCTGTTGCAAGTGTCTCTTCTGAACGTGTTTTCAGTGCTGCTGGTGCCATTGTAACAGTGAAAAGGACCAGTCTCTCGCCCAAAAATGTGGAGAGGTTAACCATGATCAAAATGAATCAGCACTTTATACCACCAAATTACACAATACATGAATCAACGCAGGAAGATGAGGACAGCAACTTAGGTGACGGAAGTAGTGTGTTAGATAATGATTACCTACTTCTGGTTGAACCCCCAGAGTTTGAGGACGAGCTATACTTCCCTGACAACTAGGCTTGAACTTCTTACTTTCTTCCTCCCTTATTTACTTTTATTTGTGTGTGTCTGTCTTTCTGGTTAGAAACTTCGAATCACAACAAATCCATCACCACCGTCTTCTAGTCTTTTTATTGCCATATTGCAGTTGCAGCTGTCTGCATTTCACTGAAGTCCCCTCCTCCGAGTCCTGCTCCTCCATCCTCCTGACTCGCCCTAAATCCATTTCCTTCAAGCCAGATGATGATTGGATGTAGAATAGAAGAAAAAGGAAAATGTTGCCTCGTTGAGTCCCTCCAAAAGAAGTGGAACATGATGACTACTATAGCTATCCTCCTTTCCGAGCCGAGAGAGACTGCACCTTAACTTAAGATGAGAAGGAACAGGTAATGAATGATGGCATGCATTGGACGCTGACTGAGTGATTTGTGTTGTTGTTGTTTGTTGTGCATGAAGTGAATTCATTGCGTACTATTATTTAATCTACACACTAAAAGTAACTCAAGTCAATGTTTCCCTTCTTGTTTTTTAATAACAAAATTGTACTTCTATTGCAGGCCGATCCATTGCATTTTGAATGTGGAATGTGGACTCACTCTGTACACTGCACACTGAGTTGGACAACACCATGATGATGACCACAGTGACATAATATCTTCGCAGTCACTCAGTAGGATCGGAGATGATTGATGGAATAAGTCAGGGCGTTTCATGAGTGGCATAAAAGGTAAACAAGTCAACAACAACCACAGCAGACCTACATGTCTGTGTAGTGGTGGAGTCGAGTCGAGTGTAGTGGTATGACTGACAGCGGTGCATTGATTTAGTCACTTAATTTGTAAAATGCTATGTTGCTGTATATGTGCTTTGTCTGCCTCTGTCAAAAAATGTACGCTAAATGGAGGATGGGTCACGGGTGCCGTGGGCCTGCTCTGTCCTGTTGTTGTAGGTTAATGCTGGAAACAGAGTAGACATGATGTATCCATGCCGCCACTGAAAGTGTTCTTGTTGCACTCCACCGTAATTTATGCATTTTTTTCCTCCTTGATTTTTCAACATCCCTTTTGTTTTTCCATCTACAATTACAGGCCGGCCCTTACCCTTGTGCTATACTGGGAAAAACAACTCACACTTACCTTACCAATCCACATCCGCCAGGCAGGCAGTGGCGTCACCCAAGATTGATGGACGGAGCGTCCATGGAAGGGAGGACCAAGAGGAATGCTGAGATGCAACTCCCCAATTTGACCAGGATAACAACATACAGTAACAGTATCAACATTCATCATCTTTTAAATAATTTGATTAATTTTTTATCTTCAATCATTACGACTGTATGTTGTTGTTATTATGTTTGCTCTCTGCTTACAATTCATCCCTACAGCTATTTTTTAATTTTCTTTGCTATCTTTAAAGGTAAGCCCGGTACAACAGAACAGAAACTGTATGTAATTTGGGTCTCTCTGAGGGCAGACAGGCAAGGCACATTGCATAATATACTGCTGCCCTGTACTGTCTAATTGTCTAGTAGTAGTTAGTAAGTACTACTTATCATTAACCATCAAGTTATCAATATCATCATCATGCATGCATTTCCTTTTTCTCCCTTAACAGATTTATGGATTTGGTCGTCTGCCAAGGTTGTGTTTTGTTGTTTGTCCATGCGTAGTGTTTTTCTTTGTCAAACCTTTCCCCAAACCCCCCTTCCCAACCATTCATCAAACCCTAACCCTCTTCCCCCGGGCTGTGTGATTTATTGAGGTGTGACTAAATTAAATGTACACCAATAATTGATCACGCGCTTGCTGGGGCGGATGTGGCGAAAGCAACACTAATTCAATTTCAAGGCAGGGCGAAGATCTTCTGCTTGCCCACCCATGATCAGTATATTTGCAAGGTAATTTTTGTTTTCCAAAGGAACCTAATCCATCATCATTAATTGCCGGCATCGATTGGATTTGTCATCCTCCTACACAGCACTAAAGGTTACGCTTGTGTCGAGTGTAGGCCTAGTCGAGTGACTCGACACAACTACAGTTTGCAACTTGTTGTACTAGGCTATCCCCGCCACCATTATGTTTTATTTTATTTTGGCATATTATTGTTTGGCAGTAAGTTCTGTACTGTACTTCGTTCTACTACTCCTACCACAGTCTCTCTCAGGCGACTGACTGTCTCATTTTCTTTTTTTGCAAATGCTACTGCCATTGTCTACTACTACCATCACAACCATGGCATGTTGGGAAACCAAACCATCATCACCATGCAGCCATCACTGTGCCTAAGTTAAACATCAAGCACAGGTAAGAGAAGAAGTTTGGGGGAGGCATAATTAATAATGGACATTTTTTCATTAATTCATACACCCAGTGAGTCCAGTTGCAGAATGCATAGACTATGAGGAGAGACTGACAGTACTAGTAGGACAAGCCACTCAGTGAGGGGTACTGCGTCTATCTGTTTGTGTCTTACAAAGTCATCCGATTATTTAAATCAAACACTGGCTGTGGCCCTGCAGCAGCAAGGAAACAGTGTGACGTAAAACAGTAACCCCACCCACAAAACATTAACAACATCGTATGTAAAGTAAAAATATAATTTAATCCCCTAACAAAAATAAACTATGTAAAAAAATCCCACAACAACACCTGACCCACCCCTCTCTCTAACCCCAACCAATGTCCGAAACGAAAAAGTCCAACCAATTGTCCATGTCCATAATAAACCCCAACGCCCAATTCCCACCCACCAAAAGAAGCAATAAAAAAGGGGCAATCCAACAGGGTCTCAACTCATCGGCGGGCTCGCTTCTCCAGGACATTAATTCGCTCCTCTAGGCGGTCCTCCACCAAAACACAATCTCTAGGCTGCCTATTCATAAATGCTCAGTCACTCTCTAAAAACAAGTACCACATCTACGACCTACTCACTGGCACACAACCTGACTTACTCTTACTAAATGAATCATGGTTGGGAGATGACATGGCTCCAGTGTTGCATGAAGCAGTTCCTCCAGGCTATCAAACTGTCAGGCAAAATCCCATAGGTAGAAGAGGAGGTAGACTGGCTGTTATATTCAAGGAAGCAATAAATCTCACCAAAGCTTACAACATTTTCATACAAGGTTGTGAGGCCCTCATCACCAGATACAACCCTAAACCAACTTCCTACTGTAACTTCCTCCTTCTTTACCTACCACAACCCAGCAATGCAACATTGGTGACCTAAACATATGTTTTGACAAACCCAATATGCCACATCCAAAAACTATCATCACTGGCCTAGACACAGTGAACCTACATCAGATTGTCCACAACCCCACACAAATCACTGGACACATCCTAGATGTCATTTTTGCAAATCCAGAAATAGTTACCTTTCAAAAGAATACTCCAGTCACAAGGTCAGACCACCATCTGGTAGCTTTCCAACACAAAACACCACAAATCAATATACCTAAGGCCACCATAAATGCATCTACTTATCGACCATGGAACAAACTCAATTTTGAATACTTAGAAACACAACTAAATTCCAACTCAGATCTAGAGAAAATACATTCTGTTCAGAAACATTATGAGTGGCTCCAGGAGGCTGTTGATAGCCTAGTACCACTAACAACAACAGAACAGGACAAAAGAAAACAAGCACCTTGGAGGAATGCAGAACTGAAATACATAAAACAACAAATTTCAAAGCTGCAAAGCACCTGGCTTAAAATAAATAGTAATCAAGACAAACTCACCTACAAACACTTAGCAGAATATACAAGTCAACACTCAAAAAGCTAAAAAGGTACTATTGAGACAGAATTCAAAATGCTAAATGTGCACATAAAGAAGTTTATAAAATTCTAACAGAATTTTGTAAACCTAAATGCACAGAAGGAACTCATCCCATGACTTAATAATTTACTCACAAACTGGCAAATCATTAACCAACCAAAGCAGGAATGCTGGACTCATATTTAAAACAAAGGAAAACTACCAGCACCAACCCATTTCAAACAATCCCCGACGAGAGTAGAATATCCAAGCCTCTGCATTCCTTCAAACAACTATCACAAAGTGAATTTATGGATCTGGTCAAAGAGAGCAGGCCAGCCAGCTGCCCTTCTGACCGTTGCTCACCACAAATCTTCAAGAACATTCTTCTAACTACCTCTGCTGCCACACCAGTAAGAAAAATCATCAATAATTCATTAACTACAGGAAATTTCCATAAGACTTAAAAAAGGCATAGACATCCCCATTTTTGAAGAAAACAAACCTGGACCCGCATGACCCAGACAACTACAGACCAATTACAAATGGACCTTTCCTGGGCAAACAGAGAAACAGCAGCTTTCACCCAGATGTCACAATTTATTGTTGATAACTCCATACTTTCTGACATTGAAACAGGATTCAGTCCAGAAAGAGGAACAGAATCTGCCCTCATCTCCATCTGGGTTGACCTTGAAAACAAAGTAGACTGGAACGGGGTTGCTGCCTTACTTTTCTTGGACTTTTCAGCTGATTTCGACACAGTTGACCAAGACACTTTATGACAAATGTCATCCATATTTCTCATCCAAACCGTACTTCACAAAAGCAGGGGTTCCTCAAGGCTCTATCATCTCACCATTGCTTTTCAATATCTACATGAAGTCATTACCATCAATGATCAATTAATTTCAGCTCAAATGCTATAACTATGCAGACAACACACAAATACTTCTTAAACTGGAAAGCCCCAAAGACATTGGAAACTCAAAAATCTTCGGTTGCCTCAGAGCCATTGATCAGTGTATGACACGGAGCCACCTCAAACTGAATGCTTCCAAAGCAGAAATACTCACATGCGGCAATTAGAAAACTTTTGACCCACTCTGCACCTGGCCTGACAATTTGGGACCACCTCCTAAAGTATCTAATGAGTTATGAAACATTGGAATTATCATGGACTCCAAATTCTCAATGAATGCCCAAGTGGACAAGTTAGGAAGATCAAGCTTCATTACCATAAAAACTCTGAGACGCAACTTCCCACTCCTAGGATTTCCACACAAAGTCCAGGCTACTATCTCTCTTGTACTTTCTAAACTTGATTACTCCAATGGCCTCTACCATGGATCCTCTTTATCAACTATGAAACAACTACAACAAATTCAGAACTCTGCTGTCAGACTACTCCTACATGTAAAGTAACAAGCCAACATGTAGCTTCAGGTCCAGACATAGTGAAAGCTACACCTCCGGGATTTCTTTGTTATACTCTAAATAGGCCAATTAGGAGAGGTGGTGGATTAGCAATTATCTATCACGACTCATTAAAAGCTGGTTTTCAGATAGCATCAAATCCAGATTGTGAGGCACTTTCCTTTAGTTTCAGTATATCAAATCATCACACGTTTAAGGGTATCTTACTATATAGACCTCCTGGTCCTAGGAGCACCTTCCTAACAATCTATTTGTAGTCTTCTGGAAGAGGGGCTTTGTACTGGCTCCTTTACCATTATGGGAGACTTTAATTACCACCTGGAAGCTCCTCTGGAACCAGATACGAGGGCCCTTTTAGACATGATGAAAAGTGCTGACCTCAGCCAACAGGTGATAGGTCCTACACATGTGGCAGGACACACTTTAGATGGAATTTTCTCTAACCATCCACAACTCTGCTTCTCAGGTCTATTGCCTCTTACTTGGACTGACCACTCTGCCGTGCAATTTGAGCTGGCTCTTCCCGCGCATTGTACGGGCAGTAAGAGGCCGAAGAATATAATCAAAAGCAGGGCTTGGAATAAAATTGAGGGCATGGCCTTAAAAGATGCGCTTGCATCAACTGTGGATCAACTACCCACAGGAATAGAGGAGGCCACTATGCACTATACTAAGTGGCTAGAAACAGCCTGTAACAAACTAGCCCCAGAAAAAGTTTTGTCTCCCAAAAGATCTCAACCAACGGCCCCTTGGTATACGGAGGACCTGAGGCAACAGAAACTTAACTGTAAATCCCTTGAGCGGAATTGGAGGAAAGAATACAAGGAAGCGGAGAAAAAACGCTATAAACAAAGTCTTGCCATCTATAAACTAATGATATTTAATGCAAAAAAGAGTTCTTTACAAACCGAATTACTCTTACAAAAAACTCGGTTAAAGAACTTTTAAAACAGTTTCTAATTTGGCTTCCCCGTCCTGTAAAAATCCAGGCGAGCCAGGAACTATGTGAGAACATTGCCAGATTCTTTTTAAATAAGGTAGAGGTCATTTTCTCGACATTTCTCCACCCAAGCACTACTGGGGCGGTAACACAGTTGGAAGGAAGAAGCGCCGCTGTCTTCGATAAATTTGAGCCATTATCTGTTATTGACACAGAAAAGCTTATTGGCAGCAAGGTCAGGCTCCCTTACGACCCCTGCCCAGTCTCAGTGATCAAAGGTGCTTCGGGACTTATTGCCCCTGTACTCACCTCCCTGTTTAATTCAATGTTCGATGCAGGGCAGTTCCCTAAACTTTGGAAGGTTGCCTCGATACTGCCGCTGCTGAAAAAGCCCAACCTCGATCCCAATGACCCCAATAACTTCCGTCCAATCTCACGTCTCCCTCTACCGGCCAAACTGGTCGAGAAATCAATGAATGTACAACTCAGTGCCTTCCTAGGTGAAACCCAAGCCTTAGACCCTACTCAATATGGGTTCAGAGAAGGACATAGCACTGAGTCCGCCCTCATTAAGTCTACTGAAGAGATTAGAGAAGTATTGGATAGGGGAGGCAAGGCCGCCTTGATTATGTTAGACTTATCGGCGGCCTTTGATACGGTGCATCATGACCTACTGTTGAACCAATTATTAGCATGCGGGATCCAGGGTAAGGCATGGAAGCTGCTGAAGTCCTTCCTAGCTGGCAGATCTCAAATTGTGGCATTGGATGAATTTTACTCTAAACCGTTCTCCCTGCCTTGCGGAGTGCCTCAGGGCTCCTCCCTTAGTCCGACTCTTTTTAACGTATATGTCTCATCCCTGGCATCCTTAATTGGCTCTTTTGGTTTTGACCTGACTTCTTACGCGGACGACACACAGATCGTGGTGGCTCTGCGACCAGGACAGGGAGCAGGAATAGACATTCAGTTCCACGACTGTATGGAGGCAGTCGGGAGGTGGATGTCGCAAAATTGCCTGAAACTTAATTCAGGTAAGACTGAGGTCATTTTATTCGGAAATGATGCCAACTTCTGGACCCCCAATTGGTGGCCGGATACTTTGGGCACTCTCCCTACACCCACTAGGAAAGTAAAGAATTTAGGAGTGATAATTGACGACAAGCTCAATTTTGGTGACCAGATAAATGCAGTAGCCTCAGCCACCTTTTATACCCTCAAAATGATTAAGAAAATATTACATTTCCTACCGGTAGACAGTCGGCGGACAGTTGTCACGGCACTTATTATGTCAAGGCTTGATTACTGCAATGGTCTTTACCTAAATATTCAAGAACGGTTCTTTAACAAGCTCCAATTGTTACAAAATGCGGCGGCAAGATTGCTTACTGGTACCCCGAAATTTACACCTATTTCCAAGGAAATCAAAAACTCCATTGGTTGCCTGTTAGGAAAAGGGTACGCTTTAAGGCTCTATGCATCGTGCACAAAGCACTGCAAGGTACAGGCCCAGATTACCTTAAACAGCATCTTAAATGGTATCAACCTAAAAGAACTCTTCGTTCCCTTGGCGCTAAGTTGGTATCAGTACCATCTATAAAAAAGTCACATGGGGAGGGAGAAGCTTTATTGCCGGTGCTGCCAAGGCCTGGAATGATCTCCCTCTCTATCTGAGAAACACAACTAATATCCTAACGTTTAGGAAGGAACTGAAGACATGGCTCTTTACCTTGTAAAAAATACCCTCCACCCCAATGCACAGTTGAGAGCAGCTAGCGCCAGGACACCTTTGGGTAACCCCCCACGCTTTATAAATGCCTATAACATAACATAACATAACATCTCCCCTACCTTGAGGGCTCTATATTGATTACTGGTTGCCAGAAGATCCACTTTCAAGCTCCTTTGTATCACCCACTGAGCAATTCATGGAACAGGACCACTTTTTCTCGGGAATACAATTACCAAATATATACAACAAAAGGAACATTTGCTCAAGATTGCCTCCTTGCCTCAAAACCCCAGCATACAAGAAAAAAGTCATGGGTGGTACATCTTTCTCTGTTCAAGCAGCCAAACTATGGAATTCATTACCCCCAAACATTAGAACCACAGATAACTATCTTATTTCAGACGACTACTCAAGAGCTGGCTCTTTCTTACATGACCATCACACTCACTCACAAATGGACAGCATATACCTGTACATGTAAATAAATATGTATAATTTGATTATTTGTATGAACTTAGATATGTGCATTTTTTGTACAACATGTATACTACTTATGGTTTAAATATATATTGATATATATAGGTCTATTTAACAAATGTATATATCACTTACAGTCCCAAAAAATAAATATATTTATACATTAATTTATGCTTAACATGTATACAGGTGACTCCATAGTTTTCATATAAGTCATTTGATTAGATACTAATGGATCTCTGTTTATTTATTTATGAACCACAATAATCAAATATGTTCTTAACAATTGTACCTATAAGTGCATCACTATTGAAATATTGCATAGAATAAAATAAAACGTATATATATATATATATATATATATATAAATACACACGCAAATAAATTAGCTTTTACACACAGCAACACCTGAAAGTCTGATTTTCTAACTATCTATCCATACTTGAAAATGTGGAACTTTATGCAATACATTTTTCTATCTCTATTATTTTCCTTAACCTTTAACTTCCACCAATTCACTAGTCTATGTCTCATCCTATACCTCTCTCAATATATCCTATACCTCCACTCTCTGACTCATCCCAAATCTCATTCTACTACCATGATCTCCCTAAGATCTTTTCTTGACTCATACCTCCTTTTTCCCTCATTGACTCACTCCAAACCTCAGTCTACTACTTCAATCTCCCATATAACCCTTTCTAGACTCTTCTCTCCTCTATTGACCCAACCCAAACCTCATTATACTACTATGATCTTCAAAATAACAGATCAGAGACTCTACCCTCCTGTATGTCTCTTTTGACTCACCCCAAACCTCATTTTGCTGCTATGTTCTCCTAATAACCCTTTCTGGACTCTCCCTCCTTTATCCCTCCTTTGACTCATCTCATACCTCATCTAACTAATATGTTCTCCCAAATTACACTATCTAGACTCGTCCCTTCTCTATCCTGTTCAATCAAACTAGCAGACTCACATGCCCACTGCTCAAATTAACAACTTATATTTCCCTGAACTGATCCATCACTAATCCTTTGGGTTCCGGAGGAGCATGCTACTCGCCGAATAGCATTTCAATGCCTCTTCAGGGGTAGTAAGCAATATATAAATACAGTTGCAATTACAATCTATTCATAATATTATAGTTGATTCGCAGTTGCTCATTTTCTAGTGATTATCATTCAGGATCTGTCTAGAAATACATAGTTTGATAGACTAATTTAACATATAATGGCCTTTCATTTATAATAGTTAAATAAGTATTTTAAGTAATAAACATATCGTATAACATGCTGGTGTTGATTAAAGATATTTTTCAATAAACACATCTGAATGAAAAGCTTGCATCCTCCGTAAGTGCTGCATTCATGTATTTTATTTGTTCAGGCGACTACTTTCTTTGGTTTTTTTCTTAAACGCATCTTAAACAAGTATGTTGATTTTTTTACTGTAATATTACTTTGAAACATCTCTGACAACATATGTCTTTGCTAGCAACAAGAAATTCGAAGAAGCATTTCCAAGAGACAATAAGTGAAGGGTTTCTATGAATTGCACCCAAAATGTTAATTAGAGGTTATTTTCAAATGAAGGTGTGGTGTTTTATAATGAATTTCTAATCCAAGATGATGGCATTGGCATGTAGTTAAAATAAAAAGTTTTTTTTCCATTATTACATTCTTTAATATTGTGTAACCATAAGGGGCCCAATTAACCAAGATTGGTGTATGGCAAGGTATGACTTACTCTTGTGGCATTCCTGGTTTACTTATGAATTTTAGGAGTCAGCCAGTAGCACTCCTGAGTTGCTCAAAACATTTAGGAGCACTACAAGAGTAATTCGAAGCAAAATCTTTGTGAATTGGCCACAAGATGTTTTCATTTAAGCATGGTGATTTTTATTATGGTGCATGCCTGAGTAGACACGGGAATATAGACAGGCAGTGCTCCACAACCCATTTTGTTGGCTTTCTTGAAGTACTTTTGACACCTTCAATTCATTCCTCTTCTATCATGACACCACCATCCATTTCCCACTAATTTTTAGGAACCTCTTAATGCACTCATCATGGTGTTATAACTAACATCATATATCTCTTCTTGAGGAAGTCTGCACACATTTTTACTGCATTATTATCCACCGCTCAACTCTGTGGGGCATATCTCAATTTGAAATTGGCCACAGGCTACTAACACAGCCATGTTTAATATGTAATCCAAAACAAGCTTTGAAACTACAGAAAAAATACACAAAGATCTTATCACTTCAAAGCTAACCACTTCAAAATGTAAATTAACCAGGTTCTACATACCCCATTCCAAACCACTAAACACTGAATAAACCCCACAAATATAAAATCTCAAATTTGACCATGATTGTAAACAACATTGGCTAACTTCTTCCAGGATAGATTTAAATATTTCCTAAAGAATTCAAAATTGAATACCTAGCATCACACATTCCCATCATTCCAAAAATGAAAACAACAACTAAATGGCCTTCCTTTTAAACACCTAACAAACATCCTCTTCTGAAAATCATAGTTTCTGTAAAACCTTTACCTTTTGTGGACATCCCCATTCCAGCACGCCTGATCAAAAAATGTGCTCAAGACACTGCTCCTAATAATCCAAATTACTAATTTGCCACTTGAAGAAGATATATTTCCTACTGCTGCCAAATCAGTTCAGATTGCACCCTTACAAAAGTAAAAGCTGAGTCTTGATCCCAATGACTTACACAATTCAAGATCACACTTGTAATAATTGATTACTTCAGATCTCGCCACTTGTCTGTACATGGTGCATTTTCCAAGGTCCCATCTTCTCCCCTTCCCTGGTTAACCTCTAAATAACACCCTTTGGGCCAATGCTCCTTAGAAAAGGAGCCTCTATAAATATATAGACCCAACTTTACCTCAGAATATCAAATCTCTTATACATAACAATTCTGAAAAACATTATATACAAAGATAAGTAGGATGAACTCTAAGACTAAATCCATCTAATACGGATTCATCCCCCTACTCTCCAAAGAGATTACATGTTCATTTCAAAAGTTTTCAGGCCCTGGTATGTCTCCCAAATTGGTTACATATTAAATTGGTGGCACTCTCAACTCCACACTTACTAAATCAGCTTCTTTTCAAGTTTGTCATCTAAAATAAAGAAATTGTCCAGCCATCAATTAGATTTGAGAATGGCTGTTCAAGCTTTGGCTCTCTTGCACCTTGATAATGGCAACGCATTACCAGCTGACCTTCACAAGTCTGCCCTTGTACCATAGCTCTCATATTCTTGAATATCTGCACTGGATCCCCGTGGAATGCAGAGTCTGCTTCAAACTAGCATATATCACCTACAAAGCACTCCACCTTGGCCTTCCCACTTATCTGAAAAGCAATTTGTTAATCACTGGAGGAGTGAGAGAGACTAGCAGCAAAACACACACTTTTTGAAATTCCGTATGTCAAAAACTCGAGAACACTCAACAAAGCCTTCTCTTATCCAGTCTGAGGACTCTGGAACTGCTTATCTCAAAATATCCAGCTCAAAACCAACCTAAATGTTTTTCATAAAACTTAAAAATTCAGGCTCTACCTTAAAAAATTGTTATTTCCTATAATTAATGTATTTTAAGTTCTCATATTTTATCCTGTAATCCCTTTAAAGTAATCTATTGACCCTGGTGTACTGACGGCGGTGGGAGCAGCGGAGAGAATCGGCGCCTGCCTACATTCCCCAGCAGCAGACGCGCACAGCCCAGCGCCTAAAACGCAGGTGGTGGCCCGCAGCGCGGTGTACTGATGGCGGTGGGAGCAGCGGAGAGAATCGGCGCCTGCCTACATTCCCCAGCAGCAGACGCGCACAGCCCAGCGCCTAAAACGCAGGTGGTGGCCCGCGGCGCGTGACGCGCGCGGGCGAAGCCTGGGCCAAGGGCGGGCCCGTCCACGCCCGGAGGAGCCCGGAGGAGGCTGGGCTGGGCCCACTCCCTGACTTCTCCACTAAGGTAAAGGAACTGGTCGTAATCGGAGGCAACTACGATATCTTATTATTCTGCCATACAGTGTACTTAGTAATTGGCATTATAAGATCTGAACTGGATTGCTATTGAGCCACATTCACTTTCACTATTGACTATTGACGACGGTCACTAGTCGCAGACCCAGTGTGTTAATAAGGAAGGGGTCAAGGAAGGGGTCAATTTCATCGAGGGTTTACGGAGGGTGTGAGAGTTTAAAGGCCAGAATGAGTACTAAAAGTACATCAAAAGTAGCGAACCCTCAAAATACGGGCAGGATAGCAGGTACCCTGGACTCATTTCTGACAAGAGCTACAAACATTCTAGAGAACGAGATAACGATAACTGAGCGCCGTATCTCGGCGGAATTTCTATCACAGAAAAGTCCATCTCTAGGGGCTTTTGCAACCAACGTTCGTCCCAGTGGCCGGGGTTTCATGGAAGAGGGGCCGGAGGAAATAATACCTGAGGATTTGGTCTCGGGGGGCAATAGAACACTCTACGGAATTGGTGGTTCCTGGTGAGTTCCCGCAAAGGAGACACCCCCAAAGGACTAATACAAGGGCCACAACTAGGAAGAAACCCCAGGAATCTAAACTGGAGACAGGGACTAAAAGAAAACGGGGTGGTGGGCCACAAAGGGGTGAATGCAGCGAAGATACTAAGATCCAACAAAAGTAAATGTTTGGGGGAGGGTGAGGAAGATGGGGCAACGGGGAGAGGTCATGATGTGTTAGATACCTTAAATAGTGTAAATAATGTAAACCCGGTATCCAATAATGGTCTTGACGAAGCAACATGGATTAGATTTGAGACCCTGATTTCCTCACTCCTTAACCCCATTAATGAAAGGATGAACCAGATGGACCACAAAATAAGCAGCCTTGGAGTCCACGTATTAGATCTTTCCAAACAAATTGAGGCACTAGGAACAAATAATCAGAGGCTCCCTATGGTAAATCTGGCCCCGGAAATAAGACAAATGGACCCCAGTTTAAGTTCGAATAGGGCAAGAGTCCCCGATCCAGTTAATAAAGAGCATGATGAAGTTCTTAACATTCCTAGTTTAAGGCCCCTACATGTGGATAACCCTCAAATATGTACCTGTATAAACAGCAAGGAGGCGAAAGGGGCCCAGAGGGAGAAGGAAAGAGATAATAAAAATAATGAGAGTGGCCTAACCAGAAAGGACAAGGGGTGGATTGCAGAGGGTGGAGACTTAGGGAGGGATCCAGGTCTGATTAATGGCAGGACGAGGATGGCGGAACAAGTTCTCCACCTTCCGCCAGCAGCAGCACCCCTGGCCTTGGTATTAGGAAATGTCCCCCAGCTGAGGAGGGATCAAACTGAGTCTTCCCCCCAGCTGATCTCTAAGGCTCTCCATTGGCTGAATCAAAATTTGAGAAAAACTGGAGTGTCAGGGGGATTAAGCGAATCAGATACTCATGGAAAGAAGGGTTGCATGGGTGGGGCCTACATTTAAGCAATTGGAGGGTGATTGTGTAGTCGTGAATTTTAATAGTAGGCATGTAGTAGGTTTCATTCTTGCACAACTAGGCCATATGCCCCTGGTACTCCTAACATTGTGCCCTTACCCTTAGGTTATTTTTATAGGCCACCCATCCCACAGAGAACACACCCACAGGGGTTGAAGAATCGTGACCAGGGTACGAATTGGCAGGAGAGGCATAGCTTTAGGGGCCCATTAGAGCTGGAAAACCAGAACCGTTTCGCACCTCTATCTGATTTAGAGGAGTGCGATTGACTCCATGCTAGTCCATCTTGTGTGGGATTGCTATCGGAGGTACAGGTGCCCCGGGACAATATTAATAATAATAATAATGAAAATAGAAGTTTGCCCCAACCACTAGTGGGGGTGGGGTTGGGAGAGAGAGGGTCAATTTGAAGATTGCTTCCTGGAATGTTGCAGGTTTATCATCAAAATTGAGTAAAAATGATTGGCTGAGGGAGTGGCAGGATCACCAGATAGTATGTTTTCAAGAAACCTGGGCTACGGATCTGGTATTTGTGAATAATTATAGATCATTTCAAACTAAAGCGGTACCTTCTCTTGCAGGAAGGGCTAAAGGAGGGATATTAACTCTGGTCCAGAATGATCTATCAGTCAAGATAACACTGCAGAGCAACCACAATCCAAATTTTCATATACTAATGTTAGAAATGTCTCAGGAGGGATTGTGGTTGGTAGTCAATTATTATAATAATAGATTTGGGGCATTGATGTACCAGCTGGTGGGAGAGGTTAAGAAAGAGATCGTCACAATATTACAAAAAACCAAAAGGGTCATCACTGATATAATATGGATGGGGGATTTTAACATACATCCCTGTAAAAACGGTGTATCTGCGATATGTGGTGTAGAGGATCTAGGAGGTAATCCAACATACCACTTTTCCCACGATGAGTATGGGGACCGATTAAATGAGGTGTTAACAGAGTTAAACCTGGAAATGGTATGTCAAGTCACCCCAGAGACGGGTCATATAGCAAAAACATTCAGGAGGAATGGGGCAGAGACAACACTTGATTATATCATTTTAACCCCAGCATTAAGCCGTAGGGTGTGTAAGATAAGCCATGATTTTAACATCTATAGCGATCATGCCATGGTCTCATTGGAGCTGAAGTGTGTGCGCCAATTGAGACAGCTCATGGGAAATGTGGGGACCCCTGTAGTTGCAAGAAGAAACAGGGTTCAGCTGAAATGGGGAAAGATTAAAAAAAGTAAAATCATCCAGGAGATAGTCTCCAACTCACAGACTGAAATTGATATGTGTTTGAACTCGGAAGTCTCTTCCTCAGTTGTAGTTGAGGCCTTTAGAGGAATCCTAGGAAATATCAAAATGGCATTGACGACCAGGGGAAAAACTAGCTTTCAAGAGACAAAGGAAGGCTGGTTTGATAGTGCCTGCACAAAGGCTAAGGTAGCTTTGCATAGAGAACTCAAGGTGAAACCGAGAAACCCTGCCCTTATAAAAATCTTGCGGGCTGAGTATAAAGAGGTAAGGAAAAATAGAGAGAGGGAGATCAGGGAGGAATTATGGGCAGACCTAGAAAAAGCAGCCCAATCGGGAAACAGCTGCGAGTTTTGGGGTCTGATTAATGCCCCGTATTTTAAATCACCAACTGACCCCTCACTGGATGTAAATGTGGGAGAGGATGCCTGGGTTCTTCATTTTGGGAAGATTTTCTGTGGCACAGATATCCAAATGACTCAGGTAGGCCCACTACTGGACATGGAAAGTGAACCCTTAAGTTTTTCATATAGCGAGCTCAGGAAAGGGCTCGAGGCATGTAGCCTGGGAAAGCACCCGGGCCCGATGGTGTTCCAATTGATATATTTCGAGAAAGCTTAGATTTATGGGCACCGTTACTGACTAATGTCATGAATAGTATTGCTCGGGTTGGTCCCCCTTTATCATGGTCTTCGGGAGTGATTGTTCCGATACATAAAAAGGGAGATAGGTCGAACCCGAATAACTATAGACCAATCTCCCTGTTGGATACAACCTCAAAGTTAATGGGCCGACTCCTATTGTCAAGGCTGGAGGATTGGGCTAGGAGTAATAATATTCTCATCCAAGCCCAATATGGTTTTCAGCAGGGGAGGGGTACTGTAGACCAAGCCCTAAACTTAGCCCTGTTAACAGAGAAATATACAATGATAAAGGAAGGTAAATTATATTTGGGGTTCATGGACCTAAGCGCAGCCTTTGACTGCGTGGTCCATGAGAAGCTGTGGGGCATAATGCAGTCGATGGGGGTAGATCTGGCTATTCTAAATCTTATAAGGCAGTCATATTCCAATGCAACAGCTACAGTTCGTTTTACAAAATCAGGTGATTGCAAGCGCCCTTTCAAAATTGGAAGGGGAGTGCGCCAGGGATCCGTTTTAGCTCCTTTTCTCTTTTCTCTGTACACAAACGGAGTAGAGGAAGAACTTCTAGTGGTCACTGATGACATCCCGAGATTTGGTAATTTAAGGACCCCAACATTAGCGTATGCAGATGACGCTGTATTGATTGCAAGGACGGGGCTTGGGTTGCAGAACTTGATTACGATGTATGTCTCTTTTATGGGTATGCTACAGATGAAAGTAAACCATACAAAGTCATTTGTAATTGTGGCTGGGGCTGCTAAGAGAGATAAAACTCCAAGTTTCCGTGCGGAAGGACACAAAATTGAAGTAGTAGAATCCTTCCCTTATTTAGGGTTGCTTTTCGATAAAGACCTCACATGGAAAAAATTAGTGGAAGGAAGGAAGAGGGTAATGGAGAGGGGTATTAGCGCCCTGAAATCATTTTCTAAAAAACTGGGGGCTAAGCCTCTGCCCACTATTAAGAGTATTTACCAAGCTCGGGTAAAAGCTGCTGTAACTTATGGAGCAGGGGTTTGGGGGTGGCAAACACTTCGATACTACAGATAGTTGAGAATAAATATTTTAAATCTGTAGTAGGTCTCCCCCCTTCTTTTACAAACTCCATATTACACAAGGAGATAGATATCCCTTACATTACTGAGCAGATCAAATTGGCCCCGTTACTTCTGTGGCACTCAGTATGGAGGAGGGAATCTATCCCTCTTACACAGCTAATAATTAGGAACTGCCTTGATATGGATCAATGGAAGAATTCCAAGTGGCTGAGCTATGTGGAGCAGACCCTAAGAGAAATTGGGCTTCTGGAACTTTTTAATGATCCACAAACGTGTAAGAGGTGTTCCAAACAGAAGGTAATCAATAGGTTCCTCCGGATGGCGGAATATAAGAGGTCGGAAGCCGATAAGGGGAAACAAGCCCTGCGGACATATCAAGGAACCACTCCGATAATAAACGGAGGATTTTCGTACCTAGCAATAGTCAATATTCCGCAACATAGGTATATTTTATTAAGGTTTAGAACTAATTTGATAGTGTGTATGCTAGGATATCCGGAGAACACCTTTAGTATCAATGACCTGAGCGCCTGTCCATGTGACAATGTATCAACTCAATCCGAGTTACATTTAGTCCTTTTCTGTACATTATATAAAAAGGAAAGGAAAGAACATTTACTCCCAATTTTAAAGAACGCAAGGTTTACGCAGTGTCGGGTGGCCCTATACTTTTTAAAATCTTTACCTGATCCGTATGTTTGTTTTTCAATGGCCACTTATCTATTGGCGTGTCTTAAGAGAAGGAAAGGGGGGCCACAAGACTGTGAGATATGATGTGAATAGTAACCATTGCTCCGATTGTTTATCGATTTTATATATATTTTATTTTATTATGAGTATTAATTGAATGAGCTTTTTAATGAATATACTATGAACTGTGATTGTATGTATTTATTCTTTTATGATCATTTTAAATTTTGATTGAATAAAGATGTGAACAACGACCCTGGGGCTCATTTTATAGTGTATAGCTAGTGCTTGTGCTTAGAAAAATAAGTGAACTCACTTGTTTATTTATTTACTAGTTATGAATCTTTGACAATTGCCCTAACAAGGGTAGTTGCTGGGGTGACATCACTTGTGTGCTTGAAGATTCCCTAAGGAATTGTCATACCTTTCAGTCTAGTTCATAAAACATAAAAAATCCTGTTGAACGATTTGTGTATGTTGTGTGCCCACTTCATATACCATGCAATATATTTTGTCACTATACTCAAGAAAAAAGTAATACATTAGAATTCATGCATGAGTTACCAGGGCGTGGGACCATCAAATGAGCGCAACTCCTTTAGATATTTGCTAAACCTATGAAACATTACGCCCCAAGCACTGTTAAGGTTGAAGTTAAGGTTTATCCCTGTGCGTAAATTGATCAATCAGAAGTGTCTTTTTTATGATGTAGTGTTTGGGAAAAGGAGTAAGTCTGAAAAGGGATAATTTTAGGAATACACTTGGAGAAAATATAATTAATTGTGTTTTGAAGCAGTAAGGTCCTATTACTCGAAATGTATTATTTATATTGTGTACATTGTGTATGTATGGTTCATTTCTCAGACTTGGCCTTCAAATTAATAAAAAGAAGATGATGCAGCTGTTGCATCACTCATGGTGATTAATGTATTTTTTAGCTTTAAAAATGTAGGCCCATCTGGATTCTTATATAGTGCTTTAGAATGTATTAATTGGTCTCCTTACCTTATATGTAGTTTTTTATTTTGTATTTTGTATTACTGTGATATACAATTAATATTGAACATGTAATGCTTTCCAAATAGATTTCCCTATAATGCAATGCAGATTAACTGAATTTGGGACATTTTCCCCATGCTTTTATGAAATTTCTGCTGGTTATATATATCACTTTGCAATTCCTTTATGAATATGCCTACCCACTGGCCAAACATGAGAGTACAGAAAGAGGCCGAGAATAAGGAGGATAAACATGCTGACATGGAGGTCAGAAAGTACAGGAATGGAAGGAGTGGTTGTGGAATCCATCACCGCAACCACTGCGAACATATTATAGGTGAAACATCCTAGACCAGAAAATGCAGTGGTCTCATCTGATGAGATCACATCATAGTCTTATCCAATACTGACCTCTTATGTCACTACTTACGTAAAATATCTGCCCACTCCATGGATGTACAATGGGAGCCAGTGGGCTACTACCCCCTGAAACTTCCTGATTTTTATCCACTCTTTCCTTCACCCTTTTCTGATTTTACTCTTCTTGGGGCATTCTTTCAATGCAATAGCCAAGTAGGCAGCAAATTATCCTGAAGTGCCATGATGAGTTGAGGAGGAAAATTTTTGATGGTTTTGTTGAACGTCTGAAGCATTGCGCGGCACAGTATAAGAAGATGACCTTTATGCTGTGAACATTATCTGCTGTCCTATTTGCCTTCAAAGCCCTCAGAAGTCCCCACCTATGAATATCATCAGGTATGACCATCCCTCAGCCCAATCCCTTGTCCTTCTGCTTCCGCCCCTGTTGAGGTTTTAGTACCCAAATCCCTGGAGTGTGAATGGCCATTTTGTTAGGGCTGCCAGGGTACACATGCCCAGTATTTGCTATTTTATCCATCTCTGTTTGTACCTAAACATGTCCTACCTATTTTTCACATTGTAAATGTCCTTACTCTCACCCGTTCATACATTCCCATCACACTTTTCGTAACTTTTCCTTAACCTTACACAATTTTTCATGGTAAGTGTTCAGGCGTGAACACCGAGTGAATTTGTCTGTCTAGAATACGTATGTGTATCTCGAATACAATAAAATATAAATATTTGGATACTATAAATCACGCAAACAACAGACACATGGCTTTTGCCAATGTCAAGTTTCACTACTACATGCATGACTGAGATCATGGCTGTTGTGGTTTAAAAACTATTTGCCATTCATTGGTAACTGTGCGGAGGTCAAGTGTGTACAAGTTTCGGGCTGGAAATGTACTTGGTACTGTGTGAGTCATCACATGAAAAGCCTACCAGATATGGACCAATTGAGACACATGCACTTGGACCTTGACTTCTTCCTGTAGCCGGTGTCTGCAGCCTACAAGAGTTCTTATCTGCTGCAAGATGTCAAAACGCAATTGGCTATTATCCTTCCTTAATTTCTCTATGTATTACTGTTACAATTCTGCTGTGGACCACAGCATGTCATTCTGTTCTTGTATCTGTTTCGCTTAAGTGGTCAATGTTGCCTGCATATGGAAACCTGGCAAAGTCACACAGCCTCTTGCGGTTGAAATAAAATAGTTTTCCATATTACAGTTCTACCCTGGGCCCACCCACCAGTCATACATGGTTGACACACCCTGGATGCAAAAGGATGGGAATGTGAGGGGGAAATCTGGTGAGGATTGTCTTCAGGGACAACAATGTCTGTTCAGTGGAGGTGGAACATGGAAAACATCTGGGGTCCTGCATGATGGGTGTAGTCATCTGGTGTGCCCTGCATCACATAGAGCAGAATGTGTGCTACGAGCCTCAATGCCTTTGGATTTGAAACAAAGAAGACAGCCACATGAGGAGTGGTGCACAGGAATTATGGGCCCCATGTACCTTGGGCATGTGACATTTCTTGTGTTTTGAAACCATGTTTAAGCATGGCTTGGGAAGGAGACAGGATCTTCTCAATGATCTGGAAATGGATGTCTTCTGATGTTACACTGCAGGATGAGTGGATTCTCTCCAATAACAGTATATTAATACCCATGCATGGTTGGTGAGCCTTCCTGGGGGGCAGGTTGAACTGATTCTCTCCGGTAATTGCATATTGATACCTATGCATAATGCATGAGCAACCCAATGACATCCAGGTGGTAAGATGGCAGACCAAGCTATCAATGTCATCAGGATGCTCAGCCTTTCCATATCATCCGGGGCTCCTGTTGATCAGAAGAATGGCCATCCTGATACCCAATGACGCCCAACTCCCTATGTCATTAGATGTTCTGATGACATTGAGAGGCAGGATGAGTGTCAGCTGTCCAGTTAATGCTCCTTTACCTGCAATATTACAGATGGAGGAAGTCAGCACAAGCAACTATGAACTTTACCCATCAGGGTGCACAGGTAACAGCCATATGACACTGTTGTCCATCAGTGCTGTGACTGACTCTGTGAGCCTTATTTTATGGAGTAAAAAATTGGGATGAGTGGATTACTTTAATTAATCTCAGCCACTACCATTTACTCATGGCTGTATGTCAATCCATACATTTCTGCCCACTATACCCTTCCAAAGTCCTACTATCAGCAAATTGAATTTGATTCTTCTCTAATAAGAGAAGTACAGCCTACACTGCCACTCTAGGTTCCATCCAAATTTAAACATAAGCAAATCCAAACCAGTTGGATGGATGGACTTGGATACAGCCCTGAATAATTACCAGTGGCCCAGATTAATTCAAGCATTCCACCAATCACATTTTCTTTTTCTTTCCTTCATGGGACCAAAGACGTATGTACTGCCTGTGGCTTATAATGCTCATAACTGTGGTCTAGGCTGCTCCTGCAACCTGCAAAAGTAATCTGCATAGCATGGCCTGGATATTGCATGTATGAACTCTGCTCCATGTACTTTGTTTCCCACCTATACAGGCTGCTGTTTTAGCTCAACTCACATTTACTCAAAATCCTGTGTGTGGGTGGTGCCTGCGTGGATTGCCAGTCTTCACAATCCAGCCTCCCTCCCACCTTCCTGGATTGGCTGCCTACTCTCCTTCTAGCCACCCTTAATTCCTCAGCAGCTAGTTAGGTCTGCCAAGTGAACACCTGATGACAGCAAGGAACTCTGCTGGTTTTGCTAATTTACTTTGGCAGTTATGGTTTGTTTGCTACTTGATCAAGTGCATATCATCAAGTTTTAGGTGGTGAAATGACTATTAGAAAGATCCTTACACAGTGCACAGTGATAACCCAAGCCTTAATTAAAAGCTGCACTTCCAGAAGATCATTGTGTGAATGTTGTAGGGCTGACAAGATTTTGCAGTGATTTACAAATCATTTACCACAGTATTCCTCTTATAACTAATTATTTGCAAAGAACAATAATTGCCACTTATGACTCTGATAAATGTATGTCTAATGCCCCTTTATCTAGCTGATGACTCCGAAGAGTAACTATAAAGATGGTAAGTCTAGAGAGTGTGGCTGTGCCACTCATCTTACACAGAGAACATAAAGACTGCTGATAAAAATGATGTTGCAACATGGGAGGAGCTTGAAAGACCAGACGGAGCCCAGCCTATGCTGCAATGTTCCAAAGTAGTGATTCCAACTGAACGTTTTGCAACTCCAGGATCCAGACATGGACCCATTACTGATTTCACCTTATCAACTACGATGATGGAGTTTTCAAAGCCCAAAGTTGAGTTTAGGGTTAAATGCTCCCCCGCATTTGGTAACATTATCTAAATTGATGGGAAAAATGACCGTAGATTTAGAAAATTGACTTATTTACTATGTTAGAATTGAATTTTAGAACATGTTTAAGTGCTTTTGAAATACTCACTTTAGAAAATGACTTATAAATAAAAATGTGAATGCACTTTGTTAGAATATTGATAAATAAAAGGAAAATATATCTCATTATAACGCATATAGAAGTGGAAGATGTCATTAGAAATGCTTAATTTATAAATGGATGTTTTTCAAACTTTTGCACAAAGTAACTATACTTTAGCCTGTGAAGTGACTATGTCCAAAGCTTTCTTTTCGACCTTTCCTCATAGTAAAGCATTCTGTGCAACTGCCTAGCAATTTAATAAATCTTTAATTCAATAAATCTTTATTCGGTGAACAAAATCACCATAAAAGAATTGAAGTCAAAGGTCAGTTATATTAATTTCATACATAAAAATAGACAATAAAATTACAGGAACATAAAGCAATTAATACAGTTAATCAGGTCTCGACGTCTTGAACACCCAGACAGCTTGTAAAAAGATAAACCCAAAAAAGTCAGCCGGTCGGAGGGAAGCATCTGAAGGTATATCAGAACAGGCCTAACTTGTTTAAAATTCAATGATTTCAGCAAGGGGATTAAAAAATGCTTCCTAGGCCAGCTGAAGTAAGGGCAAAACATTACAAAATGGAGCGTATGCTGCAGGGACAGATTGTCGCAGACGCAGGGTGCCCTTCCCACCGCCCGAACCCACCCACATGGGGATGCCAGCATGTGATGCAATTGATTAAACCTAAACCTGGCCAATAAAAACCTGTCATGCTGTGAGCGAACCAAACCCAAATACGGTTCCATCCCCTGCACAGTTTTTAAAAGCATGTGACCCCTAACAGAAGGCTTTTGGAGTTTAAACCTTCTCTCTCCAAACAGGAGCGTTCCAAGAACAACCTTTGACACTCCCCAATTCCTGGACGGAGAGTGAGGTAGGGTTGGTAAAAATGTCTGGCCTACCTTTAGAAAACAAGGCAGAATTCACATGCACAATCCAAGGTATGCTAGATACCCGGTCCAACGCCAGGAAGTCCTCAAGAATCAAACTGCTTAACTTCAGCTCCGCTCTGCTCCAAATCTTGATCCAGCACATGAGCGGGCCTAGAGCTATCAGATCTGAAACATAATCAAGACCTTTTCTCATAGTAAAGCATTCTGTGCAACTGCCTAGCAATTTAATAAATCTTTAATTCAAAAAATCTTTATTCGGTAATCAAAATCACCATAAAAGAATTGAAGTCAAAGGTCAGTAATATTGATTTCATACATAAAAATAGACAAAATTACTCTTAAAAACAGGAACATAAAACAATTAATACATTTAATCTGGTCTCGACTTTTTGGACACCCAGACAGCTTGTAAAAAATATGAAACCAAAAAAGTCACCCGGTCAGAGGGAAGCATCTGAAGGTACATCAGAGCAGGCCTAACTTGTTTAAAATTCAAAGATTTCAGCAAGGGGATTAAAAAACGCTTCCTAGGCCAGCTGAAGTAAGGTCAAACATTATAAAATGGAGCGTATCCTGCGGAGACAGATTGTCGCAGCCGCAGGGTGCCCTTCCCACCACCTGAACCTACCCACATGAGGATGTCAGCATGTGATGCAATTGATTAAACCTAAACCTGGCCAATAAAAACCTGTAATGCTGTGAGTGAACCAAACCCAAATACGATTCCATCCCCTGCACAGTTTTTAAAAGCATGTGACCCCTAACAGAAGGCTTTTGGAGTTCTCCAAACAGGAGCATTCCAAGAACAACCTTTTGACACTCCCCAATTCCTGGACGGAGAGTGAGGTAGGGTTGGTAAAAATGTCTAGCCTACCTTTAGAAAACAAGGCTGCCTTAACATGCACAATCCAAGGTATGCTAGATACCCGGTTCAACGCCAGGCAGTTCTCAAGAATCAAACAGCATAACTTCAGCTCCACTCTGCTCCAAATCTTGATCCAGCACATGAGCGGGCTTAGAGCTGTCAGATCCGAAACATAATCAAGACATAGTTCCTCATGTACAGAAAATGTTGGGGTTGAGTGGGGGACCTGGATCAACTTGCGCAAGAAATTATTCTCCATGGTTTGAATCTGATCCAACTTAACATACCCCCAGACCTAACTTCCATACTGCAGCTGTGCAATACACTTGGCCTGATAAGTTTTTAGGAGATCCTCGGTACCCAAGACCCAAACCTATGTGCAAAACTCAAAAAAACCCTATAGTTTTTACAGACTCTGATCTTTTGGCTGCAATCAGAGGTTTCCAACAGTTATTAACATCAAATAAAAACCCCAAAAAGGGGAAGGCCTTGACTTTGCTCAGGGTAAAATTAGATACCTTGAATGTCTTACTCCTTGTTGCTTTAGGACCCACTACCATTATGTAGGACTTTGAAAAGTTAACCGACAAGTCTAGGAGCCCCATAAAAGACACGTACTTGGCTGACAGCAGGTCCAACCTTTGTGAAGTCCATGCCATCAGAACCGAATCGTCCGCATACAATAGGACAGGGAGAGATCTGTCACCAGTCTTAGGACAGTCGGCTGAAAATGATAAAAGCGCAGACTCCAATCCATTAACATGCAAGGTAAACAGAAAAGAGGGCAGTAAGCACCCCGGCTGAACCCCACAACTCGTTAAAAATGATTGAGTGCACTTAGAACTTTGAGAAAAGCGCACCGAGATTTAGGTTATTGAGTGGCGATCAGCTAAAAGAGCCACACAGCGTTCTTTTCGTCGTTTGCTCATAGTAAAGCATTCTATGCAACTGCCTAACATTGATGTCACCTTTAGAAATGTGCTGACTATAATATCATGTTCATTTAGTTCCTCACCCCATGTTAGATCATTTCAATAGAATATAATAAACGCATTGAAACTGTAAAGAATAAAGGGTGACATGGACCTTATAAATGTTGCTTTCAAATAACATGATGTATGCTTTCAATTACTGACTAGTCTTTGTCTATGATGCAATGAGCCTATAGTGCATCTTTTATCTTAGGTTAGAGGGTTCTCATGGGAACCTTCCCTCATGTAACAACTACGCTAGAAAACTGTATCAACCCTAATGACAAGAGTGCAGACTGCGGGAATCGGAAGAAGATGCATCGTATGACTGACAACGCCACCTGGTGAACTGTTCTGATTGGACATCAAGTGGAGACGCCATCAAAGTTGATACTTGTGTGAGAAAACTATAATAATGAGTGTTCCTAACTAGTTTTGGACACACCTCTTTATTTCTTTTACCCGCCCCATGGTCCTGCTGCTGGATTTTCTTTTTGCCCCAAGACTCTTCTTTATGGAGAGTTGATTCCTTTTAGAGATATTCTTGAGGTGATTTGCCTTTATTGATTTGTGGTCAATGCTACTGCACAGATCACTATTCTAAATACAGTTGGTATTGCAACTGTGGGAAACTCGGCTGAGTTTTCCAGAACTACTCTTTGTGAGAAGTTCATTCCTTTTTGTTTCCTCTTTTCCAATGGGACTCTTCATGGGTTCTTACTTAGAATAGGTCCCTTAGCTAGTTGTTTGGGTTTCTTTATGGAACACATGTCTTTAATGCTGATTTCTAAAAACTTTTTATTTCTGTAAATTACTAAATCGAATAAAGATAATTAGAAACTCTAAACTTATGATAAAACAAAGGTTTTAAAACTATTCCAACCTCTTGCCATTAACTTATCGCAAATTCTAAATGTCCATGATGTCTTAATGACTTTCTTTAGGGAATCTCCAATTCTCCAAATGGTAGAAAAGGTCCATTGATGTCTCAGGAGCCCCTGGGATTCTCCATGGCAAAATTTGTAAGTGGGTGTATGCAAATAATCAGAACCATCTTGCAGGGCTCTAGAAGTTTCTGGTAGCAGAGGATGGTTTTACACCCAGAATAGAGCTTCAAAATTGTTACCCAAAGTATATTTTAATAGTCCCCAATTCCAGTTTCCAGTGCCCAAATGCGGATGGAGTGACGAGCAGTTACGGTCTTAGCGATTGCAGTTTGGAGTTGTGAGTATTAATAGGGAGAATAATGTTGTGGTTATGAGATTAGAGTGAGTGTGTTATAATTTGATGAATCAATATTTACAGGAAGAGTATTAAAAAATTGTTGTTGTGAAGAAGTTGATTTCAGGCTCCAAGAAGTCAAAAGATCTCGGGATATTAAAATTGTTTTGCAAAAAGATCAGTAGATGTGAAGTGTGAGGTACCATCACCTCCATCAGTAACAGTAGGAACAAGTGATGGTGATTGATAAGCCTTGTTAATGTTGGTAAAACCTTATTGGACACTAGGGTGAAGTTGCTTGAATTGGTGTGAATTTTCACTGGTCGAGAAGTCACTTGCGATTGTGAAATCTTTCTGAGTAAATGTAGATCTAAATATTTTCTGTTAGAAAGGAGTTACTCAAACAAGATTTGTCAAAATTGATGTTTGAAATCACGGAGAAAAATTGTGAAGGGGTGGATGCTGCGAGGAGTGAGAGGATGACATCATAGTGTTTGCGCTGGGATTGGTTGGTTGGTGTTTCGTGTTGCACTGCGTGTTGGATATGAGCAGAGCCTGCTAGCATCATATAATGTCACAATCAGGCATTGTAATGGGTTAAATGTTTCTCCTCTATGCCTGTGATTGAACCAGAAGACAAGGATGATGATTTTGATCATGATTGTCTAAGTGTCGTTGAACTATGCACAAAACCACATCTAGACATTAAAGATGAACCCCTGATTGAGCCTATTTGTTGATGGTTCATGTCTGCAAAGTAATGAAGTCACACCGAGGGCAGCATATGCCGTGTGCGCTATAAATGATGTGGTTGAAGCCTCGTGGCTTCAATCTGTTTTCTCTGCACAAGTTGCTGAAATAATTGCTCTTTCCCGAGACTGCAGTGTAACAGCCAGTATGGTTTTGGTGCAGTTCATGCTTTTGGGCGATTATGGATGAAAGAGGTTTTTTAACTTCCACAGGATCGCCTATTAGAAATGGGCAGAATGTGACGAATCTACTGGAAGCGTTACAACTGCCCAAGGAAATTGCATTCATGAAATGCCCAGGGCATCAAACAGGCAGTGGTTATGTTGCCATTGGCAATAGATACACCAACTCAGTAGCTAGGTATTGTGCCATGCTAGCATGCAAAATCAATGGAGGTTTCACAGTAAATGATGGTTTCACTTACAGAACTGATGAGGTATGTGCATTTGCAATGATGATGGAAATAACTGACACTTGGGAACAATTGAAGAGAGTACAGGAAACTGTGACCGAAGCTGAACAGAATTGGTGGATCAAAGCAGGTTGTACAAAAATTTGAAATGACATTTGGATGTCAGAAGATGGGAGACCAGTGTTGCCAGACAGCTTTTTGTTTTCAATGGGTAGGTATTATCATGCGTACAAACACTTGAAAAGAGATGCAATGGTAAGGCTTTTCAGACAAAGTTGGTTTAAATCAAGATTTCGAATAATTGCTGATGAAAATTTCAGGAGATGTGTCACATGCCAACAACTGAATGCAGGGAAGAAGACACTAGTAAGAAGCACACACCTAGTGAGATCAGGTGGTACTTTAACAGATAACAAATGGATTTTGTAGAGATGCCTGTGCAAAATTGGCTGAGATTTATTCTTGCTATTATCTGTGTATTCTCCCTGTGGGTGGAAGTCTACCCAATGAGGAGAAATGACAGTCTCACTATAGCTAAACTGTTACTATGAGAGATCATTCCTAGGTTTGGAATGCAGGTTCTTTTTGAGTCAGATAGAGGAACACACTTCAACAATAAAGCAATGAACATGCTATGATCTGCATTACAGATTGAACAGAAATTACACTGCAGCTACAGGCCAGAAGCGTCAGGCAGAGTTGAGAAAATGAACAGCACTATAAGGTCCAGATTGGTGAAAGTTTGTGCTCTGACATTATTGAAATTGCCAGATCTGTTACCATTGGTACTGATGAGTGTCCGATGTATTCCAGATAGAAAAGACTGGGTTATCCCCACATGAGATACTCATGGGGAGGGCAATGAGGTAACCTGCTGTTCCAACTAATGCCTTGGTGAACATCACTGATGATATGATTATGGTCGACTGCAAAGCCCTAGCTGATGTGGCTTGTTCTATCTCTCATCAAGTGTCAGCTGCCAAACCAGATCACCATCATGAGTAGTGCCATACCCTCAATCCTGGAAATTGGGTCGTCATCTAGAAGCACGTTGAGAAGACTTGTCTTGAACCCAGTTGGAAAGGCCCCTACCAAATTCTGCTTACAACAAACACTGCTGGTAAATTGCTGGAGTCCCTAATTGGATTCATGCCACACACACACGGAAAGCAAGCAATCCAGAGGAAGGATCGCTGGTCTATGATCCTGAAAGAAGAGCACTAGTGGTTGTGCCACCAGTAGAGAGACCAGACCAACCTGTGGCACCTGCAAGAGAGCAAGCAGGAGAATATGCAGCAAATCAAGCAGAAGTGCAAGGAGAAGTAAGGGGTGAACACGCAAGACAAGTGCAAGATCCTGAAATATTGCAAAGTGGGATCGAAGTCTCCAGTGGTGAAAGCAGAGAGGCTGAAACAGAAATAGGAGAGAAACAAAATACTGCTGAAGGAATGAGCTCTGGAACTAAGAGACAATGTCGAAAAGCTGAATGGCCAAGGAGTTTGAGTAAGAAAGAGATAAAAAGAAGTTTATCAATAGCTCGTATACCAGAAATAGTTCCTGAAAAAAAGTGAGACAGAGGATGACAGTTTACTTGACCCAAAATCATCAGGTTGTGAGAAGATCCAAGAGAACTCGAATACCTTGCTGAAAATGTTCATCCCCTGAATGGTCTTACTATGTAAACTCAGCATTGAATGTGACTCTCGAAGATTTATGCAAAGTAAATCCTGAACTACTAGAACCTCCCTGAAAATAATTTTACTATTGGGAAAGATTTCATTAAAAATACAGAAAAAGTTCAACGGTATACAAGAACAAAATTGAACTAGGTCTATTAGATGGTTATTATTTTAGTTATTTATTTTACGGAAAACTAACCTAGGTCCAAGAACAAAAGTTACAGAAGAATAGGAATGACATAGTAGAAGAACACGGAGTAGGGTTAAGGATTGTCTGACAGGGAACTGTCCAGAAGAAAAAGAAGAAGAAAAAAAAACATATATAAAAGTAAACGATCTCAAATTACTGACTGAAAAGGCTGTGATGCATTAGAAAGCATTGTAAATGCATTATGTGTGTGGTTTTCATAGTAACACTTATAATGATTTCCATAGTACTAAAAGAATTTTATATGACACCCGATTCAGAAACCCAATTCAGAAACCCCTAGAGTTAACATTACTAATGTTTATGCACAGAATTTTAAAGACAAAACCTTTACGAAACACTTCACAAATTACTCTACCAATGTCTACTCTAGATTAGTGCAAGAATATACGACTGCTTTGAACTACGTGGGGGAACATGGTGGCCTGCTAATGCGCCGGCCGCGAGCTCCGATGCTTCCGCTGATTATGCCGCTTACCTGAACGGAATCGCAGCTTCTCGCCCCCCGCCAGCACCGTATTGCTTAGTTTTTGCCGTGTTGCTCAGCTTTTTCTTTTTTTGGAGATAATACTCCCTTGCCTGTGTCCCCCCCAGCGGCATTGCTGCGGGGGAGGTGGAACGCCAAACACGGGTTCTCTCTGCTTCCTTGCGCCCTCCGAGCTCCGACGTGATCGGTGTGCGGCAGCCGGGATCAGTTTCCAGGGCATCGGGGGAAAAGTCAGCACCTGTCCCCCGGCAACAAACACCCTCCTAGAGCCTCGGGAGGAAGAAAGGAGAGTACCGACTTCATCTATGACCCCCCAAAAAAGCACAAGCTTCTCGAGCCAGCAGGGAAACAAAGTCTCCTGCATACAAAAAAGGATTTGACCAGGCATTTAACTTATCTAAAAAGGGAAAGACAGCAGTTGATTTAGAGGAAGGTATACCAAATTTCTCTGTACCTGCTACCTCCAATACTGTAGGAAAAAACTGATATACATTAAGGAACACAAAATTTGGGGGGGGGATTACAGTGCAGTGTAGTGATCCAAAGTCTAGGTAGTACAAAAATTGCACTAGGGATCAGTTCGGTTAGTGCACAAACCCAAATTAACACATAAATCAGTACTCGCAAGACCACAAAAAGGGGTGCTAAGACCATAATACCATCCTCCAACCACTCTGGAGAGAGGCTTAAGATTACCCCTTCATTAAGGTCATATTTTAAGATAAAGAATACAGAGGAGTCGCAACCAAACCAGACCGAGGCCCCTATAATGGAATCTCCCAATATCATCGAGGAAGCAGACTCTGCGCTACTGTCAAGAACCGTTTTTTCCCCCCTTTTGAGTGAGGATCTGTTTAATAACCCCTCTGGGGACATCATGGCTCCGGCATCCCAGACAGCACCAGAACCAGGACATACTTTTACGAATGCTGGAGCCTTAGGGGAGAAGACAGGGGGGGGGTCAGAGCATAGAAGGTCAAAACGCATCTGAAAGAGGACAAGAGTAGCTGGATATAGATGTTTCCCGGATCCTGCTCGCCCTATCGAGTGACATTAAAGAAAAATTCGCAGTTTCGGAACAGAATCAAGCAAAAATTCAAGCGGCTTGTGAGGGTTTGGAGGAGAGGTTGGCAGATATCACGGAAAGACTTCTTACCATGGAATCCTCTTTGGGATCACTGCAAAAGGAAGTGAAAATAAATCAAAAGGAAATAATAGCATTGAAGGCAGGAGAAAAGGAGCTGAGAGACAAGCTTGAAGTGTTGGAAAATAACTCCAGAAGAAACAATCTAAGGGTTCTTGGTGTTCCGGAAGGCATGGAGGGAGAACTTTGTAGTAGATCTGTTGATAGAATTCTTCCCGGAAACAGCAAAATTAGATTTACAGAATGACATCCAGAGGGTACATCGCAATCCTTTTAGAAAATCTCCGGTAAAAGGAAAGCCTAGAAAAAGTCTGATTAATTTCCGCACTTACACAACCAAAGTGCTAATTCTCTCAACGGCCCTCAGGGGCAAACAGTTCAAAAAACAAGATTGGTCCTTTATGATTAGGTCAGATATCTCAAAGACTACCCAAACCCTGCAATGGGAATTAGGGAAATACATCCAAGACTTGAAGGCTTTAGGGGCAACTGCACAGCTAAAATTCCCGGCAACTCTTAGAGTTATGTGGAACAACAGAATGTACAATATGAGAGAGGGGGCTGAGGTAGAGAGTTTAATTGTTAAAATCAAGACTAATAAAGATTCCTAAATTGCTTTAAGTTATTTGATAGGGCAGAGGCACGGAGCTCAAATAGGGTATGTTGGAATACCCAGATAGGATACAGGGAGGGTTCCCTAGGGTGGGTGAGAGGTAGGGCATGCAGACATTTTCACGTTTTTTAGTTTATTTGAGCACAGGGTGGGGAGCAGATAGGGAAAAAATAAAACAAATATGGTCCTCATTAGCGCAAAGGGATAGTATTTTAGGATCGAGAGGAGGGTTTGGAGGTTGTCGCTCTATAGGGAAGGGAAGGAATTACCAGAAAGAATGGCTAACAATTTAAGAATAATGTCCTGGAATGTGAATGGTTTAAGGGTGCCCTCCAGGCAAAGGAGGATCTTGGGATTTATTAGGCTTTCCGATACTGATATTATCTTATTGCAGGAGACTCATCTACGTCGTGAAGAATGGCTAGAAATCTCAAAGAGGAACAGATGGATCTCCCATCTGGTGTGTACAAACCAGACTTGTAATGTGAAAGGAGTAGCAGTCCTATACAAAAATTCGGCCCAGATCAGGATAGAGGGCTCGAAGGTTGACTCTAGGGGCAGGTGGGCAATAGGCTATGTTAAGATTTACAACAGAGGATATGCTTTTGTGACCTATTATGGCCCAAATATTGATGATTCTACACCACTTAAGGAATCATATCAGCAGCTTCTTGAGACAAAATATCATATCATTTTGGGAGGAGATTTTAATAACTTGCTGGACCCAGTCCTGGATAAATCAACCTCCAGGCCAGCAGTAAACTCTCCCAAAATGAGGGAGTTTGCACATTTTTTGATAAAATCTTTTGCTTTGGTAGATATCTGGAGACTGAAATCAGGGCAGGAAAGAAGGTATACTTTTCAAAATAAGAAACTGGCCCATGCATCTAGAATAGATTTTTTCCTGATAGATCGGAAACTTAACAACAACTCTCTTAAGATAACTCATCGCCCTTTACACTCGTCTGACCATGCAGCAGTTAACTTGGAGATATTAGTTAGCCCCCCACCTGCACAGACAAGGTGGACTCTAGATAGAACCCTACTAGGTGACCCAGAAATAGTAAGATCCTTGAAAGAAGAAACAGTCTTCTTCTTTCAACAGAATGCAGACACGGCACCACCACATATTGTATGGGATGCTTATAAAGCATTCCTTCGGGGAAAAGTAATTAATTTAGCTGCTTATAAAAATAAGGTGGGGAAGAGTAAAGTAAGGGAATATGAGCAAAACATTGGAGAGATTCAGCGGGAAATAGCAGAAAAGGAACCTGCTCAAGTCTCTATAATGGAACAACTACAAAATAAGTTGATAGAAGCAAAGGGGATTTTGACCGACCACCTAGAAGGACTAGTGAAACAGTGATGGGAGGTAAGCAGGCTGGAGAATCACGAATTTGGGGAAGGATGTGGGAAGATGTTAGCATGGAAAGCTAGACAGGATCTGGTTAGGAACGAGATAAAGGAAGTAATAAATAAGGCAGGAATTAAGTGTATGGAAATAGGTGCAATTGGAGTAGCTTTTGTGAATTTCTTTCAGGAATTGTATACGGATGATGTAGAAGGGACACCAGCAGAAATAGGTGAATGGTTAAAGCAGGATAAACTCCCCTTCTTATACACGACTCAGCAGACAGCCCTTAACCAAGAAATTTCTATGGAAGAAATAGAGGGGATTATCAAGAATTTAAAGAATGGAAAGGCTGCGGGTCCCGATAGCCTTCCCAATGAAGTATACAAAATCCTGAAAAAGGAAATCACCCCTTTATTTGCAGAAATGCTTAATTCTATATTTATATGGCAAGCACCGATCCCTGTCACTTGGAACGAAGCAGTGATTACCATAATTCTTAAGCCGGACAAGGATCCAAAAAAATGTGAATCCTATAGACCTATCTCTCTCCTAAACGCAGATTATAAAATATATACACAGGTTCTGGCTAGAGGGCTAGATAGGGTCTCAGGAGACATAGTAGGTACAGGTCAAAAGGGTTTCATGAAGGGAAGGCAGCTCTCTGATTTGACACAAGATCTAGTGTGTGCTATAGATGCAGCCTCGGTTATGGGGATTCCCCTAACGGTTATTATGGTCGATGCCGCCAAGGCGTTTGACAGTGTGAGTTGGCCCTACTTATACAAAGTGCTAGAACAAAACGGACTTGGTGGAAACTTCCTTCAAGGTATATATGCTTCCCCTACAGAAAAGATATTGATTAATGGTCATCTAACCTCTACCCTTCGGATAAATAGGGGAACACGACAAGGTTGCCCACTCTCACCTTTACTATTTAACTTATATCTGGAACCGTTGGCGAGGAGAATAAGAGCATACCAAAGAATCCTCCCATTTCAATATGGGGAGTGGTATATAAAAGAAGCTCTCTATGCGGATGACCTGGTAGTGTACACAGCTAACTTGGGAACAGCTTTGCCAGTAGTCATGGAGTTAGCGGGAAGCTTTGGTCGAATCTCGGGCTATCTAATCAATGAAGACAAGACCGAGACAATGTCATGGAACATTCCTATCCCTACGCACCTTAAACATCTAGATAAAACTGAGTTTAGATACCTAGGGGTGCAAATAACAAAAGATCTGGAGCAAATGGCTTTGGTATACTATACTCAACTTATGCAAGAAACCAAAAGACTTTTGCAAAGCTGGGATCTCCTTCCACTATCCATTTTAGGAAGAGCTAACTTAGTCAAAATGAGAATCCTCCCTAAATTTACATTTATATTTAACACTCTCCCTTTGCTCTTTAAGCCTGCCTGGTTAAAAAATCTTCATGGGCAACTTAGTAGTTTTATATGGAGGAGTAAAAGCGTGAGAATCTCCTGGAAGAAACTTAGGAAGAAGACCTGGAGGGGGGCATAGCGCTTCCAGATTTCCAATTGTATTATTGGGCTTTCTTTTTGAAAAACGCCAGACGACTACTGATGGCCCTCCAGGATATGCCAATGAGATATAGGGCTCTAATAATCAACCTAGGATAAGAAAGAAAACGATTCTTTTTTAAATTTGCCCACGTTAAATTCTTTAAAAAATTACATTTAAGACGCTAATTGCAGTCTGTAAAATCTGGATTCAGGTTAAAAAAACTTTAGGTATTCCTTACTTTTTTAAGATGGGGCCAACTCACGGGGGAAGGTACGATATTAACTTGGACTGAACTAAGCCAGAAGACGGATTTTAAGTTATCCAGATTCAAATATTATCAGTTGGTTAGTTGGTCGCGATCCCAGTTAAACCTTGGGGCAGAGTTGGAGGTCGAGAAGGATTTATTAAAAGCACAAACCTATAGAAAGGAGGTCTCCAAGTGGTATTGGGCATTAGTTCAAGGAGATGACGGGAATGTGACCCTGGCCGAAGAAATCTGGAAGCTGGACATGCCAGGTTGCGATATCCAAGACTTATGGCAAGTATCTGTTGTTACATTATGGGCTTCGGTCACTTCGGCTCCACTTAGGGGAAATCACTTGTTCACCCTATACAGGGTCTATTGGTCCCCCAAGAAACTCGCTAAGATGGGAGGTACTAGAAGAAGATGCTGCCCGAAATGCCAATTGGAAAATGCAGACGATATACATCTCTTTTGGCAGTGTCCAGCTATCCAGCTCTACTGGCGAGAAGTGGGTAAAGTATTTAAAAAAATCCTGGGTTGCTAATTTGAGGTAAGCCTTCCTTTGGTTATATTTGGAGTAGATAAAACAAACTGGGGGTAGAACACCAGATTCCTATTGTTTATTTTAATGACAATTGCGCGAAGGGAGATTTGTGTAAAATGGGTCTCGGAGCTCCCTCCAACATGTATGAGTTGGCTGAATTTTTCAAGACATATAACTAGACTAGACTGTCAGATGGTTTCTGCTAAGAAAAAAAAATGTGGGCCCCTCTTATCTCTCTTGGCTCTTGATATTTGCATGCATAATATACTCTACCAGCACGGTTTAAAGTTATATTTTGGTATTTTGCTATATTCGGCCTAGTCCAAGGATTAAGACAAGTTCAATGTGTTGACGAGATCTGTGGTGGTTACCACCAGTCTCCTTATCAACTGCGAGTTGGAAAAGGCAAGGCTCTCCCTGGCATAGATCTTGGAAGGTATATGGTGCCCAGATCCTTCAGACCTTCAGAAATATCTCGCTCTCGGCCTTTGTCAAATATGAGGACTAAAAAAAAAAAAAAAAAATACGACTGCTTTGAATGTTAAGGATTGTTATGTTTGTTCACATTTGCAGCTTCAGTTTCAGAAGACGTCACCTACTATCACTTACCTTTATCTTAGGTAATCTCATGTAGCATTTTACTTTCACTAGTGTATAGGCGAGAACACTTTGAATACTTTTAGTCCAATTATGATTTAGTGCTATCAGAAGTGCATCTTTGGGAAAGTATGAATTTACACCTGCAAAGAAATACAATGGACACTGCTTGGTATTATTTCTTCCCGCATTTGCCTATAAAGACTGTAGAAGCTTACAAAAGAAATTTGACATGTCTAATGCATCCAGAAGAGAAGGTTTACATTATGACTTTAGAGGAAAGATACATAAACATGACAAAAACTGCTGATCAAAAGGGAGACATGTTAGAGAATTCATAGAAAAAAGGAGAAGAATGAATTTAGGAAGGAAATGATATATCCAAAACACAGACTGGACAGTCTTAAAAAGAAGGTTTGTTTTTACAAAAGATAACACAGAAATGAACATGACATGTAGGGATTAGTAGTTGTAACCATACTTTTGAATTACTTGGGGGAACTTGGAAAATGGAATTCCTGGGGTGTAATACATTTGCAGACAAAATGCTTACTTTGTATTACCTGTTGATTTGGAAGGAACTTGCTATTTAGGTATACTAATTCCAAAAATGTATCATGTCAATAACATAGAAGCATTAACTCTAACACCACCATGAAGACATAAGCGAAATGCAGGAAGTGGAGCCTCATTAACGGGAGATATATTTGGAGCGGTGATACCACCAGTGGGGATAATATTAAATAATGAAAAGATCAGAAAACTAGCCACAGTAGTGGATAAAATGGCAACTAGTACTCCTTGAGCTTTGTTGCTAATTAACACAGAATTAATTGCTACACGATCTGTGGCTTTACAAGACCATCTCGCACTAGACATCCTTTTGGCTGAGAAAGGGGGGTCTGTCACATGCTGAAGCTGACTCACTGCTGCTCATACATACCAGACGAGAGTAGGAATATAGAGGAACTTGCTGGAAATTTACCAAATTTGAGACATGAATTACAAGAATTGGAAACAACAAGTCTGTATGAAAATTTCAGGAAGGGTTTGAATACAATTGGCAACAGGTTCTTGATAGCTGGGAAAGGAATAATAAAAGCTATATTAGTGCCCACACTAATTATCGGATTATGCAGAATAGTCCTATATGTCTTATATGTGACTTCTAAATATTTTCTGCGCAAAAGACATGATGCTTATCAACAAAAACTTTACCAAAAAGACATGGGTTTAGTGGGAATAATGGATGAAACAACAATAAAACACTACAATACTCAAGGGGGATAAGAGGAAGAGACGGCATACACTGGAAGACGAAACTGCATTTTAGATTCAGTTTTGAAAGTGAAACCAAAAATTATTATGATGATATACATCATCAAAATGGAGGGAGTTTGGGAAAAATGACCATATATTTAGAAAATCGACTTATTTACTATGCTAGAATTGCATTTTAGAACACGTTTAAATGCTATTGAAATGTTCGCTTTAGAAAATGACTTATAAATAAAAATGTGAATGCACTTTTCGAGAATATTAATAAATAAAATGAAAATATATCTCATTATAATTAATGTAGAAGTGTAAGGTGTCATTATAAATGTTTCATTTATAAATGCTTATTTTTCAAACATTTGCACCAAGTAACTATACTTTAGACTTTGCAGTGACTAGGCTCAAAGCTTTCTTTTCGTCCTTTGCTCAAAGTAAAGCATTCTATGCAACTACCTAGCATTGATGTCATCTTTAGAAATGTGCTGACTCTAATATCATGTTCATTTAGTTCCTCACCCCATGTTAGTTCATTTCACTAGAATATAATAAACCTATTTAAACTGTAAAGAATAAATGGTGACATAGATTTTATACATGTTGCTTTCAAATAAGCTAATATGTGCTTTCAAATCACTGACTAGTCTTTGTCTATGCAATGAGCTTATAATGCATCTTTTAACTTAGGTAAGAGGGTTCTCATGGGAACCTTCCTCATGTAACAATTACGCTAGAAAACTGTATCAACCCTGACACCTAGAGTGCAGACTGTGGGAATCGGAAGAAGATGCACCATATGACTGATGACTCCACCTTGTGAACTGTTCTGATTGGACATCAAGTGGACATCAAGTGGAGACACCATCAAAGTTGATACTTGTGTGAGAAAACTATAATAATGAGTGTTCCTAGCTAGTTTCTGACTCACCTCTTTATTTCCTTTACCCGTCCGGTGGTCCTGCTTCTGGATTTTCTTTTGCCTCGAGAATCTTCTTTATGGAAAGTTAATTCCTTTTAGGTATTCTTGAGGTGATTTGCCTTTATTGACTTGTGGCTGATGCTACTGCACCGATCACTATTCTAAAACCAGCGGCTCAAATTAAGCAGAGGGAGAGGGGAGCAACGACAACCTGTGAGGGAGACAAAGACGACAGACAGGACTGACTCGGTCTTTCATCCTTCCAAGATTGGTCACCAACACATCACCAGCTCCACAAGACTACTCTACTAATATTGAGGTTAGGGAAGACAAATATGGCTAACTTGGTCTTTCATCCTTGCAAAGTCAATTCAAATTGTCAATTAATCAGTGCATGCATTATAATTACTGAACACGCAAGGGGTTACGGGCGGTAAGGTGTAAGAATAAAACCATTTATTTTAGAAGAAAGGAAGGAGAGGGGGTATAATTTATAAAACGCATGCGTACACAGCCCTGAGGATGCACTCAGGTGCCTGGATGGGTAAACAGTTTGAAAAAATGAAAGTGGTTTGCCAAGCACTTCCAAAAGACAGAATTGCTCCTTGCCAATGATGGACGATTCGCATGAAAGATGAGTCGAAAGATAACTGTTTTTTACTGAGCTAACACTGGATGACAAGCACTTAACTGTTAAGTGCAAACAGCATTAAGGACTTCCTACACCTGAATGCAAAGGAAGAGAACAGGTGCAGGGAGGAAATGTGCTACCATCCGCTGTGGTCGATACAGCCAAATAAAAGAGGTCACAATTTAAAAACAATTAAATGTAAAATCATTTTTTTCGCAATTCCGGATAACATGCTACTGAAATGTTGCAAACTAATATCAAATCCAATTAATCTCTTCTGCTATTGTACTGCAGCCTTCAGTGAACTCTCCACGCCTTTATCTTGCTGTCTGTCTATGGTCCTTTTTATCATGAACAGGGGTGTTCATCTTCCGGGCATGCATTATACTGTAATGGAACACTGACCCACTCCGAAACAAAAATGACTTGGGGGGGGCCATTGTCAAACTGTATTTCTTTCCTGGCGTTTATTTTTATTCCTGACAAGGGTCAGCTAATAAAAGCTCACAAACTGAAACACGGTCATCTAGAGCTAACGTACAGCAGGAATTGCTGTCTATGTTCCGTTTTGGATGTAACTGGCAAAAATAACTGGATAGTGAAACAATTGACACACATTCATTATCACTAATGAATGCAATAAACTTTGTGATTTGACTAGGCAACGAATCTCCATAAAGCTAAAGACAATTAAATTGAGAAATCCACAGACAGCTTTGAAACTGAACACCGCTATTAGCCTCACAGCTACACTGTAACTTGTTTTTTAACCGAAACAAGATACTGAAAAATAAATATTAAAAGCCTCACTGAGAGCATGCATGCCTTAGCTCTGCAGTCGAGATCTGTTTAACACAGTGTTTCTGAGCTTACAAACATCGTGCTCCGCTCATTATCCGGCAAAGGTTAAGTATTTAGATGGCAGTGAGATAAGCAGTCTCCGGGGAATTTAATGACCCGGGGATGAAAGCTACGGTGTACACACAAAGTTATCATAATTCGCAAAGGAACGAAAACGTGGAGAACACACGAAGCTGGACTATTACTTATGGAGGATGTGGCGTTATGGCCAGAGCTGCCAACTTTGGACCTGGGGAATCAGGTTCGCGTCTCCGTGTTGGCTCAACATCCTGCGATTCTGGGCAAATTACTTAATCACCCCATGCCTAGAAAAAAAGAATGTGTCCTTCTGTAATGTATCTAACTGGTGCTTGTGTAAGGCGCTCCAATACCTCCAGGTCGAGTTTTCGCTATATAAAACTGCAAAACATAAAAATGTGATGCAAAGAGGGCTCCCTGGACAACTCTGAAACACTGAACACAGACGTTTCTACCCTGCAATCTTTAGCCTCTAATCAAGTCTCTACTAACCCCCTCGTGATCGGTTACCCTCATACCGGAAGGGCAAGGGAGTTCCACTCGTCAGATTCTGGGAGATGCAGGTCTCCTCCACAGAAAAGACTGATAGCATGCCCCTCCCTACCTGACTCCTGTGTAAGTCTTTCGCAACCTACGCTCCCTAATCTAATCAGAGCCTTCGGATCGCAAACTGCTGGAGGCCTCACTACACTCTGCACATTATCTAGACATGCTCAGACTTGACTGTCGCGCTCACTTTGGGACCCCACTCATAAGAACTCATGGCCTGTCTTGTCGCTCCAACTATGGCACTGCTAGTACTACATCACGACCTCTAACCCTTAAACGTCCCGATCTACCGGCAGAAGTAGTGAGCTTTCTCTCCCGTCCACTCTGCTAAGACCCCACATACAAAACGGTACTCAGAAAAGAAAAAAAAGGGGTAAGATACATTACATAAATGGAATTGCAAACATACCTTTTTCAGTGCCTGCACTTGTGTATCACATATAACCGTGAGTTAATATTAACTCTTTCTCTTCCTGTTCGGCAGCATGTGACGGCGGCCCACGTGACAGTCAGTATTGTGGGCGGGGAGAGAGGGCGGCAGACATCTTCAAAGTCACTAATTGTAGTTTAAGGAAGGAGGCTGATGGGGACCCGCTCTCCAAGTGTAAATGTGAATGCTTAGATTGGAGTGAGGTTAGCAGCCGTTCCCTAACCCTCAAAGACGCCCTTAATTTATCGGATAGAGCAGACATTATAAGTGGATGCTTGCATCAGTGCCAGTGTGGACATGGAAAACGGCAATGGGAGCGAGTCCGGTGTTACTCCTTATCATTATCATTATAGCGGTGCCGGTGACAGCAGGTGCAGAAATGGCAGGGATTATCTACCCATAGGCGGTATACTCCTGCAGCTGTGACTAGTTGGTCCTCGGCAACACCAAGGTGCACAACCAGATGGAGAGGCCTGAGAGAGAACGTCATGAACATAATGACGTTAGAACGTAGACTGCTCATCTTCGGGTGCGGCCATTTTAAACTTGAGTCAGTTTTTTTGCTGATATGTAGGTGGAAAGTCGCCAATTAATAAATAAACAATTTTAAATATATTGTTGGGAAGTTTATGCAGCATTTTTGAAAGATACTTTGGTTTGGGGATCTCACTAAACGTGCATCGAGTATACACACCTCAGTTTGTTGTTAGGTGTGCACCTCGGCTGAGGCAAAAGCGGCGGGAGCGTCAGGGAGGTTTTATTTCTTGGGTTAGATTGGAGGAAGCTGCGAGGGGAGGGAGGAGTTGGGGGGGTGGGAGGCACCAGCAGATTCAGCAAACTGAAAACAGCGGTGTGCGCTCGCGAGCAGAGGGCTAAAGAAAAGAAGCTGCGAGGGGTGGGAGGAGTTGTGGGAGGCACGGGGAGATTCAGTGAAATTAAATCAGCATCGTGCGCCCGCGAGCAGAGGGCTAAGAAAAGAAGCTGTGAGGGGTGGGAGGAGGTGTTCTGGAGAGGGAGGCACTAGGAGATTAAAAGACCTGAAAGCAGAGTTGTGCGCCAGTGAGCAGCGAGGAGAGGGTTAAAGAACAACCCAGGCACGAGGGGTGGGGGGCGGCGAGAAGGCATCGGACTGCGGGAGGGGGGGCATGGGAAGAAAGTAGTCTGTGCTGTAAAGGGGCGAGTAGCCATGGAAGGATACAAATGACTGACATGGCTGTTATGGGGAGGGACTAACAAGCTTAAAACCAATCGGAAGGCAGCATTTATAACCTAAGCCAATGAAGAAGATGGGCCGGAGAGTGGGCGGAGCTTCCACGAAGCTTCCACACTATAGTGTATACTGCATGCCTCGCAAAGCGATGGCAGCGCATTTGCGCTGCAACGCTAGGCGAGACCTAAAAAGTTGGTATTGCAACTGTGGGAAACTCGGCTGAGTTTTCCAGAACTACTCTTTATGAGAAGTTCACTCCTTTTTGTTCCCTCTTTTCCCCTAGGACTCTTCATGGGTTCTTATTTAAATTAGGTCCCTTAAGTCATTTATTGGGTTTCTTTATGGAACATATCTCTTTAATGCTGATCTCTAGCAACTTCTTTTAATTTTGTAAATTACAAAATTGAATAAAGATATTTAGAAACTCTAACCTTATGATAAAATAAAGGTTTTAAAAGTATCCCAATCTCTCATCATTGACTTATCGCAAATTCTAAATGTCCATGATGGTTTAATGACTTTCTTTAGGGAAGCTTTAATTTTCCAATCGGAGGAAAAGGTCCATTGATGTCTCCGGAGCCCTTGGGATTCTCCATGACGATATTTGTGAGCGTGTATATGCAAATAATCTGAAAAATCTTGGCGAGTCCTTTTGGGGCTTTAGCAGTGATTAATGTTAACTCTGATCCATCTGTACCAATGTACCTTAGAAACTCTTTCTCTTTCCATCTTCCTGGAGAGTATGTCAAGTCTCTGAGATGATGCAGGCATTGCACAGAGATTTTATACTCTAATCTTAAATTGCTGGAAGAATTGGTATTTATTACTGATTACAAAGCTGCTATCATAAGAAATGTTTTCAAAATCCTTATTAAACTGGAAATAATACTTCAATATGAATACAGGACCTGGCATCCCAAACTGATCAAGGCTTAGTTTTGGGGAGGAGTTCAAACTCTCTTAATTGAGGTATCTAACATGACTCTGCCAGAAGATCTTTTTTAGCAGGAGTACGCCAAAGTAAGATAAGGAATTATTGAAGAAGACTTCTTTGCAGAATTTTATTCAAAGTACAGATAATGGAGACCGTTAAAGAAAGAGGGGAAAGCTGATGTGGTGTACTCTCGGAGAAAACTTTTCCTTTGAAGCAAGTGGTTTGACCCTCTATATACATGTGTCTCAAAAGGTAGTACGTATAACATATTACCAATAATTTTACTTCTGCCAGCTGCATTAAAGACAAGAAAAGATTGGCAAAGAATCATACAGTGAAATTCTTATGCATGATAAAAAAGTCTTCACAACTCTACAGCAAAACCTGAGTATTTCTATTCTGGAAACAGAGGAAATTCATTTAATGACGGATAATGCCAAGATCTAGGACCGTTGAACTTATGCCACATATTTTTGGAGAGTGTAGTGGCTCAGATGAGTAAAGGACTCTGGTCCTAATGTGACTCTAATACACATGCAGCCATTTTAGTAAGGATTTAAAGGAAGCCACCTGAAATCTGGACGGTTTCACCAATCAAATAGAAAACAGAACATTTTTCAAATCCTGGGATCTAAGAATAATGCATCTGCAGGTGACCCAAAATACTAAAGATCTTCTTTTTAATACCAATTATGTAAACTCCATATGGGATCTTAAAAATGCCAATCAACTTGATGGAACTCAAATGGGAGCCCAGCAATTTTGTGGCACAGGGCTTGGAAGTTTAGAAAACATCTAGCCCCCACCTCCTCAAAGTGAAAGTGCTCTTTATTCATGATTGATGGGGCTCTCACAAAATATAGTTGTTGTTCAATATTTGTAAACTCTAGCTGTTAAAGTATCAGAACAAACTGTTGATATTGTAAATGTCATTGCATTATTGGTTATAGAAAATATGAATTCAGAGTTTACAGAATCATCAGCTCGACCCATTATGCATGATAAGCAAACATCTGATTGGAATACCCATAAAGCATAGCTATTGAATAAGGAAATTAATGTGGTGGAAATTGTTATTCAGCAGTCTCCTGAAATTAAGAAGTGTAATTCTGAACGGTTATAGAGTAGGTGGGAATTTAGGGAAATCAAATTTATTGGATTGGGATGTGTTAATAAATAAGAGATTAAACATAATTTGTTTTACCCTCGGGTTGTTGAAGGTGTAAACAAGTTCATTGCATATGTAGCAGGACCCTGTAATTGAAGTCTACCACCAGTTTGATTGAGAGCCCAAAATGTCTGTTACAACATTTGATGTCTTTATTAACTTCAGAGGGCTTTCTAGGACCTCTTTCTGCTACATTTAAAAAACAGCAAGTTGAAAAATTGAGTCTCGGAAAAGATAAATTAAGTATTCAATTAAATTAGTTGGGCCATTTGCAATATTTTGATAAATTCAATATAGTGGAGTAGAGCAAATGAAAACTCTGGTCTTGCAGTTGGAAGTCTCCAAGGAAAATGTTTCTAAAATATTCTGATGTATAATAGCTTGGTCAACTAGTCCAAAATCTGTCATAACAACATCTGTCTTGTGTTGTAGCTTTGAGCTGCAAACATTAGGCGTCCATGATTTATTAATGTATCACCCTATTCTCATCAACTTTATATTATTTTTAGGTAACACCTCCTGATGACATAACCACTTTAATAAAGAAGCGCAGATACTTAAGCATACAAGGGCAAGATGGGCTGCTAATTTACGTTGTAAAGAAGGAAGTCAGACATTGGTGTAAATTACAAGCACCCCTCTTTACAGAATGTCTTACTTCTAGGAATATTCCGTAGTCCAAGAAAGGAAGTATACTTCTCCCTCTATATAGCAAGCACTGTCAGGCCAATAGGTCATGGCTTTAAATAGCCAAGTGACTGGCTTTAACAATGCTTGTCTGTACCAGCATGCAAATGCAGGAGTCATGACACAAGTGCACATAGAGCCAGCAACCTTGGAAGGGGTGTTCTATTATAGGAAACCAATTACAAAGTGGCTGCCACGCATTAGAAAACATATGCTGCCATGTGCCATGATGCATGCATGATGATGTGTGTACAATTGAGTTGTGACGTCGGTACATGTGTGTGCTGTGATCTGTGCATTATGATGTCTGTGCACAGATCTTTTTCAGTGCTTGAATTGCTACTAGATTATCATCTTGGAAGTTTATTTGGAACAGCAAACATTGCTCCCTGTGGATCACAGGAAATTGATTCGGCACTAGTACTTCATAAAACATAATGCACTGTTCTACTTTTGCCTATCCTCAAAGCTGCTTGCTTCAAGTCACTATCAGTGCTCAGGCATGTGGCACATTTAACATATGTGGGACCCCCACTGTCACCATTCTCAGTGTACTAAGCTGCATCTCACAAGTGACTCGCATTGCAGCCCTGATTCCTGCTCCAAAGCCAAATCTAATGCCTTATTCACCTGCACCATCTACATCTTCATTCTTCAGCCATTTGCTGATATCTCCAGTGGTTATCACAAGGCAACCAGCTCCTCCTCCATCTTTGACATATCTTCCTTTTTAAAGTACTTGCATAACTTGTCACATATTTTCGCCTCCGATCTTGGATTCTGTCTTTGATGCTACAGATCTCACCTTTCACCTTTCAAGATGCCACCCATTTCATAATTAAATGAACTCTGCTAAATAAGAGAAAAGATTCAGATGTTGCTGCTTCCTGTGCAGCCATCTTTTGCCATCATATGGTTTTTTGCGTCTTACTGGATGTTTTTGTTTTTTGGACCAGGCTGCTTAGTTGAATTAGGCTTCAGGCTTTAGCTTGGCTCAATCATTTATCAACACTCATTTAATAGATATTCATATATTATAAGATTTTGCCCTATCAGTCGGAAGTTATCATGTGCTTTGTATTTTTCCTGTTTTTGCATAGTACACTTAGGAAATTTGTGCAAAAGAAATTCACACTTTCCTTTTCAGACCTTACATCACTAATCATAGGTTTCTCTCATGATAATGCCGAAAGTCATATATGCTGGCTGCACAAGCATCTCAACAAAGAGACTTCAGAGGGAGCATCAATTTAGCAGTTTGAGTTATGAGCCTGTCTGTTGCTTCCTCAGCTAAAGCGCAACTTAACAAAGACAGAACTGTTGTGTTGTGTCATGCTCACGAGGGCTCCTGGTTTTGGAAAGTTCAGAGTGTTCGTGAGCAGGACTTCAACCATCGGTCTTGAGGGGCAGTTGGTCACAGATAGACTTAGAGGAGGCTGTGATGTTCGCTGTCTCCCGTGCTTATATTCTTCTTACAAGTCTACAATAAAATTACTTGTGGAAGATTCATCTGCCGGCAGTGTCTTTCATCAAGAACCTTGCTTGCCTCAGGATGAGAAACATTGAAAAGACTATGAGTGAAAGATAAGTGTGTAATAAGACCATTTAGGATACTCACTTAAAGGGGCAGCTTTAATACTATTCCTAGCAAAAAGAACAAATGATGGACGGAATGCTGAACAAATCAAACATTCAGTCCAGTCACAGATCTACGTTTAATCCATTGTTTTTTTGCTCACCCCGCCACCCCAGTTTGGGCCCAACCATATGCAAATCCCCATGGGAACAGTCCAGCCCCAGCTCCCAGGCCAGGTCATCCCTGGACGAGAAACAAGCTAGGGGTGAAGTGGTTAAAAAAACTCTGCGAGCTACACAGAGTTTCACGAGCAGGCGGAGTTGTTTGTGGCACCCGTTCGCATTACATTTTCGATCAAACGTAACGCGACGTACGTTCTCGTGTTAAAAATCGCATGCGAACGGCACCACATGGTTCTTATGGTTGCGGCCATCTTGTTTTTTGCCCTGTTTTACGGTGCTGGCCCTATTTTTCAATATCCTGCTAATCTTCTTAATCTTACCTCTCTAAAACCTATCTACCCATCATTTTTTATTATATCCTTACCCTGTGTTTTTGTATTTTATGTTTATTTCAAATTTTTTGTGTTTTTTGCTTGACTTTTTGTACTTTGCTTTTCGCTTTACTTTCTTTTTCCTTCCTTCCTTCTTTTTTCATTTCTCTACATTCTTCTCTTCCATGGCCCCCACCCAGCACCATGGCAGAGCAGGCCCCCAGAACCACCAGCCACAGTTACCTACATTGCATTACGCCGCGCAGACAAGGGGTGCAGCCCCACACACTGTTCACCGAGGTAGAGGTGGCAGAGCCGTTTTTTTAAGTGCAGCGCCACCTCCCCTCCACCCTGGAAGCAGGCGGCATGCCTGGCAGCAGCTATGCCCTCTGGGAGCGGTAGCAATGCTGGGAGAGGATGCACTGGGCGGTTTGCTGCTGTTCGTGCATCAAGCGCACCCAACAGCAGCTGACGCACCGGTGGGAAGACATCTTGGACCAGGATTAGGACCTGCTCGACCTGCTGGGCGTGGAGGTTGTGGGGCTTGGTGACTACAAATTATTTATTTATTGTGTTCTAGCTATGCTAATATTTTTTTTCCAAATTAGCAAGCATGCTGCTCACACTCAGGTAAGTTAAGTTTATGTTACAAATATTATATGATCAGATCATCTTAGAGTAGACAGGTGCTCAGCGGCGCAACCAAATCCTACTCGTGTCATTGGCGCTCACTTTGACCGTTTATTTAAGTCATGCAGAGACTCCTCTGTCCTGTCACTGAGATAGTGGTGTTTTAGACAGTGAGTTAGTGTGTTCTTCTTCTTTGAATAAATGAGTGAACTAATTAAGCATTTCTATAGCCCATGGCTATAGAAAAAGAGTGTCCTGGTGCTTTTTGTTATGCCAAAGGTGAATAAACAGGAGCTAGTTGCCCTTGCTCCTCGCTAACATCTGAACAAATATGTCTTCAGCTCCTTTTTAAATTTTGCTTCTTCGGGGATCCGTCTAAGGTAATCGGGTAATTTATTCCACAGATTTGCTGCTTTGACCATGAAGGAAGAAACACCCCTTTGCTGTTTCTGAAAGCGAGGGGACACCGTAAGACCCACTGAGTTCAAGCGCAGCAGTCTCCCCGGGCAGTAAGCCTCGACACGATCATTTAGGTACCTACGTCCTTTATTGTGGAAGGCTTGATGTATTAGGGTCAAGGCTTTATACCTAATTCGCTGATGAACTGGTAACCAGTCTCGAAACGATGAGACCGAACTATATTTCAGAATTTTGTATAATAAACAGACTGCCATATTCTGCATGACCTGTAAACGCTGGCTCAGATATTCCGGGAGACCAAGATACAGGACATTAGCATAGTCCAACCTTGATGCAACGAGTGATCTAACCACTGTGATTTGGGCCTCATGAGTTGGCCTGGGCAATAAAATCCGCTACGGTCGCGGAATTTGCAGAATTTTAGCAATTCCGTGTTCCGCGGAGAACGCGGAATTGCCGAAAATTCCGCGATCCGCGGCGTAGCGTAATTTTTTCCTTGTTCGCGCTTTCAAAATGCGTGTTTGCGCAAGTGGTAGCGACTTACCGGGATCCCTGCTCTCGCCTACGAGTTTTCCTATCCGGCCGCGCAATCCTGCAAGAGTGTGCGATCGCGAACACGTCATTCGGACGTGCCATCAGACATCCACGTTCGCAAACAGGAAACACGCATCGCGAACGGGCAGGACAAGTGAAACAAGATGGCCGCACCAATTGGCGACCGCATGGGCAAGTTCGCGAGATATTTCCCCCGAGCCTGCAAACAGCGTCCCCGAACAGGAAAAACGCATCGCGAATGGGCGGAACAAGCAATTCCGCGTGCTCGCGGAATTCTGCGTAGCTCGCGGAGATTTTTTACATCTTCGCGGATCTTTGCATAACGCGACTACGCAAATTACGCCCACCCCTACTCATGAGGAAGCAAGTAAAGAAACTTCCTCAACGTGTGGAAAATCCAAAAACAGGATTTCACCACTGCTGACTTCTGTGCTCCAAATGAGAGCTGGGTATCAAACAACACACCCAGATTTCTTGCCACCACAGTTGGGGGGGGGGGGGCGGCGGAGGAACACTTTCAGGCCAGGCCCCAACCCAGCCGGTAAGAGGGTCCTGCCTAAATAATAAGACTTCCATCTTATCAGGGTTGCACTGCAATCTATTGGCCTTTCACTTCTCTGTGCCTTTATTTTTTGTAGCTCATAGAGTCCTAACTCCCAACCCAAAGTGATTTCCCAGTGATGTGTAGAAAGTATTAGTAACTAGTAACTAGTATGCATGCATCAGCGTGTATGCATTAAAAAATAAATGCTCACTGAGATGACCCATCAAAGGTTGAGACTGAGATTCAGAATGAGATGAGAAGCAAAGATCAATAGTTGCAATTTATTAGTAGTTCCAATGTAGTTTAGGACATTTGGAATAGGGTAGGGTAAGGAAATTAAGTAATAGGTGCACAATAGTAATAGGAGAGGAGATCTGATCTATAAATGTGAAATCAAAAATTACTGCATTTGCCTCTCCCAGTCAAACATTTTTTGGGGAGATTAACTGTCCCACTAATCTTTTTTTAATTTAATTTGTTTATTTCTTACATCAGCATCCAGGGGCATGAGGGATACAGCAGCGAGTACCACCACCACGGCGCAGGTGGGTGAGGGGGATGGAGGTGCCTACATGTGCACAGATGGCTCTGCTGGGCCCAGTAAGTCCTTCTATTAATATTAATTATTTCCCTATCTTTTCTTGATCCTTCTTTTACCGCTCCACATTTAGAATGATATTTTTTCCTTTTTACTGTGCCTGCCTTCTAATTTTTTTCCGACTCCACTTTGATTTGTTTCCTAAATCCTTCTTATCCCTAAATTATTCTATTTATTACTTCCTTTACTTTCCCTATATTTCAAGTTTGTATACTTAACTTGACTTCAAAACTATCTGTACTAGTCTGTAGCTTCCTTTTTCTTCTGCTTTGTCAGTAAGCTTTCCCTTTCCCCTTATAGACTGATGGTACGGTAAAACCCAGAGAACCCATTTTAGGTCAGGTACTCTACTGTGAAGATTGCATGCAGTTAAGGTATTCTACACTTGTTTGTTAAGAAGGTTTTTTTTTTCTTGCTCATGTTCGAACCATACTGTAAAACTAGAGAGTGGTCATGGTCATGGTGGACCCCCCAGTGTTATGCATGTTTGAAAATGGTACACCAGCAGGTAATGACCGTGCAGAATGGCTGGAACCTGGAAGTATGATGAGGAGGACATCCCCATTGCATTTGCCAACTAAGACCACATGTCCTTCTTTGATCAATTATTAAACAACTTCATTGTGCTTCAATAACTCAGATTCATTATAGCTCTGCCCCTCCATAATTGCAAAACATTTTTGTTTGGCTTGACTACCTGCCTTTTTAATGATTGCCAACCAGCAAAATGCCGAAAGTGATGTTTTGCATTTTGATAGAAGATTAAAAAACTGTAGTGAAGTTTTGTTTTAGGGTTATATTTTGCATTAAAAAACCATGGGAGGTGTATCGGCATTTCAAATTATAAATGTTTAATGTTTTTTCTAGCCACACAGACCCCCAGTGCCGTAGACGGTGGCGCCAGTGGAGGGGATGCGGCTACTGCAGTCCGTGAGGGCGGAGAACCAGCGGCAGCAGGGGCAGGCATTGATTGGTAAGTAACATTGCTTACTCATTGACATAGAGTAATACACTTACTGCGAGGGTGTTGACTAACTCGTGAAAAACACCCCGCTTTAGTAGATACAGTGGGAGTTGAGTAGTTATTATGTCCTTTTCTATCTGCAACTCAGCAGACAAAGGTTCATAAATAAACTTTTAGAATGATGGGTTGATGGGAAAGACAAAACAGGATGGAAGGAGAAAGGATGGGTGACATGATGTATATAACATATGAGTGAAAGGATACGTGTGTGAAAGAAATGATGCTAGGTGGGTGATGATGATGATATGAATCAATCTGCATGCCTGGGAGAAGGATGGTTGAAACTAAGGAATGCTTGGGTGGGTTAAGGCAAAGCATGATGGGTGAATTGAATGGGTGAAAGCAAGGATGCATGGCTGGGTAAATGGATGTTAGTGAAAGGTTTCTTCGGAGCTATGTTTGGATGGATGGATTGATTGGATATTGATGACTTGTTTTCTATGGCAAAAGCGTGGATGAGAGAATGTAAAGCTTAAATTGTGCATATCAAAGCTAAGATTGAAGATTAGGATTACTAGAAGAACAATGCAATGCTGAATTGATAATGTAATTTGATTAACTTCTGTGGATGAGATAGTCTGTGAAGAACGTGACAAAGCTATATCCAAGTCCTTCATCCTTACACTGACTGAACTGCAGTACATCGCTTTTCCCACCGTCTACTTCCTCAAAAGGATGTAGTTTATAGGTGAGGGAGTAAAAGGTTAAATTGACCTGAGGTGATAAAATTAACATGCACATAGCAACACATGGATTCTTGTTTGGCAATCACTGTTGACAGCTTGTATGACCAGCTAATAAGATAAAATCTAAATACCTTGACCCAAGATCCAACAGGCTTCCTAAACCTCACAGAGAACGAGACAAAGGTCTGATCACTTTGGACAGTTTGTAGTGGACTGATCTCCAGTGAAAAATATGCAAATGGAAAAGGTCAGATCAGAGATGCTAAAAGAAAATTCAAGTTGTCTGATCACATCAGAGTTATTATTGTAGCTAACTAGACTATTCATTAGTGAATGGACCTAATTTTTGAAGCCCCAAACCATCTAAGCACTTTACTAGGAAATCCTTCAAAATAAACAAATATAGCAGTTTTATCAAACTGGTCTGTTGCTGTGTTTATTCTGCCTTAATTCCTTTCAGACAGTTAGAGCTTTTGACATTTGCCTTTTGTTTTATGAGAGTGGATAATGGTGGCTGTGACTCTAATCACATCAAATCTAATGCCCTAGGGGACCATCAATATACTGCTACTGTAACTGTGCCACCCACTACCCTAATAATTTTAAATACGTTTTTGGCACAGAGTGACAAAGCCTTGTTTACAATTTGTCTTTTTTCTTTCTTGCTACTCCTGGTCAATATCATCCATCTCGCCAGGATGTAGCAGCCGGCTGTGGCAGCATAAGCTGGAGGCGATACGGGCTGAGTACCAGCGGCTGGTGGCCCAGGAGAAGGAGGAGGCAGTGGCCCAGGGCCCCAGCCAGGACCCAGCACCTCCAGTTTCCCAATCCCAACCACAACATCGTGCCACAGTCTGCAGGTAGCTACCCGCCATCCAACCACCCACGCTGCTGCCCCCCTTACAGTCTCAGATTGCACCCTACTGAGCTGCATCCTGGCAAGACTGGCGCGCATGGAGGCCCGGCAGAGAAAAATGGACTGGCACCTAGAAGAGATCCTGCACCATGTTTAGTTCCTTTTGCCCTTTTTCAACTTTTATTTTGGTGGGTGAGACTTGTTTGTTGTTGTGGGTGGGGAGGGTGGGGATGCAGGATTTGCGATCGGGGTTCTGGACTTTCTTTTTCACAGACAATGGTTGGGGACGGGAATATTTCATTTGTTTGAGGAGAGGGTGGGCCAGTTGTTGTTGGAGGTGGGTGGAAGGGTGAGTTTTTGGTTTGTTTAGATAAAGAAATTTTTAATTTCTTTATTTAGGCCTCTAATGTCTAATCAGGGTCTTTGACAGTATTTTACTTTTTAAAGATGCCTTTTAGCGCAACTTACTTTTTAAATTTGCTGATAGTGTGTAACAACAATTAGGTATGTGGTACTTTTAGCCTATTACTCTCCTAGTCTCTGTAGTCTGCAACTATATTGACCACTAAAGGGGGCGTGGGGGTTTGCCAATGCCTTTCCTACAGCAAACTTAGTAGAACAGCGAGCTATAGTTCTCTCACAGAATAGAAGAAGAAGAGAGGGCTGCAGTGTTCCGCAACGTGCTTAGGTGGTAGTAGGAGCTGGCTAGTGCACTAACAACAGTGCAAGAATCAGAAGTCAGGTCCCACTCCCACCTAGGTGAACTCCAACTGTAGGATTTTAATCAGAAGAATTATTCATCGCAGGCAAATATTTGGAAATAAAAAAACTGAGTTAGTGTGTTATGCATATTAGCTTTACAAACACTTGAGAACAGACTAGCACACAACAAAGAATATCTGATGCAGAATAACAACTAAATTAGCCAGTTCAATGGTTGGTGAGCTAGTGACTCTTAGTCTTGCATTGTGTTTCGTTAGGAGGAGGACTTAAAGTCTGGAGGACATGGCTGTTGTTGCTTAAACATTTAACGCAACACACAATGCCTGAATAATGATACTGATGAATGATGTTCTCCTATAAGTAAAATATCGGCCACTTTTATGTGTGAGTGGGTAACTGGGGCCAGTGTGGACAATTGTTTCAGTAATAAGAGTAAACACTGAAGATCATGCACTCAGTTGGTGTTGCTTTCACCACATCTGCCCCACCAAGTGTGTGATCCATTGATGGTGTAAATTAGCCACACCTCAATAAATCACACAGCCCGGCAGAGGAGGGATAGGGTTTTTTGATGAATAGATGGGAAGGGGTATTTGGGGAAAGGTTTGACAAAGACAAACACTACACAAGGGCAACATTCATCTTGGCAGTGAGCAGCCAACCATCATAAACCTATTATGGGAGAAAAAGGAATCGAAGTAATGATGATGAGTACAGGTAAACCAAACCAAATTGTCCGCCTGCCCCCAGAGAGACCCAAGTTACATTATATATCTAAATGTTCTGTGTTACCGAGCTTTGAAAGATAGCAAATATATTACAAATTAAATTATCTGGAGGAGTCAATTGAACAACACACACAGTTCTAATGATTACTATAAAAGAAAAATTATACTGTATTGTCAGATTGGGAGTTGTATCTGCATTCCTCATGGACTGTCCGTCAATCTTGGGTGCCTGGCAGATGCGGTCCGGTAAGGTAAGCATGAGTGTTATGTTGGTTTTCCAGTTTGGCGCAGGGTAATAGGGCCTGCGGGTTGAATTGATATTGTAGAATCCAGGAGAAAGAAAGAAGTTAAACTTAATAAGGAGTGCACCGAGGAGACTCAGGGGCAGTGCAAGAGAGAAGAGAAGAATAGTCCTTTTTGCACTCATTAATTTATGCATGGTGTATGAACAATTAGGTGAGGGCAATTTAGAACAAACAAAAATAACAAAAAGTGGCTGCATGTAACTATCGGTATCGGACTGATCAAACTCCCACCTGTCATCATGATCATCAATTCATCATCATGAATCATATAATAATATTATGTGTCCTAACAGGACATGCACAATGTGATGATCGTGACTAAATGTCTGTCTCCAATTACCTTCAACAAAAAGGCCCCCCACTGAACCACCACATAGCTTCTAATTTGAGCCACACAGCACTGAGCACACATACATACCCAGCAACATTGCATGTTCCCAATCAAGTAAAATCAGCGCACCACTGTCACCACTCACCACCATTACACAGAGTTGGGTAGGCCTGTTTAGGACACTTCAAAGTCATCACCAAATCGGTTGATTTCAGTGAAATTGAAAACTTCATTCATCTGGAAGCAGTTCTTGAAATTGCCATGCCCACGCCCTGAGTCATTCCATCATCCCTCATCCTCCTGACTCCAAGTAAGGTGTCCAACTCCATACCGACTACATCCCGAGTCTGACTCAAAGGCAATAGATCGACCTGTTGTACAATTTTGTTGTTGCACAGCAAGAGAAACGTTGAGTCATTTTTGTATAGACTAGATTTGTGTTTGCGTTATCTATTCTAAAGGGACTGGTTGGGTCTGACTCTTTGAGGAGTATAAAGCAGAAAACAATTAAACAAAGCAGTGTGGAGTTGACCCGGTGAAGAAATCTCACCATGTTTCAAAGGGGAAGGAAACAAAAATCACCTTCATGGAAAATAATGATTAGCCGTCGGTTGTCACCAACATTGTAAATCATCACATGCACATTTAAGAATAATAGTTACAGATTAACAAACACCCTGTGTCACTGTATGCCACCACATGAATCATCTCAACACACTCACAAACAACAATCTCTCAGCATGCAATGCATGCCATTTGCCTGTTCTTCTAACTCAGGCGTAGTCACTGTGACCGTGGTACATTACAGATCCATTGTTCAAGAAACAGACATTGGCCAGTCTATATCAAATATTGTGGGGAAGTCTGGCTAGGGTAATAATAAACTGGGAAAGGAGAGATAGTCACGGCCCAGGGTTGGAGGCAGGCCCACATTTGTTTGTATCTCTCCATCCAATGTCTTTGAGGGAAATGGGTGGAGCGGAGGGAGACTTCTTCACTGCATATTGTTGCAACTCCAATCTGGCAATAAAATGTGTCTAAGAGTAAGACAGTGGGGATGAATTAGTCAACCAGATACAAACAAATAAAAGTAAATAATGTTCCACTAGCTATATCTTTTTTTTTTTGGGCGTCAAAGAAAGAAAGCAGTTAAGCGATAGAGACTGAGAGAGAAAGTTCCATGGTTGTTGTCCCAGGCCTATTAGTCAGGGAAGTAGAGCTCGTCCTCAAACTCTGGTGGTTCACCCAGAAGTAGGTCATCTAAAACACTACTTCCATGACCTAAGTCTTCATCATTTTCCTCCTGTTGTACTTTAGGTATGGAGTAATCCGGCGGTATAAATTGCTGATTTATTTTAATCATGGTTAATCTCTCCACGTTTTCAGGTGAGAGACTGGTCATTTTCACTTTGACAACGGCACCATCAGCACTGAAAACATACTCAGTGGAGACACTGGCTACCAGGCAAGCTAGATAGTTTATTGCCAGCCTGCCGAGCACTGCCCATTGGCGCCTCTTTCCATACCAATACACCAATGGGTTTTGATCAAGGTAGACCTGTTGGGTCATCCAGATAGGCCTGAACCATCCGCTCAATGGTCATTGGTGATCGACATCTTATGCCTCTGCCTCTGCACTGAACTTAAGCCCTGCCAGTAGAAACCATTCAGTTGCAGATTTTGGGGCTGATGTTCCTGTTTTTGTTGTTGATGGTGTTCTTGTTGTTGGTTTTGGCTGCTGTGAGCCAACAGCACTGCCCTCATGCTCTGAACTTGAACTTGTGCCCTGGAGGAGTGGGCCTCTGTAGGAAAGTAGGATCTGCTTCTATGGTTACCCCCACTTTTTGCTTGATGTAATGCTGTTTCTGACTAGTCTGACTGGGATCCGCTAATCAGGACCCCAGTCTCACTGCTTTCTCCCCTAAATTGTGATGGTAAGTACTTAGGTACATCCCAGATTGGATACTGGGGTACCCTTATAAGTCCCTAGTATATGGTACTAAGGTACCCAGGGCATAGGTACCCCAGAGGTCCCCCATAGGCTGAAGCATGTATTATGCCACCTATGGAAGACCATTCAAACTATCTCTACAGGCCTGCCATTGCTGCCTGTGTAAGCTGGTGTTAGCACCACTTACAAAAGATATAGGTTTCCCTATATATAAGGTCACTGCACTTAAAACCTATAAGTCACCGCTACAGCAGGCCTTTTCAATCCTGAAGGCAGGGTGCTCGGTACTAAGTGTGACCTTACAGCCTTCGGAGTCCATTCTCCCAGGTTGTTAGTGAGACAGCCGTATAACATATAGAGGCACACCGTGTCATTACCCGATGACCATCGCGAAACTGGCTGTAACGGACCCTGTCATGTTTGGTATCAAACATGTTGGAATCATACCCCCACACCATAAACGGTGTGGGGGTATGATTCCAAGCACTGTAAAGGCCCTCCGTTAGGTTCTCAGTGCTCCCAGTACCAGTCTTCTAGACCCGGACAGCACAACATGGCTGCTGCCGACCAGTGACATGATTCTGCCCTCCTGCTGCTGAGCCAATCTCGAGCAGGGGAAGGCAGAACAATAGGCATCCTGTCACAGGGATGTGCGACCACCTCCCAGACAGATTTTAGTGTATTGGAGCAGGGTGGGAGCACTTGCCAGCACCACATAGTCTGCGTGCAGTGCACATTTGGTGCCTTCCATTCATAGTCCAGCTCAAACCAGTTCAGGGAGCCGTTGTCTCCCGCTCTGTCACGAAACTGGACAAAGGATAGGGGAGTATCCTCCCACTTGTCCAGCCCCTCCTTAGGGAGGGACCCCTGTATCATCCCAACCCTTTCCTTAGGATATATAAGGGCTTACCTGTGGGTGGGTCCCCATATTCGTCATGGGACACGATACAATTCAGAGACCACTTCAACTTTGACCATCTGGGCACTCTGGACTTCGCTCTGGGCATCAAGGCTGCAACCGGGAAGACTCCTGCTGCTCCTGATCTCTTCGTCCTGCTCATCTGCTGCAACATCCATGCCTGTGCTCCATACAGGAAACCATCCAGAGCCTGTGGACATCCAAGACACCTGAAGGAATCTCCCTTGAAGTGAAGGTGTCACTTGCCTGCATCTGCAGGCACCGCAACTAAGCTGACCGGTCTGCTGATCCTGGGCTCCCACGGACTCTGAAAAGCTCAGCAACACAGGTTGTGGTTCTCAACATCCCACGAGGCCTGTCCTGTCCTCTCCCCAGGTTTGAGGCCAATATCTATTGTCGGAGCCGCAGGAACCGAACCCCTGTGCACGGCATTGACTTGCCGTTGCAAAGGCTTGTTGGCTTCCTTCCACCAAGATCTTCGGGCTCCAAGTAGCCCTCACCTCGAGCATCTCCAGTGATGAAGATCTTCATCCTCACCACATCACTTGCAACGTGGGCCTGCTTCATTGGTGAGCTGCTCAAGGTCCTCTGCGACTCCAGTGCCCCCAGCCTGTGGGTCCTCTTGAGGGTCACCTTTGAATTATTTTGAGCTCCCCTGATTGCTCAGGCCTGCCCTAACTCCCCTGCTTGTGGTGAGTCTCCTGGACCTTGCTGGTTCCGACATTGCACCTTTTTCAACTTCCATGTTGGTTGCAGTTGCCAAGGCTTGTTGGTGCTTCCGCCAGACACCGACCCCTCAACTCTCAACATCCAACGTGGGACAGCTTGTGTATGGCTCCTGGTCTTCCACAGCATCACCTGGTCCACCCAGCTGCAGTTTCAAGGTCACCGCCAGCTCTCCTGCAGCACCCGACATCGGTGGACATTCATCTCCTGTGCCTCCTGGTCACTCCTGAGTGGCATAGACTCTGTCCCCTCTGCTTGCAGGTTCTTCACATCTCAAATCCACCTTTGGGTTCCACTGGATGCTTTCACCTTCTCCAGCAGCGGCATCTTTCTGAAGTCTCCCATTGAGTTTGACGTAGGTTTCCGACGCCACTTCACACCTATGTACCCGGCTTCCCTGGTGCAGGTATCCTAGTTCATAAGGTATCCACGGGTGGGGTGGCTCTCCAACCTTTTGTCTTCCACTGGGTTTCTTCAGGGTCCACTGGGAAGGGTCCTCTTTCTTTAAAATTGCAACCGCGACTTACACGTTGAATTGTATGGAGAACGCGGTCGTGTTCTTACACTGCACACGACCTCCGTGGGGCTCCTAGATACTTACCTTGGGTGGTTTCTTGGGTCCCCAGCACTTCTACGTCCTCTGACTATTGTCTTGACTCGAGTCGTGGTTCATATACCACTATTTTAGTATATGGTTTGGTCTCCCCTTGGGACCACTGTGTATTCTGTGCTACTTACCTGTTTCTATTGCAAAGTATTGTGTGCATTGGGTATATTTCTGGCTAGGAAATATCTGTATGTGTTAATGAGTGTCTTATAATAAAATACATATTTTTATAAATACACTGTGTGATTCTTTTTCACTTAATATATTCCTGTAAGATTATGTTCCGGTAAAACAAGCTGCTTTACACTCCTTCTGGACTAAGCCTGAAGGTTGCTCTCCACAGCTACCACTTAGAGTCAACTAACGTTGTCAAAGACCACTAAAATCACCATAAGGGTTGTCTGGATTAGTGCAAGGTGTCCACTTACATAAGTGTACACCATATACTGAGCCAGCCTCTCACAGCCTCTAATTCCCGGCCGTTCTTTTTCTAGCTCACTGGGTCACGTAGCTATCCATGTTTTGTATTTTGCAATATCCCCGTCTGAAAAAGAAATGAAAGTGGACAGCAATGGTTTGTACCGTGGATCAAGAATTGTGGCACAGGTGTAATGTGTGGATGACACAATGTCTCTTTGCACCCTTTTATTAACAGATAAGCAAAGGATTAAGCTTTCCACCAAGTCAGACACATTTTTATTTTCCTCCACACCTTCATACATTGCAGACACCTCCTTTAGCTGTTCATGTAGCAAGTGCAACAATGGGATTGTTTGGCCCATGGTACTGTCCTCCTTGCTGACTTACCCTGTGAACACCTCAAAAGGAAGCAGCATCTCTGTGTCAGGCATTTGACTGGCCCCCATTGGTCCATCTCAATGATCATGCCTTTCACAGTTGCATCCCCTCTTTGCATGACATATTCATTGATCAGTCTGTACTGCTCAAACAGGTGTTCAAGCATTTAATAAGTTGAGATCCAACGTGTTGGCACCTCCTGTATGAGTGCCTTAACTGGCATTCTATTATCACGCTGAATGACCCTCAGCTGTTTATGGGCTTTAAATGAATGGCTGAAATGAATGCAGATTCTTCTGCAGGTGGACAGTAAATTGCTTACTTGGTCTTCTTTTTTGAGAAAGTCCTGTACAATGATGTTGATGCAGTGCGCCAAACAAAGGACCCTGGAATAGCCACCATCGGCCATGGCCTTAACTATATTACTGCCACTGTCCATGGCAACAAATCCATGTTAAGCCCTCTTGGTCACATCCATTCAAAGACCATTTAAAGTCTTCCAAAATGATTGCAGCAGTATGGGATTTCTCCACTGCGAACATGGCTACAGTCGCATGCTTCCGAGCGGCATTAAAAATCTCAGCAGTGTCAACACCTGCAGATATCTTTTCTCTACACCCCAACAAAAGAGATCCAGTGTGCAGTGATGCACATGTAATCAGTGGCTTGGCAACTGGTCCACATGTTTGTCGTCAGGTGGATAGTGTGAACAGCACTCTGCTGCAAAGCTTGTCCAAGTAATTCCAGCACATCATGATGTAGCATTGGAACAGCAACTCAAGAAAACCCAACCCTCCACAAAAGAACAAGGGAGGAGGTCCAGCGCTAACATTTTAGCCAGTTTTGCATTGTACAAATGTGCCGTTGGGTGGTTGCGTTCATACCGGCCCTCCGGCCTAAACATGCCAGGAATAGTAGCCTGGATGTTTTCCTTTTCTGGTGCCACTAATGCAGGTGACGTCTTGAGAGCAGAAAGTGATAGGCTCAATGTGTGTTTCAGTGCGTCAGTCAATGTCCTCTCTTGCTTTGGTGTCTCGACCTGAGTCTTGTACCATTGCGATGTTGCTGATGTGGGCGATATTACTGCAGTGCTAGGGAGAGGGCTGCTTTGTGTAACAAAAATGTCTCTCTTCTTCACCTTCCACTGTGAACGGATCGAATTCCCTGCTCAGCCTTTCACCCCCTTCACCAACAACACTTGCAGTTTTTTGGCTGCTTAGGTGCGCCTCCCGCTGGATCATATGGTGCTTTCTCAAATGGGTTGTTTGACCCCCGGTACCATAGTTTGTACCAAGCTTACCCCGACTAACACTTGCTTTGCAAAAGGAGCATATGGCAATATTCACCTCCTTCTTGCTAACCATAAACAAGTTCCAAACTGGGGAGGTCAACTTTCTGACGCTGGTGCCACTGCCATTGTCGGATGAACTGGCTGTAGGTGGGTGTTTTGATGTTTGACTCTCTGCAGTACCTACTTCAACTGAGGTGGTTGTAGATGTAGGTCGCTGCCAGGACTTTGCAAATATGGCAGCTGGCGGTGGTGGTGCCACATTCACCGCCAGCAAGTTGGGATGGAGTAACGTTGGTCTCCACTGAGGCTGGGTTAACATCCATGATTCCTGGCTCGTCATCATCCTCCTCTTCTACATCTGCCTCCATAACTCTAAGGCTTTCAAGAAGCTTCTTTTTCCCTAGCCTCATCTTGTGGTGTGTCTCACTCTCAGACTGAGGCGGGATCCAAGCAGTGTCTAGATCATCAGAATGGGGGCTTGGAGAAGAAGATGATGCACTAAGCCTCCTTTTTTAGCTGGAGATCTGGAAGACAATGGACCTTCTGAAACAGCTGCATCCTCTACTTTCTCAGCATGAAACTCAATCTCCTGACCTGCTCCTACTTTGGGAGGAACTACTATTGGTGGTTGAGGCTGTTGTTGTCCACTTCTCTGAGTTTCCTGCAACGATTGGGTACTACTTTGTGATAGAGACAAGCCAATTTCAACATCGCTGCCTGTCGGCATTGCCATGATCAGACTGGCTGCCTCTTGGACCGACATGGGCTTGGGCCTAGATTGGGGTGGGTCCAATGATGTGGGGGTGCTGCTCCCAGCTTGCTCCCCAAAGGGCGGTGCGGCAGGCATAGTATTTTTTCTCCAAAAAAGATCTGGGTCGACATACTAGTGATGGTAATAAGCTCCTTCTTCTTCTCACTGGCCACTTTCTTGGTAGCACCTTTCTTTGGGGCCATCTTGAAGCTGTCAGTTAGCAGTGGTGCTTAGCTTCACACAAGTTGAAGAGATGTTAGTGTGATATGTGGGTCACGCGTCATGTCGTGCACAGGCCTTCTGTATGGCAGTACTGTGGGTGATGTTGTCTCTTGTGCACCTAAAAGAAAAGAAGGAAGAAGATTAGTGACATGTGGCATTGTTGCAGTTCAATTAGTAGCACACACAAACAATATCATTTAGTGTGGCCACGGGTTACTCTTATTATAAATAATTAACAATACAGTGTATTCATTCGTAAAACGGAAAACCACACCAACATAAACTTTCATGGTCACTGACTGCACACTCAGGAAGGATAAGAAATAGCAACAACAACATACAGATGTAACTGTTTGCTTTATGTGCATCACATGAGATGTGGCACTCAGGAAGGTGCAGCTGCCAAATGACAATGGAATAATCCTTAGGCAATGAATGCTGTTGTGCACCTATAGCAGACATGGGGTTGATTCATTAATGCCAGATGTGATGAAAATGGTTTGAATTTTTTTTTAATTAACAAAAATAAAAAAATTATAAAAATGTACAAACAACAGTTAATTAAAAATATTTTTTTTTAAAAGTTAAAAAATCAAATTGAAAAATTGACCCTCAAAGATATAATAATAATTTATTAAACTGCTATCTCATTGCTCAACCATCCATGCAAGCATATGTCAAAACAAAGGGTCACACTGGCTGGATGCACAAAATGGCTGCCTGCCACTGCCACATGGTCAGCAACAACAACACTGAGCAAGAAGGCATTGGGAACAAAGAGAAGACATGCAGGCCTCGGCTAAAGCACACTGGCTGGCTACGCAAGATGGCTTCCAGCCACATGGTCACAAGCAACAACAATCAAGAAGGCATGGGGAACAAACTAAAAAAAGAACACATGCAGGCCTATGGGGGAAGCTCACTTGCTGGCTACACAAAATGGTAGACAGCCACATGGTCATTGGTCACACAACAGCAACAAACAGCAGGCAAGAAGGCATGGCCACAAACAAAGAACACATGCACACTGACTACCTACACAAACTGCCCCCCAGTCACATTGGCAACAAGAAGCCGGAGGCCTGGAAAACAATGAACACATACAGGCCTATGGACACTGACTATACAAGATGGCATGGTGAACACATGCAGGCCTTTGTTAAAGTTTAAACATCAATAACAACAGTTTAGGCGCAAGTCTGCATCCAAAATAAATAAACACAACAAGCAAGGAAAGGAGACATGCAACCACTCACAGAAGGCAAGCACATGGCAACAAGAAGTGGAGTAAGGCAAATAAAATACATTATGAAATGGGAGAACATCACAGTGAACATCAAAGCTCAGGATCATAGTGAGGGCGCTGATGCATCTTCCAAGGGGTAGAGACAGTAATGTCTAAGCCAACCTCCCCATACCTTGAAGAACTCATGAGGGCACCCTCTGCTTTTATACGTAACTTTCTCAGCAGCCATATAAAGATCCATCCCCGCCTTCCATTCAATCATGACAGGAACCTCCAGTGCACCCCAGTGGCATGCCACATCTCGTTTAGCCACCATCAGCCCCAAGTTGCAGAAAAGAAGTTGCGGTCTGGGAACATTATTATCACCTGGGACACCCAGTAAAATGTATTTAGGATCAAGAGGGATGACTGTTTCAAACACTGGGCTGAGCTCCCTCACCACCCGTGACCAATATGTCTGAATGGCTGGGAAGCCCCATAACGTATGTATGAATGTACCTCAAACATCCCCACAGTGTAAGCAGGCTGGGGAAGCTGCCCCCGCATGCGGTGCAGGCGATCCCTGTTATAATAGATCCGATGGAGTATCTTAAGTTGAATCAGGCGCAGTCGTGCCTTAATGGCCACTTCCCTCAAGTAAAGTAGGGCCGCCTCCCAGTTGACATCCTCCTGTTTCCCCATGTCAGTCTCCCATCTGGCCCTCAGCCTAGTCAATGTGTCCGGCATATTATTATTCAGCGTCCTATAGGTAAGAGAAATAGCCTCCTGTCCTAGCTTGTCAAGTAACAACCTGCTCTTCAACAGGGCATATTCTGGTAGGTCCAATTCTCCCAATCTCTCTGCATGCCAGGCATGTTGCAACTGCGCGTATTTGAGATACTGGTGGTCCTGATGCCTGGAATACTCCCTTCGTAGGGACGAAAAGGGCATCAGAACACCCTCCTCCAAGAGGTCTCCTATCCGGGAGATTCCCACAGGTCCCAGGCCTCAAAGCCCCTGAGTTTTCCCATCTCACGCATCCACACACCCTCCCAGACCAGTGTTGCACGCATTATCTTTCCTCACCAACCAATTTGTCTAGTGACTTTCTCCCACACATCCAATGCCACCAGTGTTGTGGTAAGTAGCCGTTGAACTCCCTTTTCACCATAAAGGTAAAGCAGACATAATCGGCCAGTGAACTGCACTCGCCTCAGACGGATCTTGCTGTGTAAATGCCCAATCATTTATGGCCACCTTATGGGCCGCCTAATAGTAGGCCCGCATGTACGGGAGAGCGATTCCAACATTGGAGGGTTGCAATCGCTATCCTGGGGCGGCCACTGTACCACAGCAGGGTCCTCAAATCACCCTCTAACTGGACAAACAGAGTCTCCAGAATCAGACAATAAGTATTCTACAAGGCGAAAAGTAGTTTGGGGAGCGTAATCATTTTAATAACAAACGCCCTTCCCTTCAATGTAAGAGGCAGTGTACGCCGCCTCACGGCGTCAGCCTGGAAGTCCCGCAGCATACAACCCAGATTTTTAGCCAGACATGACTCTCTGTGGGGAGTGACATAAATGCCCAGGTAGCAGAAGCCATCATTTCTCACCAGGAGCGTCTGGGGTAGCACAGATGAATCAAACCCGTCATAGGGGTGGTAAAGAACCGATTTGCCCCAATTGATACGGTAGTCAGAGTGAGCCCCGTAGGTCTCAAACAACTGCAGAGTAGCCGGGTGTCAGAAATTTTAAACCCATGAATGTCAGGACAGGCATAGCCGGACACAGCATCTGTTGAACCTTCTTGTGCTAGATATGTGGGATCATTGAATCTGAATGAGTGACTGTCTACTAGGTAAGTAAATTTTTTTATTGTATATGGTTAATTAAAACCATTTACAAAATACATTTAAATAAAGCTCAGTTCTTTAAAATCATTCAGTACTGTAAAAGTTCATAAAAAAATTAATAAGTGCATAATAGAAAAGATTAAGATTTGTGGGGCCACGCAGCCGTCTTGATCTTGTTCTGTTTGGTTTGCGTGGTCCTTCATTCCAGACTGGCCAAGAGGGCCCCATCTGTGCTAACTCTTTGCAGTTTGTTTTCTGCCAGGGTTAAAAATGTCACCAGCTTGCAATTCAGCTGGGGGTCGTCAGGTTTAAAACACACTATCACTGCTTGTCTCCGTGTGCAAATCCTGCGGGTGTTGAATAGTGGTTTGAGCAACTGACCCCTTTCACCCTTCAAGTGAATGCAGGTACAGAACAAGTGTGCCATGTCCTCCACACCGTCTCTGCACAGACGGCAGCTCGTTGAGGTTTGGCCCCTCAGCCATGGTGGGAGATGCAGGATAGCAGGAAGTTTTCCCAGCCAATTGTTTGAGGAATTTTTCTTTCGTGATCCTTGAATAACCCAGGTTGAAGTAAATTTGCAGGCTGAGTGTTTCGTAGCCGTTGATGGCCATCCATGCATGGCTCCCGGCAGGCAGGCCTATGAAAAAAGCATACTGGCAGCCTACACATAATGGCCACCGACCAAATGGTCAAACAGCAAGCAAGGAGGCATGACCACAATAAAAACACATGCAGGCCTATAGCAAAAGCACACTGGCTGCCTACAGAAAAAAGCCGCCAGCCACATGGTCACAACAACAAGCAGGAGGCCTGGAAAACAAAGAACCCATGCAGGCCTATGGACACTAACTATACAAAATGGCCCCTGGCAACATGGGGAACAAAGCAAAATGGTGGCCTATGGCAAGCACACATACACACGTTTGCCAGACGAAGGAGGGGTAACACAGGGAACACAGCATTAATTCAGCAATGCTAATAACGAAAATTAACAGGGCTAAAAATGTTTAAAACAACACACATCCTCCAAATACATTACTCCACCTAAACACTCTTTGCAGGAAGAAAGAAATGGGAAATACCACAAAAAAACACATTTTGTATTTTAATCCAAATCCACCCACGGCCATAAAGATGTTTCAATTCAACAGACACCACAGAAAGAGTTGTTTCATGCACCCATGACTAGCACTGGGTCTACTGGCTGGGATGCCCATTGGCAGACTAGGCCATATAGTAAATTAAATCTATATTGCCAATTTATTTAAAAAACATGCAGAAAATGTAGTGAACTGTGCAACATTTTTCTTTATAAAAGAAGGAAAATTAGTTACAAAGAAATTACTAGGCCCCTACTGAAACTACAGGCCACCCAGCACAATACATTTTAGAAATCAATTAAAAGTACAAATAAATCCAGGTGCATGGCCCAAATCAAACAAACAACACCAGTTTTTCAACTTACCTGTAAAATCTCAAATACAAAGTCCTTAAATCCAATGGTATGTGCAGCACACACAAAGAGTGATCCTTCTAGCTGCAAATCCAAATGAAAAATGACCAGGAGATGGACAAGGCACTGGGTGGAGCTTGCTGGACAGGAACACAAAGTTGGAGACTCGTGGGCACTTCGTTCCAGTGGGAAAAACGTTTTTTAAAAGGACTCCTCGCACCAAACAACCAACGCTAGATGTCCATTTGAGGAGGTTTTTAACTCCAAATCATCATTTTGGGAAGATTCTGATGCTTCTCAAGGAGAGAATCTTCCTCAGATTGCAGCCGCAGTGGGATACTGCGCTTTTGGGATCAGGTACGGCAGAAAACATCTGCCGGAAGTCACTGGCGTACCCGAATGACATGTTGCTGACCGCAAAATCTTGCTGGAGCATGCAGCTAGCTAGCAAATCTTGTGGCTCCTGTGAACAGCTCTGAAAATCTTGTGGGCGATAGCAAGCATGCGACAAGTTGCTCCTGCGTACGCGAAAGGATATTCTGAGTGTGCTAACAAAAAAAACTCTGCTCCATTGCGGAGTGCAGAGTTTATCAGTAACTCCACGTTCTCCGCAGAATGCAGAGATGCTGAATTTCGCAAACTCTGTGAGCAGAGCAGAGTTTTACGCCCAGACTCAAAACAAGCATACTGGGACCCGTTTCGGGGTATCACCCCTCATCAGCCAGGATAACTTAAATCCAGTGGCACAGGAAGCACAGGACCCACGTCTGGGCATACCCTCCCATCTTAGGGTGTCAAAAGCAAAAAGAACAAATGATGGACGGAATGCTGAACAAATCAAACATTCAGCCCCAGTCACAGATCTGGATTAAATCCATAGTTTTTTTGCTCATCATGCCACCCCAGTTTGGACCGAACCATATGCATATGAGTTTTGACCCTGCTTCCCATTGGAACAGTCCAGCCCAAACTGCCAGGCGAAGTCCTCCGTGGACTGGAAACAAGCATCCTGGGACTGGTTTTGGGGTATCACCCCTCATCAGCCAGACTAGCTTGAATCCAGTGGCACAGTGAGCACGGGACCCATGTCTGGGCATACCCTTCCCAATTAGGGCGACAAAAGCAAAAAGAACAAATGATGGACGGAATGTTGAACAGATCAAATATTCACTGCAATCACAGATCTAGCTTTAATCCATTGTTTTGTTTTAGCTGGACTATTCCCATGGGGAGCAGGGTCAAATCTGATTAGCAAATGGCTTGGTCCAAACTGGGGTGGCTTCGTGAGCAAATAAATGATGGATGAAACCCAGATCTGTGACTGGGGGTGTATGTTTTATTTGCTCAGCATTCCGTCCATCATTTGTTTTTTTCGCTTTTGTTGCCCTATTTATTGTTTTTGTTTATGTTTTTGCTACATTTTTGTGTTCTGTCAAAAAATTCCTTTGGCATTTGTATTGTAAGATATTTCTTAGAAATTGTAATTGAATGTTCATGTCATCTTTCCGTGATGCTTTCAAGTTTATGGCAGTATCTCACATAGATTAAAAGAAAAGTGATTGAATAATTAGTGAATAAAAATCATGCTAATTAAGTGTTGTAACATAAAATCAAAAGATTCTTATTCAAGGACTAATGTCAGTACTGGCGTATTCTTGGTTGTTTCATAGTTTATAGTGGCCTAGCCTTGCTGGCACAAAACTGGCTCACACCCCTTTCTGTTCCTCAATGTAGAAAGTTGGCACTAGGTGCAGCACATTGCACACAGCTTGTATCATCCGCCAGACTCAACCTATGCATGCTCGCAGGTGTGCAATATACTCTATGCAAGTATTAAAAATGGACTAAACACAGCCTATAAATCGGGGAGAGAGCCCTGGATTGGGAGCAGCAATACTTCCATAGCTCATCGCTGATGGGGATGTTTGGGTCAGTGGACCATGTTTGAAGGGCTGTGGGTGTACGGTCTCCTGCATTCCAACATAGAGGCATGTGACAAGACAGTGCGGGGACGGATTCGTAAGTATCGCTTCTAGCTCCCCAAATGTCAGAGGGGCCTCAGGAAAAGTATTGTGGATGGCTCATAGAGTCACTCGCAGCTGATAATAGGTCAAGATGTCTAGGAGAGAGACTACAGGACCCTGGAGCCCTGGCGCAGGATAGCAAAGGTCCCCTCAGGGTACCCCACCCCAAAGGACGTCAGCTGCAGCCAACGTAGCCAACTGCACCCGCCAGTATCCATAGCTACAAGTATTGAGGGGTGGCCTATAATCGACACTGACAGGGTGAATAAGTGATCCAGTCACGCTCTCTGTCGCAGTTCATTCCACACCCAAACCATACAAGCCACCATGTCTGAGTTAGCGGTCACCTAGGAGGGAGATACAAGGCCATCTGCAGTGGGCAAAGGGAAGCATGATCATGTTCAGGCACCATGTGTAGTTGAAACTGTGTAGGACATAGCCAGTAATGGGCACATTGCCCTTGTGCACTAAAGAAATATAGCTCCATATCTGGGGCTCTCAGCCCACCCTGCTCAAAGGGGAGTGTTACTATCTCCCATGCCACCAGGCTGTTTACCTACCCACACCAATGTTATGAGGTGGGATCTCGGCCTCTTGCGTAAATACGCCGGTAGAGAAATTGGCAAGTTCCATTGTCCCAGTGACAATGGAAGCTTCGCCCACACCACCCACACTGCCACGCGGTCCTCAAGCCATGCCATCAATCTGCAGTAATTCACCCGCCAGAGCTCGTCTAGATCCAGACTAAGTCAGAAACCCAGGTATCGAACCAGGTGTCGCAACCACGTCAGGGGAACTAGGACTCAAAGCATCAGGTAGCAGCAGTTGGGGGACCATTATAGATTTAGCCCAATTGATGATTACTCCCACAATTTCACCAAACCGAGTGAACTCTGTAATAAGCAGATCCAAGTTGTCCTGAGGGTCTCTAATATACAAGGTATCATCATCTGCGTACATTGAAAACAGGAACCTACGGGGATTGAATGTCGGCCCGCGGTGCGAATGATGCTGCTGTAGTCTAGCTGCGAGGTGTTCTATTGCCATCATGAATATTATTGGTGACAGGGGGCATCACAGCCAGGTAGCCTGAGATTTCATAAAAGTGGGAGCTATTGCTCCATTGCCCTCAGTCAGGCAACGGGCTGGGTGTAAAGACGGCCGATCAGCTGTATAAACGTGTCTCTGACCCTAAGGAGCGTCAGTAACTGGAATAGAAAGGGCCATTTGAGCGAATCAAACTCCTTAGTCTCTGCAATGAAATGCCTCTCAGACCATAGATTGCCGATAGTTTTAGAACCGGGATCTGCACAAGTCTCCCTGCTCGGGTTCTACTATTGAACTTCTTCTAATTCTGGTGCAAATTTTCACAGAACGCCTGGATACCCGTTTTCCAATTTTTAAATCCAACCCAACTGCTTCAATAAATACTCTTACACTGGGCCATTGTCTGATTCGTTATCTTTCTTATTTCTTTTTTTGGCAAAGATTCGGTATCATATTTACACATATATATATGAACACAATTCACACACATTACAGTAACATAAATATATGACATACTTCACTGTGACAATGTACAAAACAGTAATGAAAATTCATGATTCAAACAAATAAATTGCGATATGTGGAGACTTCACTTACACATAAGTGATCCAAGAATGACATGTCTTTTTACATTACACATATACAACATATATTTACAGGTGCTTTATTCCTCTAACTTGTGGCAAATTGAACCAGATGTCTTTTTGGAGTGTCTTTTGTTTATTGCTGGGACCAAGTGCCCTTATGTCCTCGCACATTTAGGTGTGGTATCACTATTTTAAGGTCCTAATGAGGTCAGAGCCTTGAATAGATAAGTTTTTATGGCGCCCTTAGTCGAGCGATCTGTAAAGTACCTTGTGTGCATCAGTTAATTGTTCATTTGAGCTCTTGACCTTGTTGTGGGATACGCTGACGCGTTTCGACCTTCGTGGTTGTTGTGTTGCACCCCGCTAGGTGCTGACCAAGACAACTCACCATGCCAGCCAGCAACAACAGTGAACACACCACGCAACAATCCCAACAGCTGTATATCACACTTGCAGGCCTGAGAAAACCAGAACCTTTTCTGCCCCAGTCCAACACTTGTAGAGGGGAACCGCTGCAAGAGGACCCGTAAAAAACACGCCGCCACATGTCTTGATACAAATCTATGAGAGAGCGCACTGCCACTCATAATGCTAAGTAACACAACAAATCTCCAAAAACGTGACCCAATCCCCACCGATCAACATCAAGCCCGGTGCCGTCCATGGCAACCAGGGAAACAGGAAGTCAGGCAAAGGTCAGGCAAAAGACAGCAACCCGGACCTGATCCGAGGTTCAGGGACCGCAGAGCCACGCCCCCTGCCTCCACGCAATTTGGAACTGAGTGGGGACCAGAAGCAGTAGGCAAGCAGCTAGACAGCGGAAATAAGGAGCGACGCTCGCAGAGACACACCGGATCAAGTCCAAGTAAGATCCACTACCGATTCATTTAAGTGCCATGAGGGTGGGCACTTCCAGAAAAAGCACAGGCTAGGCATGTTCTCACCACCGGTAGAGAGTCATCCCCACCTCCCACCGGGACCCGGCTAATTAAGACACCGCGCACTAAGCATGGTCACAAACACACTGCGGAAAAAGGGAAAACTGACAGAGCACAGGGGCACGCTACACCCAATAGCAAGAAAACACAGCTTTTGGTTCCCCATGAATGACTGTCAGTGCACCGCTTACCGATAAAAGGCAAAGCACACACAGCGCTCTGTCAACCCATAAGGAACATGATCGCTTAAAACTGTCAGTTTCTTACTACACAAACCATACCACCTTAGAACATGGCATGCATTTATCCTTTGCCAGCATGCATTTAAGCAACACAACGCCATGGCTAGATGGCAAGCCTATCTTGACATCTATTGACACAAAGCTACCTGTAATTAGCTCTCCCAGGCCAGTCAGGAGCTGTTAGCACTAGGAGAATCACTTAGTTCACGCAATAATGGGCACCTAAATTAGCAGCACAACCACAACCCAATTAGTCCCAGTCGTCCACGATGCATGAACCAGACATAGTGGATTACTAGTCAAAGATATTCCTGACATCGAGTATTCTACCATGGTTATAAAAAGTCCAAAAGACAAGTTTTCCCTCCATATGTACCCACAGGCTAAAGAACAGTAAAGAGAGGCGTAATGCCTATCGCATATACCATGGAAGACAGCCTTCCATACAGAAAATAGAACTTACTACAAGAAACTCCTATTCCTCCACAAGAGCAAACACGGTATGTGAGTAAAACAGAGTGGTAATAGTAACACTACAACATAATACTCATGTGACACCCTAAAATGTTTGACGTCCTTTAATACACCAACAGTGTGTCCCAAGAACACACATGGCCCTGAAGAAGACCTTCCACACAACAACCACCAAGGTCCATCCACGAAGGTCAAAACGCGTCGGCGTATCCCACAACAAGGTCAAGAGCTCAAACGAACAATTAACTGATGCACACAAGGTACTTTACAGATCGCGCGACTAAGGGCGCCATAAAAACTTATCTATTCAAGGCTCTGACCTCATTAGAACCTTAACATAGTGATACCACACCTAATACGTGAGGACATAAAGGCACTTGGTTCCAGCAATAAACAAGAGTAGTACACAAGACACTCCAAAAAGACATCTGGTTCAATTTGCCACAAGTTAGAGGAATAAAGCACCTGTAAATATATGTTGTATATGTGTAATGTAAAAAGACATGTCGTTCTTGGATCACTTATGTGTAAGTGATGTCTTCACATATCGTAATTTATTTGTTTGAATCGTGAATTTTCATTAATTGTTTGTACATTGTCACAGTGAAGTATGTCATATATTTATGTTACTGTAATGTGTGTGAATTGTGTTCATATATATGTGTAAATATATATGATACCGAATCTTTGCCAAAAAAAGAAATAAGAAAGATAACGAATCAGACAATGGCCCCGTGTAAGAGTATTTATTGAAGCAGTTGGGTTGGATTTAAAAATTGGAAAACGGGGATCCAGACGTCCTGTGAAAATTTGCACCAAAATTAGAAGAAGTTCAATAGTAGAACCCGAGCAGGGAGACTTGTGCAGATCCCGGTTCTAAAACTATCGGCAATCTATGGTCTGAGAGGCATTTCATTGCAGAGACTTTATATTGATTCCAGCCCTACAGCCCTTAACAGAATCACTCCCCTTTAGGAGAATCAAACTCCTTAGTGGCATCTAAAAAAACTGAAGCTGTGCCAAGGCCGGGGTTGATCGTATGCAGGAGAGCAAAGAAAGTGCGCAGGTTGTGGACCGTTGAATGCCCGGGTACAAAGCCAGATTGGTTGGGGCGTACAATGCTCGGCAGGAGAGGGAGGAGCCCTGAGGTGATCAATTTGGCCAGTATTTGTTATCACTGTTGATCATAGAGTAAGGCCTTTAGGATTCACAGTGCAGGGGATCTTTATCTGGATCTAAAATGGCGAAAATAAGGGCCTACCGGACAGAGGGGGGAGCACACAACTCAATAGGAATTCCTCATACACATTCAGGAGGTGAGGGGCAATGATGGGGCATACTCCTTATAGAAGTCATCAGTGAGGTTGTCCAGGTCCGGGGCTTTATATCCAGGCTGACTACTAATGACCTGGATAACTTCCTCCATCTTGAAGCGTTCTTTGACGAAGTGGCGATGGCCCTCTTCTAGCCAAAGTAGTTGCACAGAGTCCAGATAGGAAACAAGGTCAGGGGGCAGCGGCTGTGAGAGTGTGCATAGGTCAGAAAAGAAGGAGGTCATATCACGCTGTAAAGAGTCCACTGCAATGTGTACATTCTACTGATCATCTAGGAATTCAACTATATATTCACTTACCCATTGTTTGCGCAGAAGGCTAGTAAGATTCTTATCCGCCCTGTCTTCCTCTCCATAGCGCAGAGCCCGGGTCTCCCTCCCAGCTAATGGGTTTTTCTTATGCGCCACTATGTTGTATTCTGCAAGCTTGCTACAGATGGACGCTAGGGTGGACTTGCTGCATGTGTCAAAGTATTGGAGTTCTAAGGCTTGAATCTCCACCTCTAGCCATGTCATAATCTTACCCTGCAGCACCCTAAGAACTCCAGCCTAGTTAGCTATACAGACCCCACAGATCACCAACTTAAATGCCTCCCTTAGGATGGGCAGGGAGGAGACTGATTGCGTCTTCTGTTTAAAGTATTCAGTAATGGCTCATCTCACATCACTTCGGAACACCTGGTCTTGGAGGGCACCAGCCAGTAATCCCAAGGAAAAAGTGTGTGATATGTACTCAGGAGGAGTCATCTCCAACAGGACCGTGGCAGGTCGGACAGTATCCACGGTAGGTGCATGACATTGGTGGTCCAGGTGACCATGTCCCTAGTGGCCAACCAATAATCAATTCTTGACCACATATTATGTGTAGATGCTATTCATATACCCTCTGTGCTTCTAGCGTGACGGGATAGCCAGATATCAGTATGGTTATTGTATGTCATTATGCTGTGCAATTGTGCTGCGGTACTCAGGTGCGGGTGTTGGGAGTCGCTTGACCTGTCTGCGCTCATGTTGAAGTCTTCACCCCATAGTACCGTCCCTGGACCCCCCGTCCACCAATCGCCAGACCTCTGCAAAGAAAAGGGGGTCATCGACAATGGGGCCGTAAAGTGAAATCAGTATCAAGGGATGTCCCTGTAATTTACTCTCTAGTATAACATACTGACCCTGCTTGTTGCATAGCACATGTCACGTATGCCATGGAAGGCCCTTACAAATCAGCACATAGTTAGAGAAATATGTCACATTTCATTCCACGATCCAACCCACACTCAGACAGGTTTGGGTCCCCTCTGTCAGATGCAGCTCCATGCATTTAACTGGTGGCATCTAGGGGTTAAGGAGGGAGTGAGATATCCCAACATTTGGGCAGTTGCAACCAGGGAAGGAGCGAGAGACACAGTGCTGAGTGTCATCAAGGGGATAAAAAAACAGAAACAGAACATCAGAAACAGAATCTCAAACCCCAACCCACCTCCCACTTTGGCCCCCCAATCAGGCCAAATAGCACCCCCTCACCCACCAGACCAAATCCTGCATACACTAAAAAAACAGAAAGAGGATCATTTGGGGGGGAATCCAGGAGGCCCAGCTCATTCCCAGCCTAAGTAAAGCTGGGTGGCCGGGGACTGAATTTAGTGGGTACAGCTAGAAGTCCAGAAGCGGCATCACAGCATCACACTGGAGGGGTATCGTAATGTCTGAAGGTTAGTAATGTGCGTCCCGCAGGCCCCCATTCAAAGAAAGGGTTGCTAGCCAGTCCTCACTGGGCCAGCACTACTTCCATCTACCATCTCTGAGTTTCTGTCAGAGTAGATGTCCCATTAATCATTATTGCTGATACGGTCACAGCCAGAGGCTCTGGGAGAGGATGGGAGTCTGGGATCGGCAGAAGAGCAAACTCCCTCCGGCAAATTGGGTAGCAGCCTTGAGACCCTAAAATGGAAGATTTTCTCCAGATGTGAAATGCAAAGTTTGGCCAGGTAGAGCAAAGAGTACTTAGCATCGATTTTCTTCAGCATACGTTTCACCAGAAGGAATTCACATCTGACAGCCTGCAAGGCCAATGTGAAATCTGGGGAAAAAGAAATCTCAATCCTCTGATACTGGAGGGGCCGGCAAACCCTGGCCAGTTGCAGCGTGATGTCTCTGTCACAATAATTTAAAAGGCTGGCGATGATCGGGCGTGCAGGGGACCTGTGGGTTCTCGCTACGACGAGCATGGGGGAGAGATCATCCCTAAAAAGAGACCGGAGCATTGCCTCCACATAGTCTTCCATTCAGTCCATCGCCGTCGACTCAGAAACTCCTAGGATGCGCAGATTGTTTTGTATTCAACACGCTTCAAGGTCCTCTATTTTGTTGTGTATGACCTCAAGTACCTTCTCCATCTGGAGTAAGCGCTTCCCAGTGGAGGAATGTGCATCTTCTACTTCTAACGCGTGATGTTCAAGTTGATCAAAGCGTTCTTCATGTTTGTCAACTTTCTCCTTCAGACAGTCAAACCTGTTGTTGAGCAGATCTATTTTTGTGTCAATGGTGTTTAGGCTGTGTTTGAGATCCAGGAACATAGAGGGTATGTCTGGCTCCGACACAGTTCCTCTGCTGGCCTGGGGGCTAGGCTCCCGGTCTTCCAAGCTTGGCTCAGCAGTACGTGTGAGTCTACGTGATTTAAGGGACAGCTTGGACTGCTTATTGTCATTTTTCCCCATATTGATTGGTGGGGCTGCAGCCCAATCTCAGTGTGGGGCCTACTGCTTACTGTGGGCCCCCCAGATCAGAGACAAAGTGTGTACCTTTGTGGGGTCCAGCCACTCCACAGGAACTCCCAACTAGGGGAGCACGAACAGACCCAGTCACACAGCATCACACAAAGAGTCACGGGCAGTCAGAGGCCCCCATGCAATGTCGCAGCACCAGTGCACGGGCACCAAATGCCCCACTAAGGTCCCACATTCAGGCCTCTACCACCGGGCTCTGCCTCATCCCACGGTCCAAGCGCAGGGGCACGAGCAGGCCTGGGGACCCCCGTTAAGTCCAGGAGCAAGGGATCTGCCTCTCGGATGTAGACAGCCAGCACTGCAGTTCCAAGGACAGGGGAGATGCTGCAATTCCCTAAATAAAGAAAGCCTCCGTGGGGACAAGGTGACCAGCATACTCGATCGCTTCACTAAGACCACTTTGGGCCCCACCAGTCGGTCCTCATCTTCCCCCTTAGGACAGGCCGAGCCCGCGAACGAGCGTGGCATCTGTTGCCAAAACTCTCTCCAATTGAGGTTAGCATGGTCAGCAGCGTGGGGGACAACAAGCCGCACTCCACCCAGTGCCGCTGAATGAGTTCCGCTTCTCTCCCTCCAGCGGTGGCTGCTCAAAGTGTGCAGCCCACTGTGAGGAACATGATCTGGGTCAGTACAGTTCCGTTGCCCCTAAATGAATCAGATAGTTGGCAGATTACCTTCCCCAGCCGGCAAAGCCTCACTATGCCAAGTCCATCTTGCGGCAGGGCTGTCTAGCGCCCCGCTGGGTCATGGCTACTTAGCTGTCTGTTGGCCAGATCTATATTTTCCAATATTATAGAGCGGGCTTTGGGTCAGCCACTTGCTCATGATTGGATGGCTTTTTTGTCCTTTTAGTTGTCTGCTCTTCATTTGATGGCTTTCCCTCCTATTCTTGTGTTTGTTCCACCCAGAAAATTTCAGTCTCACAGTGTTGTGGTTGGATGAAATGCATTCCTCCACTGCTTACTTGAGTTCTTTTTTTATTTGCTTTTTTGGCACAGTATGGTAGTGCCAAAAAGTCAAATTCCCTTTTATTTTTCATAAAGTGGCACTCGCCCGTGCACTTTTTCCCCCAAAACCTCTACCCCCTGCTCCCCATCACATTCCTCATCCAACTGTCTGTGTTTTATTTACTGGTTTTATTTATTTATTTTTTACACGACCCAGCAGCTGCCAAGTGCTGCCAGTTGGCTCATTTACATTTCAGTGATTTGCTCGCACCTTTATGTTCTAATTTTCAAAATGTTAATGTGTTATTCTAACATGGTCATCTGTCAATGTCAGAGCAGTAAGCTTAAAATGGGCGCACACATCATGACACCTGCATTGATGCCTCATGACGCACTTGTGTGCATGCACTAGCATCACAATGAGCACAAATACCATGTGAGGGCATGTGTGCGTGTCCATGCGTCATGATGCAATATGGCGAAAAAAAGAAAAGAAGGCAAAAATGCTGACTACCCTTGGTGTTTATATTCCTTTCAAATAAATTTTTACTAAAAAAAATAACCATTGCACGTCATTTTAATAGAACAGCCAAAGAGCTTCTTAGCTGGCAGAGGTATGTAGACAGGTGGAGGTAAAGAACAGCATTGGCCCAGCAGTGCACTTCTTTTTAGGGGTTGTGCACATTTTATCAAGCTGGCCCATTGTAGAAGTGGTCTGTGGGAGGTTGTCCCATGCTGTATGATATGGTGGTTTAGAGCAAATAGTGAATGACAGTTGAAGTCACCAACGGATTGAGCGGGCTGACCCAAAGTCTCTCTATGTGCGCATACACGTATTTTTTTATTGATGATTATTTTTATGTGAGACAGTTGCACCAGACGTAACGTAGCATGTTTGCAGCAGCGAGCAACAGTCACAGGATATGGAAGACATATTTTGAAATCAACTTTCGCAGATTCGCAAATGGAGACAGGCTGGCATAATTGAAGTACATAGGCTTGTGAATGTTTACAATTCACTCTTCGTAAATGATTGGGATTCCGTCCAATATTATGTCAGGCATACGGGTTTCTGCAGTGTTGCAGTTTTCGCGTTTTGCTATTTCGCCGTTTCCAAATAAAGATGTGACGTGAGTAGTACTCAAATCAACAAACACTTGAAATCGGAATGTGTACAGCAGGCATAAAAATCATCAGTTGAAGAGACCTAAGGGCAATGATATATTTAATTGCCCTACAGCATTATTTAACATTTATCATTATTTTATTATAATTTATAAGGTATTCAGTCAGGTATTCAAAGCTTCAGAGTGTAAGGTGTAGGAGCATGCAACTACTGACACTGTCCCATAGAATTAACTATTTTGAATACATTCAAAAGAAACACAAGATGGCAGTGGTAGTAACAGGCTGCCAGCACCTCTGTTAAATTGGTAAGTACAATAAAGGAACAGGTATGGTGTGCTCAAATGAATAGACACTATGCCATCATAGTAGTGTACATTGATATATGGAAAAAGAATTTCCACATATATACAAGTATTTTGCAATTCAGAGCACAACAACAGTAGAGTAATTTTGATCCGTCATAAAAAAACGATCCAAAACAGCACCAATTCCTACAAAAGTCCATAAATAAACAGTATTAATAGCCAGAAAACTGTCAACACGCAAGTCGAAAGATGACGCACACAGCCGACACGTGTTTCGTCATGTTGACGACTTTTTCAAGGCTGCTAACAAAGGTAAATACATTGCATATGAATACAAGTGGAACTGGTGTTCAAACAACTTAATGGTATCCGTCCTACGGACTCGCTTGAAACTTCACCAGAATGTGATAAGAAACACCATGCAGTGTCCATAGTAAATAGTTTCTCAAACAAACAACCGGCTCCACTCCACATAAATTTGGTAGTCTTAGGCGATTTGAATTTGCATTTTGACAAAGATTCTAACCCTGATGCTCTAGCTCTCTGTAGTGAACTAGACACTGTGAACTTAACTCAAAGACTGCTCACTCCGACTCATCAACTAGGTCATACCCTAGATCCTATTTTTGCCAATTTTCACGCAATTAAAGTTATGGAACCATTAATAGTTTCCTGGTCAGACCATTATGGGGTGCCTTTCACTGTGTCATTTCACAGGACCGCCTCTAATAGCAAGGCTAATCAAATGCCTAGAAGAAGGAAATGGAATTCACTTAATTCCAAAATATTTGTTGAGTCTCCCCTACGCAATGCCCCCCAGTTGAGGGAAAATGCCAATCTAGCTAATTTTCAGATCGAAAACTGGATATTGGAAGCCCTTGATGAAGCTGTGCCATAGACTTCGGGTAATAAAAATCCCAGGGTGCAGAATTCTGCGCCTTGGTTTACTGAAGAACTTAGCTTAGCCAAAAAAGCGAGCAAGCCTTTAGAACGCATTTGGAGGAAAGATTATTGCCCTATCAGTAAAGACAATTATAAAGCAAAACTCAAAAAGTATCATGCGCTTATTAGGAGAACCAGATGTTTCTTCTACACTGGAAACAATAGAAACAGCTAGTAATTTATCCAAAGAATTATTCTCTATCCTCAAATCACTGTCATCATTTTACCGTACTACTGCGCCCTCTCCAGCATCGGTGGAGAACTGCAATAAAATTACCCAATTATTTTCATCCAAAGTGGCTATCATCTATGACACCTTCCCTTTAGGAGCTCGTAGCCCCATCAATCTTGATGTCCTCCTAGCTGAACCAGTTAGAGTGAAGGGTCTTAAGGAATTCACAGCCTGTAACCTGGAGGAGCTGAAGAACATAGCGTCTAGCATCAAGTCAGGATCCACTTTGGACCCTGCCCCACCTAAGGTTCTGATGCAAGGTCTGGACATTATCATCCCTTATATCCAACAACTCCTCACACTCTATCTTTTTGCTGGAGAGGTCCCCATGAAGTGGAAGCAGGCGATTGTCATACCACTTCAGAAGAATCCTTCCGTTGATCACTCGGCACTAGATAACCTAAGCCCCCTCTCTCTATTACAGATATTTGCTAAAATATTAGAGTAAGTGGTGAATAACCAACTAACTACTTATATCACCATGAATGACTTATATCATCCCACTCAGTCAGGCTACAGAGCCTCGTATTCCACATAATCTGCTCTCCTGTTAGCTACTGAAACTTTAAGGAAGTGTGAGGATGCCGGACAAATAGCTGCACTAGTTCTATTGGACCTAAGCGTGGCCTTCGACAACGTTTCGCATAACCTACTTCTTCAAAGTCTTAGTTGAGGCGGGGTTGGAGGGAGTGCTTTGCGATGGCTACGATCCTTTCTCCATGAGTGTAGCTTTCAGGTCTCACAGAATCCTTTTCTACCAGAAAGTATGCCTCTAGTGCAAGGCGTTCCGCATGGCTATATTTTAAGCCTTACTCTGTTCAATCTCTATATTGGTCCCCTTGCTGACATTGTGGAAATACATAATGTGACAATTGTGTTCTATGCTGATGACACAAAGCTAATTGTCACCCTATCTCAAGACTCCGAAGCCTCGGCCCTTTGTTTCTCCCTATGCCTAGAAGAGCTAGCCACATGGATGGCCAACCATTGCCTGAAACTTAATTGCAATAAAACGGAGGTACTGATTGTAGGGAAAGCTCCCTCTATCTGGACCTCTGCTAGGTGGCCTGAATCACTGGGACAAACCCCCATCCCCAAAACAGTAACCAAAAATCTAGGGGTCTGGTTCGACTCAGAACTCTCCTTCGATAATCAAGCTAGGAGAGTTGCGCATAAGTGTTTTAGAGTCTTCAAAGTCCTAAGGAAACTTATCAATCTCCTCCCCATAGCAGCCAGGAAAACTATTCTGCATCCTTTGGTCATGTCACAACTAGATTATGGCAATGTTCTGTATCTAGGAGCAGCCAAGGGAAGTCTTACCAAACTCCAACGCATTCAGAATGGGGCGGCACTTTGGGTTCTTGGTCTCCCTAGAAGATCCTCTGCTTCTAAAGCTCTGGATACTCTCCATTGGCTGCCTGTTTAGAAGAGAATTACTTACAAAGCTATGTCTTAATCTGGTGGAATAGGAGCCCGAGCACCCTTTGACCTCTGATCACCCCCTACACTCCCTCTTGCGCCCTCAGATCGAGTGAAACCCTTCAGGCTAAGGTTCCCAAAATTCGCAAAGCGAGAATGGGTGCTCGCTTATTCAGCTATCTGGCAGTTAAAACATGGAACTCCCTGCCCTTAATGGTGCACTCTGCCTCGGTGGGACACTCCTTTCACAAACAATTGAAAACCTGGCTATTTGCATCGTAACTTTGGTGGCTAACTTGCATCTTCATTCTGCAACCTATGCTCTTGTTCTCTCTTTCCTAGGTCTGATCCTAGCACGGGGACACATTGTTGGTGTAACCAGGCGCTTTGCAAATTGCATTTTTTATTGATTGATTGATTGAGGTGTACTCTTATCTGAAGCGCAGGCACATTCACATAGCATACCTCCAGGAAACACATATGGACGGAGTTGCTGCGCTTGCTGCACCGTTGGAGGGAACAGTTTGTTGGTACTGTCCATTCAGCATATGGTAGGGGAGATTTGATTTGGTTGGCACCTATGGTGGACCCTGATGGGCATCATGTGGTGGTTAGAGGGCAGTTGGATGGCGTGCCTATTGCTATTGAAACTATTTATGCTCCTAACGCAGGTCAGTCCCATTTCCTGGACACCCTCTCACTGGTGATGATCCATGGCCTCCACGCATGGAGTCCTTGGGGTGGTGATTTCAATTGTGGGTGTGACCTTCACATGGATAGGTCAAGTCCTCCGCTCCACGGTATGCACCCGGCCCAGACCGCGCACTTATTTGCAGATTGATTGACAAATAGTAAGCTCCATGACGTTTGGTTCTCCCTGAATCCTCTTGTGCGGGAATATTCCCACTTCTTCCCGGTCCACTGGCTCTATATGTGAATTGATCTCTTTCTCTGCAACCTCACAATGACCTCCTTTGTTTGGTCTGCTGAATACTTGAGCCGCACGTTGTCGGACCACAATCTCCCCCAGTGATGTTGTGCTGGGGTAGGCAATGGACCCCAATTCCTATGTAGAGACTACCAAGTCAGGCAATCCGGGATGAGGTGTTTTGTGAGGCTATGGGCACCCAGAATCTCCAGTACATCAAGTTTAATGAGGTACCACATCCGACAGGGGGTTGGAGTGGTACTCTTTCAATGTGGCAATGCGGGACCTCTGTATTAAGACTGAATATGGTGTGAAAGTAACTTTATGCCGGGAGCTGATTGTCACAGAGGCTGCCATCCAGGAGGCAGACATTTGGGTGAGGGCTGGGCAGGCGGTCAGATGAACTTGACTCCCTCACGGTGGACTATAGGGCTTTGGTGGGCAGACTAGGGAGTCGGGACTATGTTGACTATGTTGTCAAGCAGCATGTGGAGGGAGACAAAAGGGGGCATGTCCTGGCTTGGGTGCTGCGCTCTGAGGTTAAGAGGCCCCAACTGACCATCATTAAGTCCTCAGCAGGTGACATACTCACTACACAGTCAGACACTGATGCTGCCTTTTTTGATTAATATAGCTGCCTTTATCAGGAGGATGTCGGGTTGGGGAACCCGCTCTCACAGTGTACCTTAACAGTTTGCCGATCCCCTTCCTGGACCCTCTCCACCGACGGGCCCAAGATGAGCCACTGTTGCTTGTTGAGGTTCACCTGGCCTTGGACCAGATGGAGCACAAGAAAACTCCGGTGACAGATGGGCTCCCGGTAGAGTTTATTCAGCGTATCTGGCTACGCTCACTCAAAAGCTCCTGCAGCTGTTTCAGTCAGCTAAGGCCATGCGTATCCTCCATACATCTTTGAGAGACGCCTTGATAGTGGTCTTTCTCAAGCCGGATAGAGACCCATTGGAGGTGCACTCCTGCCAGCAACTCTCCCTGCTCAATACAGACTGTAAGGTCCATGGGAGGGTCATAGTGAATCAGCTGTTGCCGTATGTCATCTCATTGGTCCATCCGGACCAAAATGGCTTCTTTCCTGAGAGGAATAGATTCCCCAATCTCTGTCTCCTGTTTTGCCTCATGAAAGAACATCCTCCTGAGTCGCGACAAGGTGTGGCCTTTTTGTTAGATATTGAGACGGCCTTTGACACTCTGGGTTGGCCTTATCTGCATGGAGAGCAATGGCGCATGGATCTGGGTCCAGGGATATTGCAGTGGGTCGATCTCCTATATACGGAGCTGGTCGCTAGGGTGTGCACTGGCAGGGACGTTTTTGCGCCATTTTGGGTGTGCAGGGGCACCAGGCAGGGATGTCCACTCTCCCCGCTCATCTTTGCATTGGGCCAGGAATAGCTGGGGGGTCTGTTTCAACATCGGGGTCCGCAGTAGGGCATACAGAGTGGTGCCTCCTGGTTGGCAGTCTCGCTTTATGCGGACGATGCGTTAATATAACTTTGGGATTCCTGCTGCGACTTACCTAGGGTGATGGAAGTGCTAGATGCTTTTTGTGGGGCTTCAGGCTTAAGGTTGAACTGGACTAAGTTTTGTCTTTTCCCCTTACGCAGACTCCCTGAGTCGGAGTGGGGGTCCACGTCATACAGGTATGCTCTGGCGGTAATACACCTTCCACTACCTCAGCGTGAATGTTTACCCTTCAGAACCGTATCTGATTGATAGCAATATGGGTAGGGCTTTGTCAGGAGTGCGCCTTTCGCTGATATTCTGGAACTCCTTACCGCTCTCTTTCTCCACTGGGCAGGGCCGATTGCTTTATCATTTTTCAGCCTTGCCTGTCCTCCTACCTGAGTACTTTTTCATAGAAATGTACACACTTCTTTCTGGCTTGATTTGGGGAACTTGGAGGAAAAAGAGTGGCATTACACAAGTTGCTCCCCCCCTAGAGTAGGGGGCACTGGGAGCGCCGCACTATGAATTGTACTATTCTGCAGCGGAGCGACAGTGTCCCATGTGGTGGCTGGCGACAGTCCCCACTCCCGAGCGGGCTTGCATTGTCCGGGACTTAGAGGGACAGGGCATCTTGGACTGGCTCATGGGCCCCCGGCATGGCTCCCTGAGGGTGGGGCACCTTCTCAGAGAGGCTAAGCCTTGTTGGGACAAATATGTGGCCCAGGGGGACAGTCCAGTGCCATATGCGCCCACTCCACCACTGTAGGTGCTCCCGATGCTTCATGAGGTTGTGAACCTTCACAGCATGGGCACTTGGTTGGAGCTAGGTGTTCTCATGTTGGGGGACCTGTATACACATCAACTCTTGATCTCTTTCAAGACCTTAGGGAGCAGGAACAGTACTATACAGTGGGTTGTTGGAACTTCACATCCCAAACCCCCAAACTTTAACGGATAAGGGGACTCTGTCTCTCTGCCAGAACCTGGTGGACAGACAATGGTCCCGCGTCTTGGAACGGGTATGGGATGTTTCTAGGAATGCCTGTTTGAAATATACCCAGTTTAATTATGTTCATCAGACATATCTGATCCCTTCACGACTTCATTGTATCTTCCCTGGTTTAACTCCAAAGTGCCCTCCGGTGCCCCTGCCTAGAGGCCGACTTTTATCATATGGTGTGGGCCTGCGCAGAGATTGACTGCTTTTGGAGAGAGACCATCCAGATTCTTTGTGACATAGTGGGCCGTCCCCTACAGTTTGATCCTCTCCAATGCCTCCTGGGTCTGACCACTTGTATGCGTACGAACAGATATGCTATCAGGTTTATCGACTTGGCATTCAATCTCCTGAAGCACCATATTGCCATGGCCGGGAAGCGCATGGTGGCACCATCGCTGTCACCTTGGTTGAACGACCTTCTTAGATGGGCATCTGCTGAGACAACAGCATGGTATTTGCTCCTCCTGGAGCATAGAAAAGTGCTTTGTCTGGATGCTTGGGAGAGACAGGGTGTTCTCTGTCCAATGCTCTTCAGCCTATTTGCGGGATCCCCTGTTTGGCGACTCTCTTTAAATAGTTGCCGCCTAGGCCTTGGATGTCCCCCATCTATTTCTTACTCGCATTCACTGTTGTGACACCTAGGGGATTTTCTTCTTTCGCTCTGATCCCACCCAGGCAGGGTAGGTAGTCGCCCCCAACCCCCATCGATGACTGGGACACACAACACTATGACGCTTTCTTGTAGTGCTCCACTCGGCGATCCACACTCCACAGACATTATCAAGTCCTTTCCCACGTTTGGCTCTTGGTGCCATGTTTATGCTCCTCTCTCCATGCATTTGACCTTCTATATGTGTCCTAGATAGTCATTACACCTGGACGTATTCACCTTCGAACCCGTTTGAGGACAGTGTTGGTTCTGGTCCATGGGCTATCTCATTGGGTGCTTTTCCGTGAGACGTGGATTGTGTTTTTGATTTGATCTTTCTTTATCTGCAGGGGATTGGTACCCTGAGGGCCAAATACAGAGCTACACTTGGAAAGAAAAATGCGCTAGTAAAAAATATTGGCATACAAGGAAGATGCACTTATTTATCTTTCTCTGTGTCCTTGTCAAGTCCAAGAATAATGCTAAAGCATTTTTAGCTGGAGAATAAAGCTCCGTCTTTCTGTCCAGAAGGGAGTGCTTTTTAATAAGCAAATCACATTGAAGAGCAAAATTAACAGAAATAAAAGCCACACATTTCAGGATTATTTAAAGTGAATAATATACTTCAGGCTGTGTGCACTTTTATTGACTATATAAGATCAGTTCTTTATAAAGCTTTCAGTCAACGGAAGCAGCCCACTTATATTCCATTTGTCGTAAATCTTCATCCATTTTCAGGTTTTCAGAGTCATTATAAGGAAGGCTAAACTACTATTGTACTGTAAATTGTCCAACATTTCTACAGAAAAACAGTCTCTAAATTGCTTCAGTTCTGTCGTCCAAATCAAGTCACCCAAATCTAGGTCCAAGCTATGCGGACAGTTCTCCACATCCCATTACTTGCAGAAATATGTTTTTCTTTCATTTAATCTGGTGGCGTGAAGCTAGATCATGTAAAGTAATTGTAATGAATCTGAAGTGCTTTTTTGGTTGGAGCATAAGTGAGAATTCGTTCGTAGCTGCCAGATGCTCCTTTCTTAGTAGGGGATTCCCTACATGTGAGGGTATACTCAAACAAGTAACCCATTGCTCCCTATATATGCCCCTATGTAGGAGTCAAGCTTCACTTCACTGATGAGGCCCAGCAAAACCTAAACCACTTCAGGGTTGCTGATGTTCCTGCCCAGAAAGGACGTCTCCTGGCAATTTTGGAGTGGATTGATTCTATTGGAGCAGGACCAAGGTCGATGTGGATGTGTTTGGTCCCCATCTGTAGTGGTTCAGTGCGGAAACAATGAATGGATTGAAATAAGGGAGTATCTTGTTACCCCCTGTTTTAGGCGAGTGGCTCGTCTAGTGCTGCTATTCTCTTGGAATTTGAAGACCTATACCTGAACTCATACTTCTAAAATTCCCCTCCTGTTACCCAGGGTAATAATCACTTGTAAAAGCTGAGAAAAACTACCCCCAGCTCCAAGGTGTTCTGAAGAAGAGATAAGAGGGGGAGGGCCGGAAGACCAGGACTCAGAGTATTGAAGATTACTGATAAGTAATCTGTACAGTATCTGCTGATAACTTACAAATTATATCTGATCCAGAAGCAGCAGCTTCTGTTAGAAGTAATGATCCTGGTGATCCAGCGGGTTACTAGCAACAAGCATTCATACACCAAATACTCACCTGGGCCCATACATTCATACTACGCTAGCAATTTCCGCTGGTGGGTCAGTTGTACTCTTTATCAAAATCCCTGCTACCAATTACTTTTCTGATTGAAGCGTAATGACTTACCAATGGACCCTTTGCTAATTGGGAAGTTTAAAATGAGTGACATTCATTACAATTCATAATCCTGAAATAATCACTGAGTCAGGAAGTTTTAAAATGTTTGACTAAAGATTTAGCAGAGTAAAATACAGAACCACATGATACTTAATCGTATATCAAGGATGAAGCATAATAATCAATTATCGATCAATGACGGTCCCTCAGAAAGGAGAAGATAGAGACAGCAGCGCAACTAAGGGTTGCATTTATATTTACCTAAAGGTGCGAGAACCAAACCCCTTGGCCAAGGAGTTGGAAAGATAGGACCCAGGAAGGATGAAGAGCAAAGACCTCCTCCAGGTTCAGGACAGGACCGGTAACCTCTCTTACAACGACGCCTGCGTCGTTCCCCTCTCTGATACTTCGCTTCTCCTCGAACTCTCCCATCTCTTCCTTCTAATGGACTCCGCCGCCCCCACCTCAGGACCTCTCTGGACAGCGGTTCAGTCTGCAATCGATCAGCTTGTATGTCTGGAGCTTATGCGACCTAATGCCAATGCCTGTTCTGACTAATTAGCTAATTCTATATCTATTATACCCTTCTAAGCACATGTACCTCCCATTAATGTTGCAAAAATATGGGCCCACTACTTCTGATTGGACGGGCACAGGGGGTTGATCCTCACACCATGTCGATTTAGTTCAATTTCTTTAAGCTCATTGTCTTTTAAATACCGCCCATCACAATTAATACATTTGCTTTATTTCCCACCCATTTCTCATTGATTCAGCAACAATCTTTATATATAATTGTATCGAGTGCAGGTACATCGAGGGTGAACTTGTGAACCAGGCTTCTCGACCTTGGAGGGCTTCCAAGTTGACTTCATCGTATTCTCTGGTCAGCCTTTCAGGGCGCATATGCAGAACCAATGTCTCTCGGGGTGCAGTTCAACCAACCCAGGCCCATTTATGAACTAATAAAAGTCAAAGAAGGAAATATTAAAATTACAATATAAATGGTTTCACTGTATACCCACTTTATCTACTCTATTCCCAATTATTTATAAATCTATCCCGCATTAATAGCGTTAGAATACCACAGTTTAATTGCAACCTATGAGCAAGCTGTAGCGCGTGAAAATATTAAGCAGCCATTTTAATACACACTGCGCAGAAGCAAGGATTTCCCTCCAAGCAAAGAAAAGACGTCACACCACGTGATATGGTTGACACATGCGCAATAGGTTTCCCGCGCTTTAGCGGCCATTTTAGACTAGACAAGCGTTATTTGTTAGTTTAAACACATAGGCAAGCTTCCTTCTACTTGTATTTGTGTGTGTATTCGTTATTACAGACATTACAAAGTTTAATAAGTTAATATTGTGAGACGATTGCTTTCGAGCAAGTCTCATTGTGAGTCCTTGCTCCATCAATCCCCTCTCTGATGGCGTTTCTGAGCCATCAAATACTACCCACAACCAGATGCCAACTTTTAGCATAACATTTTCTCATCTTCATTTTTGCACTTTCTATTTTTATCGTCTCCTTTCAGTTTCTTGTATAATTCGCTTTTCAGATCTTCCAGTTCAATTTCATCAAACTTTCGTTTCTTTCCCTTTCCTGTCACTCTATACATCTCATTCTTTCTACAACATTTGCACCATATTATAATTGACATTACTATTATTGCTATCCCTACTCAGGGTACTAATATCTGACCTATAAGTCCTTTCCCTACATTAGCAAACCAGGTACCAATTGACGTAATACTATTTGTCAATCTTTCCCATACACTATCAACTTCCAGTGGTTTTAGTTCCTTCTCAAGTTTGGTTATATTCTGTATATATGTTCCAATTTCTGCACTTTTATCAGGTATGTAAGTGCAACAGTGTTTCGTCTTCAATAATTTACAGACTCCGCCCTCTTTTGCTAATATTATATCAAGAGCAAGTCGATTTTGCATAACCATGGATCTAATCGCAACCATCTCCGCATTAATCATTAGAAATCCTCCAGCAGTGTCTGTTGATAAACGATCAACTACTGTAGATAATTTACATATTTTCCTTGAGTTCAGAATTATTCCCACTGAATTTATCAATGCACCAAATATGTCACCTTCAATTTCAGAAAAACTAGCTCTTTTACTACGTGTTAATTCACTACTATTTTCATCGCTCCCAGTGTTTCTTTTTACGTGGTATATCTTTGGAAATACTATTCCAAAATAACAACTTCCATACCACCGTGCAGGAAGCCTAAAGTAAGCCTTATTCCCACACACATAATAGATTCCAGGAAAAACTGAATCTGTTCCTCCCTTTAGTCCCCAACCTCCAAGAATTAAGAAATTGTGTTCACATTCACTGGTACCAATGAAAACATTGTTATAATCAGTCTTTAACCTATGTAGACAAATTTTCCCTGTCTTCACAAAATCCAGAGCCATAGCAGCTTGAGCCTTGCCAGGTGTGTAACTACCCTCTTTCTCAGCCCAAGGTGGCAGATGAGCCTTATGCTCAGAAGCTTTCTTTTAGAAATCTTGTCTTCTATTCTCTACTAAATTCAAAAATATCTTTTCTTCTTCTTGTAACGAACATGTTAGATTGCTTCTATGTGCATGTGTTATATCTATCGATTTCATTGTTAGGAAAAATTCTCCCATAAACTGTGCGTCTTGACTACTAAGCACTGGGTTCATATTGGTCCGCCGACTGGTGGCCATCCCATCTTGGCCTCTGTCCCACCCCCAAATCGACGGTGCGGAACCTAGGTTTCCACATGGATAATCAATTATCCATGAAGAACCAAGTCAACCATATCATTGGCACGTGTTTTGGAGTAATGCGCAGCCTTCGAAAGGGTTTTAAGTGGCTCCCAGTGGAGGCCAGGAAACCATTAGTCCAAGGGCTGATAATAAACAGAATGGACTATGGAAATTCCCTACTGTTCTCAATTAACAGCAACCTTCTGGACAGACTGCAGATCTTGCAGAATGCCGCGGCTAGGCTGGCCCTAGATCTTCTGCCCAGATCGTCCTCCGCACCATGTCTAAGAACCCTTCACTGGCTACCGGTCAGGAAACGAATTCTTTTTAAAGTTCTGTGTCTAGTTCATAAACAGCTGTATGGAAAAGGTCCTAGATACTGGACCAGGAAATTATGCTGGTATCAACCTCGTAGGGCCCTTAGGTCTAGCAATCAGTTTTTGCTTTCTCCTCTCAAAATACACACTGCTAGAAAGGGAGGACGATCTTTCTCCTTCCTTGCCCCATCATCCTGGAATAAAATTCCCATTCATCTGCGAAATATCCCTGACCATAACTCTTTTCGCAAGAGGTTGAAGACATGGCTTTTTGACATCTAAGCCATCTCACTTCCTTTCGGAGTTGTTTGCGAGCGCCATGAGACTTTAGGGTGATGTGTGCGCTGTATAAATGCCCTCTGATTTGATTTGATTTGATATTCTTTCGAATTGGAACCTCAGAAAATATCACATCTATGTTTGAATAGTAATACTGAAGTCTCCCTGTTCTATAAAATAAACTAGCCAATACACTACATGATATGCCATAAGTTAATGGCAAGTGATGATATGTTAACCCTTCTGCTACTGATTCGGGTAACTTCATACAGACATAACAATTACTAACTTCCATGGTATCTCCATATTGAAACAATAATTTTGTGAAAACATTCAAACTAGTGTCGTTATCTGTTACTTCATGATGAAATTCCAATTCATCTTCTGCCTTTAGTTCTACTCTATTACTTTTCAAGATATCTGTCCTTCCCTTCGTTTCGTTGTTAATCTTTTTATCCATTATCAGAAGGTAAGGAATTGCTACGATCACAACTAACCATACTATAAGCACCACTACCAGACTACATATGCATATAGCACAGCAACTTTTACAACATTTCCGTTTTGGTCTCCCAGAAACTCTATCATCAGGCATTTTTGACAAGGAAGATTTCTCTTCTTATCTTTATTTCCAGTCTCTTTACTTTATCAAGGTGGTTTTATTTCTTTTTCATAAGTCAGTTCCGCACTAGTTCCTTCATCACCACTTTCACTTGACTCTGAGCTCTCGTAGTCTTCAAGGATGATATAAGTCCAATCAGGACCTTTAAATTTGTTATTCACAAGTTTCAGTCTTTTGCTTTTTTGTTTTTCAATTCCACTTGTTTGTCCCGTTAGGCTTGTCACTTCATTTACTTGTTCTGGATCTTCACTTCTGGTAGTTATGTGGTATTTTACTCTTTTAATGACACTAGGCCAATGATCACCTTTTCTGACCTTCTTTGTTTGCACTATCTCTTCACTTCTTATTTCTTTTTCAGAAGTTCTTTTATTTTCAAGTTGTGGCACAATCGTTTTTCTTCGATTTCAGTTTCTTCTTCTGTTTGTTCCTTTTCAGGTCTTATTGGTTTCTCTTCAGCTGCTCCACTGTGAGTTTCCAATAACTGATCTTCTTCAGGGTTTATTACTTCATGCTTGAGATTTTCGTGATCTTCTTCTTGAATGTATTTTCCTAAATCTAACTGATTCTGATCAGGGCTTATTGCACTTTGTACATCTGCAGCCTGACCGGGTTCTTCTAGACCTGTCTGTCCCTGCTCATGATTTGTTGTTTCATTGTTGATTTGAGCCCAATTTCCTCTCCCTATCTGATCCTGCTCAGGTTCTCTTATTGTTTCTTCTTCCTCTTCCTGAGCTGCTTCTTCTTCACCTATCTGATCTTCTTCAATTTCTTCTAAATTTGCTTGACTTCTTGTTCTGTTGTAGACTTCACGTATTTCCACCACCGGTATCCAGTCCTGACTTGTGCTCGGTTGTTCTTCTTCAGCTTCCCTGGAATCTCGCACCTGAGATTCTTCAGCTGGGCAACCTTCAGCTTCCTCAGTTATTGGTGCTGACTGAGGATTTTCTTCTTCAGGGTCTGGTACTCTTTTGGTGTGGCTTACATGAATCCAATTAGGTAATCCTGCACATTTCACTGCTGTGTTCGTAACTAATATGACCTGACAAGGTTCGCTCCACCTGGGTGATAGACACGTTTCTCTGGTGTGATGCTTCACAACCACCCAGTCTCCGGGATTCAGATCATGCTCTTGTTCAGGCTGCCTGGAAACTGCGTCTTCCCCAACCTGGTGAGAGACAGAACGCACTAGGTCAGCTAATCCTTTGCAATAATCCAGAACCATATCATCAGTTATATTCAGCAGTTTATTTGTAGGAACATGTGCTTGTCTCATTGCTCTTCCCATGATTATTTCGTGCGGACTCAATCCGGTATTTCTATCAGGGATGCTTCTGAGTCCCATTAAAACAAGTGGCAATGCGTCCGGCCAATCTAACGATGTTGATGCACACATTTTTGCCAGTCTGGATTTTATTGTGCCATTCATTTGTTCAACCACTCCAGAAGCCTCTGGACGATATGCACAGTGCAATTTTTGCTCAATTTGGAATGCTTCACAGATTATTCTAATCACATCATTGTTGAAATGTCCTCCTCTATCTGATTCCAAAGTTACTGGGAAACCAAATCTAGGAATGAGTTCTCGTAACAACAACTTTGCGACTGTAATACTGTCATTCCTTCTGGTAGGGTAAGCCTCCACCCACCTCGAAAACAGACACACTATGACAAGGACATATTTCAGTCCTCTACATGGTGGTAACTGAATAAAATCAAGCTGTAATCTCACAAATGGACCCTCTGCCTTTCCAATTTTCCCAAACCCAATTACTGTTTTTCTTCCAGGATTATGCATTTGGCAAGTTAGACATCTCTGGCAAAGACTCTCTGCTGCAACCCTAAACCTTGGATTGTACCAATTTTGTCTGAAGAGTCTAATCATTGCATGTCTCCCTACATGTGTGTCTCCATGATACATTCTGGCCATTTGTGAAATCAGACAGTCGGGCATGACTGGTCTGCCATCGGCATAAATCCATACATCGTCGTCTGCCCTTTCAGAACATCCCATTTTAACCCATGCATTCCTTTCACTCTCATCAGCATCATCTTGGAGTCTTTTCACATCATTCCATGTTTCAGGAGGTGCATACAACATAAGTTGGCAGCTGATTCCCATTCTTTCAACCCTTTTATTGACTGACAACCTGTTTTTGGCACAGTGTCGAGCCACCAAATCTGCATATCTGTTACCGACTACCACCCAGTCATCTCCTGACTGGTGTGCGGCACATTTCACCACAGCCAATTCTTTTGGTGATTGTATTGCTTCCAGCAGTTCCTTTACGAACTGCCCATTTTTAATGGGGGATCCTGAAGAAGTCATGAAATCCCTCTGCATCCATAGTTGGCCAAAATCATGCACAACCCCGTAACCATATTGGCTATCTGTAAATATAGTTACTTTCTGATTCTTCCCAATTTTGCAGGCTTTTATCAAAGAAATTAATTCAGCTATTTGTGCAGATTTTACTCCTGGTAAATAGGATGCTTTGACTATTCCAGTTAATTCACATACTGCATATGCTGCAGTTAGTTTACCATCTTCATGCCTTTGGCACGAACCATCAACAAACAGCTCCCTGTCTGGCTCCCTGAGGGGTAGTTCCTGTATGTCAGGACGTGGTTTTGTGCACAATTCTGTGACTTGTAAACAATCATGTTCCTCTTCATCATCTTTAACTTCCTCATGATATGGGTCTGGTAGTAAGGTAGCAGGATTTACTATTGTGCACCTTACAGTAGTCACATTTTCAGCACCTATGATTATTCTCTCATATTTAGTTAGCCGACTAGGAGTAAGATGCTGAGTTCTTGTTCTTGTCAACAGAATCACAACTGAGTGTGGGACAAACATCTTTACAGGATGTCCCATTACAATTGATTCACTTTGTTCAATGCTCAAACAGGTAGAAGCTACTGCTTTTAAGCAACCTGGCAATGCGGCTGCCACTGGGTCCAACGTAGCAGAAAAATATGCTATAGGATGTCTGTCCAAACCATGTCTCTGGGTTAGGACTGAAAGTGCACAATTGTCTCTCTCATGACAGAATAATGCGAATCTTCTTTTATAATCAGGCACGCCTAGAGCAGGTGCTGCACACAAAGCACTTCTGAATTTTACAAAAGCTCCTACACTCTCATCATCCCACTCAACTGGGTCCTTTGCCTTCTTTTTCGTCATTTGAATTAAAGGCTTTGCTAGCAGAGAAAACCCTAGTATCCATTGTCGACAATATCCTACTATTCCAAAGAACATTCTCACTTCTCTTTGAGTTACAGGCATTTGCATTCTTTTGATTAATTTTACTCTTTCAGCGGTTATCCTTCTTTTTCCCCTCTCAATTTGGTGTCCTAGATATTTAACTGCTGTTGTACTAAACTGTAGTTTTTCAGGTGAAACTTTATGCCCTTTTTCTGCCAAGTGATTTAATAGTGCAATGGAGTCGACAACACAGTCCTCTCTAGTGTTAGATGCCACTAGTAAATCATCTATATATTGTACTAAGACTGAGCTTCCTGGCATCACTAGTTTCTCTAAGCATTTTTCTCAATATCTGATTAAAGATGGAAGGACTTTCCGTGTACCCCTGAGGAACACGATTCCATACATAGACTTTGTTCTCAAATTTAAATGAAAAAGATACTGACTATCTGGGTGCAATGGTATTGAAAAGAATGCTTGGCATAAATCAATCACAGTAAACCATCCTGCACTCCAAGGAATCTGGTATAGAATTACTGCAGGATTTGGCACTATAGGACAACAAGGTTCAACAATCTTATTTATTTTTCGCAGATCTTGAACAATCCTATACTTTCCACTAGGTTTCTTCAAACCCATGATTGGTGAATTACAAGGGCTACTCAATACTTCTTTTAGTATGCCTTGTTTTACCATTCTGTTAATTTCTTCAATGACTCCTGCCTTTACTTCTGCACTCATTTTGTACTGCCTGGTATTTGGGAAAATTGCACCTTCCTTTACAGTGATTTTAACTGGGTCTATTTTGGCCATAAGTCCTACTTCTTTTCCCGTAAAATCCCATACCATGCAATTTACTGCAGTTTTTAATTCTTCTGGCAATTCGTCTTTTGTTATCAAAGAGAACATCTCATCTACTTCTGTACCTTGCTTTGCAATCATAAATTTATATACATGGTCTTCATCCGGAGTCTGAATTGCAACACCATCCGGTGTGCAGAAAATTGTGCAGTTCATTTTACACAACAAATCTCGGCCCAATAAATTTACTGGACTAGAATCACATACTACAAACTGATGCATTTCTCTAAAATTTCCAATTTTTACTTCCATTGGTTCGGTAAGAGGTGTTCTAATCTTTCGATTAGCTACACCCACAACTTGGATAGCTTCTCCAGAGAGAGGAAGGTCTGGGATGTCTGCTGTTCTCACAGTAGACCTGGTAGCACCAGTGTCCAAAAGGAAAGTAATATCATTACCTTTCACGTTTCCTTCGACATATGGACCTGACTGATCTACCGGTAAGGATGCGCCAAGTACGCACTCCTTCTCCCCTCTCCTAGGCACCGTCATTGACTATATGGACAAAAGTCGTCCTGTAAAAGAAATTGTGAAGTTACATAATCATTCTTACCACTTCCTCCTTGATATCCAACGTCTGTACCGTGCTTTGCTCTGCTTACATTACCCTGTATAGGTGCAGGTGGCAACTGACTCTGAGGATTTACACCCTGCTGTGAGTCATTCTGCGTCTGTGGATTTAAATTTTGATTTGGGCCATTATTATTTCGAATCTTTTTACATTCATCCTTCCAATGCCCCAATTGTCCGCATCCATGACAAGGAAATTTCCTTTTAGCCTCTTCTCTACTCATTCGTCCTCTCACTTTACCACCATTTCCTGCGTCACCATTCGTTCCAGAATCTTTTCCCTGATTATCAGCTGGATTATCCAAATTAATTCCCTGTCGCTCAGCCATTTTTACCTGAGCCCACATCACTTTCTCTTGCAGTTTCTTGTGCCTATCCTCAATGTCGTCTCCACAATATTTGGCATATTTCAAAATCTCATCAATCGGTTTCCCTTGCCAACACAGCATATGCTGCTTAATCATCTGACAAATCTCTGGTTTTAATCCATAAACAAATCGGTAAACAAACTGACTCATGTTTTTATCTCCAATATCCTCAAATCCACTATACTGCTTGAATACCTGCAATAAACGTTCATAATAGGCATGTACCGATTCACTGGCTTCTTGGGTAGTTCTGTCTATTTTCACCCAATCTGTTTCTTTTGGTGGTATTTTCCCTTTCAGGTAAGTTATTACCTGTTAATACTTTTTCATCACATCACTTGATGGGGCACCTGTCTTTGGATCTCTAGGATACTCTTCACTCGGCCTGTCAACTGTAATTTTACAATCTGTCCACAAATCGGAAGGTACCACTATGTCGAATAAACCATCCAAGTCCTTCAACAATACTTTTGACACTTTCACAAACCTCTCAACCTGCTTGTACCATTCAATTGGTTTTTCTCTCAACTTTGGAAAATCATTCGTAAATGACAAAATATCCTGTCTACTCCATGGGACATGAACATAACCTCCTCCAGGAACTTCTCGCATCGGGTACATTTGATCTGCTTTCCCTGTTTCCTTCATTAAATATTCAGAAGTGGTTCTACTGTATCGTGCCTCTTCCTTTTTCTTTGTCCATCTAACTTTCCATTTATCTAGGTCTCCCCATTTCTGTAAAACTGTCATTAATTCCTTTACTTGTAATTTTCGACCAGAGGCATTCATGTTTTCTAAATCTTTGTCAGAAAAATCTGCTCTATAGGGTTTCTGTAGTACTTTTGACTTTCCTATCTCAATTCCCATCTGTAAGGCCAAATCTGATAATTTTTCATGAAATATTTTTACATTTCTAGTGATGCTTCTGCATACAAATAACAGCTCTTCTTCATCGTAAGTATTTAGTCGATCTACTCCTACATTTCCTGCTATAATTTCCTCTAACTCAACCTTCAATTTGTAAATGTCCATGATCTTTGGGGGTGAACTTTATTTGTCTGATCCTTGTGCCCACCTTTCTAAATCTTCTGGCGTTACTACTGTGGCACTTTTAGTTCCAGATGAGGTTACTATATTTACATCTTTGGAGCAACCAGGGGTTATTCTTCGAGGAGTACTATTTATAGATCCTCGAATAGGTAAATCCATTAATGATATCATAGATTCACAATCACTGAATTGATCCTCAATTATTACAGGTTCAGGTTTTAGGATTTCTACAGGTGTGGGCATTGCTAATGGTTTTGGATAATTTTCCTTGTCACCATATAAAGGAACCACTGGACCAATCATTACAGGTATGGTCAGGGAATCAGGATGTGCATTTAACTGTGTTATTTTCTGTATCAATTCTGCTCTGTTTTTGTCTATAGCTTCCTTTTCCTTATCCTGAAGAACCCTATTAACTGGGGGATTATGCAATACTTGCGGTACCAATGGTGTCTTTAACGGTGGTGCACTTGGGGTACATCCACTTATCCCTTCCTGATATGGTGGCGGGTTCTTTAATATTTCTTCCATAAACTCATCTTCCGAATCCCCAAATCCTGTCACATGTTTTGTCTTCTCTGTGCATTTTGCTCCCTGACGACTCTTCTGCCATTAATATTGGATATAAACCCTCTGTAAGCATCGCTCTTCTCCATTGTTTCATCTGACCATTCCTTGACTCATTTTGGGATCTGGGAAAAAATCCCCGATAATCCCTACTACTCCGGGATCGGTCACGTTCAAATGCCTCGGTTTCCCACTCTTCTAAGGCTTCGTACTGAGTTAATCTTGGTCTGGGTTCTAAGTCATTCATCCTCAATCTCAAATTTTGAAGAATTCTCCCATTGAAAGTGCCATTTTCTGGGAACGCTAATATCCCATCATTTTTGGTATATTCTATCCAGTTTTCTAACCATACGCAAGTATGATAACCTCTCTTCATCATCATGAATGAAGCGGGCGTTTTAGCTGGTGGAATGATAATTCCTTCTCTAGTTTTGATGGGTTTATCCTTCTTAAAATAATTCTTAACCTTTTGTAGAAATGAAATTTTTCTCTTCTCCCCGTACATTTTGGGTAAATCTCGGTGTATAAAATTATATTCTGCAAAGCCTAGGAATCTCCTATCCGGACGAGTTCCTATTAAAGTCGGATCGCGTTTCAACATATAATTTTCACTATCCACTAGGATTTTGACTTCTATGCTAACAACCAATTAAATTCCAGCTAACAATTATCTCCGAACCAATCCTAGCGCGGCTTTTCAGTGACCTCTATTCTGACGACCTCTCCTTTACAATCTGCGTTTTTCTGTCCCTCGCTGTTTCGACCAATCCCAGTGCGGCACCTGTGACGTCAGTACTACTCCTGACTACTGACCCCTCCTTTACAAGAGTCGTTCCACGCCCGCTGTTTCAACCAATCCCAGCGCTGCGTTTTGTGACGTCAGTTTCCCTATCCGGCACCTGACCCTCCCTTTACAAAATCGTATGCAAAACTTTATTTTCTCTACGCTTCTTATTAAAATTCAGTAACAACATAAAACATTAGCTATCGTGTCAGTTTCGCTAATTTGAAAAGATAATCTCATCTCACACTTAGTAAAACCTTTCCGTTTACTAAACATACACTACGAGTAAAGCGCTTCTGTTTACTCTTCACGTAAGCTTCAGAAATACCTGCTACTTCTTCAATGTTACCCTTTCTAGGTGATATAACATCACATTTTTACCAGCATATTCCTTTTGCTATTTCTCACACGCATAGAGTCCCTAACAAGTACTGATAGCCCTGCTTAACTTTTCAGTACTATTTCTGCCTGACAGATAACCTCACTGCAGTATGGCTTCCACTTACCATCCGCTATTCAATTTTCCCCGGGGAATTCTGGACAACATAAAACAAACTTTGAACAAACGGATGTTAGTTTAAAAAAATAAAAACTCTCATTACCCAATTAACAAAGTACAACCATCCTCTGATAACCAGAAAACTGATCCAGCGGGTTACTAGCAACAAGCATTCATACACCAAATACTCACCTGGGCCCATACATTCATACTACGCTAGCAATTTCCACTGGTGGGTCAGTTGTACTCTTTATCAAAATCCCTGCTACCAATTACTTTTCTGATTGAAGAGTAATGACTTACCAATGGACCCTTTGCTAATCGGGAAGTTTAAAATGAGTGACATTCATTACAATTCATAATCCTGAAATAATCACTGAGTCAGGAAGTTTTAAAATGTTTATCTAAAGATTTAGCAGAGTAAAATACAGAACCACATGATACTTAATCGTATATCAAGGATGAAGCATAATAATCAATTATCGATCAATGACGGTCCCTCAGAAAGGAGAAGATAGAGACAGCAGCGCAACTAAGAGTTGTATTTATATTTACCTAAAGGTGCGAGAACCAAACCCCTTGGCCAAGGAGTTGGAAAGATAGGACCCAGGAAGGATGAAGAGCAAAGACCTCCTCCAGGTTCAGGACAGGACCGGTAACCTCTCTATCAACGACGCCTGCGTCGTTCCCCTCTCTGATACTTCGCTTCTCCTCAAACTCTCCCGTCTCTTCCTTCTAATGGACTCCGCCGTCCTCACCTCAGGACCTCTCTGGACAGCGGTTCAGTCTGCAATCGATCAGCTTGTATGTCTGGAGCTTATGCGTCCTAATGCCAACACCTGTTCTGACTAATTAGCTAATTCTATATCTATTATACCCTTCTACGCCCATGTACCTCCCATTAATGTTGCAAAAATATGGGCCCACTACTTCTGATTGGACGGGGACAGGGGGTTGATCCTCACACCATGTCGATTTAGTTCAATTTCTTTAAGCCCATTGTCTTTTAAATACCGCCCATCACAATTAATACATTTGCTTTATTTCCCACCCGTTTCTCATTGATTCAGCAACAATTTTTATATACAATTGTATCGAGTGCAGGTACATCGAGGGTGAACTTGTGAACCAGGCTTCTCGACCTTGGAGGGCTTCCAAGTTGACTTCATCGTATTCTCTAGTCAGCCTTTCAGGGCGCATGTGCAGAACCAATGTCTCTCGAGGTGCAGTTCAACCAACCCAGGCCCATTTATGAACTAATAAAAGTCAAAAAAGGAAATATTAAAATTACAATATAAATGGTTTCACTGTATACCCACTTTATTTACTCTATTCCCAATTATTTATAAATCTATCCCGCATTAATAGCGTTAGAATACCACAGTTTAATTGCAACCTATGAGCAAGCTGTAGCGCGTGAAAATATTAAGCAGCCATTTTAATACACACTGCGCAGAAGCAAGGATTTCCCTCCAAGCAAAGAAAAGACGTCACACCGCGTGATATGGTTGACACATGCGCAATAGGTTTCCCGCGCTTTAGCGGCCATTTTAGATTAGACAAGCGTTATTTGTTAGTTTAAACACATAGGCAAGCTTCCTTCTACTTGTATTCGTGTGTGTATTCGTTATTACAGACATTACAAAGTTTAATAAGTTAATATTGTGAGAATGCTTTCCAGCAAGTCTCATGGTGAGTCCTTGCTCCATCACTGGCTTTGCAATATTATTTTCTAAATCCATCAGGCTTTTTGGAAAGAAGAGCCCACACAATAGGTACAAAGTGAACTGAATTAAGGCACTTTTGGGGATGACTTGTTATATGGATAGGGGCACAGTCATTGAAAAAGTACTGGGCAAACCTGTACAAATTAATGATAGACGTTTCCCAGTACTTTACTGCCAAAATGTTAGAATAAAAAGGTGCTTTTTTCCCAGTAACCCATTGGAGATGCACGCCAGTAGCCTTTTCCTTTATCAACAATCCTCTTTGCCCTAATCACGAAACTGTTTGCACACCACGGGTCAAATTTATCAACACTTTGCAGTGGTGCAAACCCACCAAATGTGATGCAAACCAGTGCAAAGTTTTGGTTTGGGATTTACGTTCACCCTAAAGTAAAGCACAGTAGTGTTTTGCACTGCTTTGCGTTACTTTGTGTCAAGGGGGCATCTGATGAGTGTTTCCTGGGCAATCCCTTGCAAACACCCATGTTTTTTTACCCAAAGTCATATCTACTAACTTTTACACATGGGCTTAGCTCTAAATGTTTATGCATCTGTCAGATAAGCGCAAAGTAGGAGAAAAGCTTTATTTTTTCCAAGTTTTTCCAACATTGCATACGTGCTACACTGTACAGCACAAATACAAAGTAAGAAAAGTTTTAAAGTATGCCATAACATAGATTTTTTTCACTAGAAGTGTACCCTTTCAGAACAAAATCTATGCTAGACTCATGCATGCTCCTATGAACGATGGTGCAAAGGACTGTGCATGCTGATAGGCAACCAGAAACTTCCCCAAAGCTAGGGAAGTCTGCAGCAGAGCCATATCGTAGTTTTAGTGGTGCTGTCCTGCACTCTCTCTTTCATGTAATGCAGCACAACACAGTGGCGCAACATAAGCCCCCACAGACCCCGTGGTGAAGGGAGCCCCTTCAGCAAGCGCTAATTGGTGGGCCAGGGAGGGGGGCCCCTACGTGCACTTTGCAGGGGGGCCCCTTCAAGTTTTGTTTCGCCACTGGCACAACAACTTTGATTGCTGCACTGCTTTGCGTGAAAAATTAGAAAATCTGCCCTAGGGAAGGAGGCAAAGAAGGTTGAGAGTATAAGGATTGGTAATTTGAACAGCATTTGCAAATGCCTTTCTTCCTATTTTTCATTTCGTTTTTTGTCTGAGATACTTCTGGAGAATGAATCTAGTTTTGTTATGCACTATAGTGCTGCGGCGGGGTAAGATGACGGACTGTGCTCGCCTCTGAGATCTTTGCCTCCTCCCTCCATCCTCCTGGCTCACTTGAGAACGCAGAGCAAGCCGCAGCTGCGGGGCTGACTGCTGCCTATCACCTCCCACCTCCCGCTTGCTCTGCTCTCTGCATCTATCTCCGGTTGGCTGGGAACTATGACAGACCGACCTCGTCTCAGCACTGAACGCCACCTCTCTGTTTCCCCCAGCCTACCTGCGGCTACCCAACGGACACCGGATGAGATCGTAGGAGACGCTGCTGCAGTGCTGACCACCATCTCCTGCCTGTTTTCTTTTTTGTTCTTTGCTGCAATCTTTCCAAGACCTCGGCCAGTTTTGGACTTGTGGGCTTCTGCTTTTTGGATTTTTGTTTGCGTATGTGGCAGCTCCTTGAGTGGGGATGCCGCAGACTTCTGACCCCGGTCTGGGTCTGCTGTTCTGCCCCATTCTGCTTTCTTGGGGCTGGAGGTTGGACTTCAAGATCCAGGGTTGTGGCGCCTGCACGTCCTGGGGCGTCCCGTGGAGGGTGCGGTGCTCGCTCGGCAACTAAGGGGCAGACAGAAATCAGCATGGAGGTGGATGTCGACCCCCCTCCAGAGCTGCAAGAGCATCAGGAATATTTAATCTAGGAGGAGGCTTCCTAAGCTGGACGACCAATTTTAAAACTGCTGTGTTCGGGGTCTGCAGCCAGCCTACTCCAATCCTCTCCTTTAGACATGGAGACTCCAGCAGGGTGTGAGGCCCATCTGGTGGACAGACTAATGGCAGCTGCTCCCAGAGGTTTACCTACTCCCTCCCTGATGACTGCGACAAATGAACAATGCCCTGCTCAGATGCAAAGTAGTAGGATGGCTGGGTGCCCAGTTACGGCTGTTACCACTGCTACTGCTGTTACTGAGGAAGCACTGGGCCAACTGTATAATGATGCTAAGTCTTCTGGACACACCGATCAAACTGGGAGTACGCTTAGGGGGACAGGTCTAAATACTTTAGCCTTGCCTACAGGTACTCTTACTGCACCAAATGATATTCAGATTGGTTTCTCATCAGTTTGCCCCATTATCAATCAACCTGATTCCATCTTTTTAGCATGCACAGTTAATACTACCCAGTTGCTTGCAGGGTGAAACATATCTACAGCTGCGTGTGAGGAGACAACTGTACTAGCCACCTCTGAGAGTCCCATCTCAGCTACTGAAAGCAAGGCTGATGTATCAATTTTGGGGTCCCCTAAGGCAGCACTGGGGAAGGCAGCAGTCACGAGGAAGCTCAAGGGGGGCTCCAAAAAACTCTCCTTGAGGGAAGACTGTCTCTTTAGAAGAGAAAGGGCAAGTGCTTGGAGGTGAATCTAAAAGTAGCCCTCTGCGCAGCTGGGTGAAATCAAAGGGGTAGATAAAGGCTCTGATTATGAAACTATCATTGACTTAAGTTCAGGAGACTGTGCAAGAACACACAAGAGAGGATAAATTAGCTAAGCAGGGCCAGCAATCCCCTGAATTACTCCCTGCCGGAACCTCTCCCCACCAGAGCGTCTTGGAATCTCTTGAATCTCCCTCCAGGGGCCTTTTGTCTCTCAGTGATGTTTCAAAGGATATCCCCCCTAATCGCTCCATCTCAGAAGACTCCTCAGACTCCCTCTCTGTTAACCTAGAGCACAAACTCTCTCTACTTACTATACTACAGATCCTGCAAGTGCAGCGAGCCAAAGCCCAACAATACCAGGTCCAAGCCCGAGAGGATTGTACAGCTATTCAGCAATATTTAGCTGAAGCTTTTAGTAAGGTATCGGTCCTCTCCACGGAGATGGCTGAAATACAACAACGTGTGTCTGATATAGAGGATGCCGGAGTACATATAAGTAAGATCATGGAAGGCAACGATCAGCACTTTGACAAAATCCAATTCAAGATTAAGGACTTGGAAAACCGCCAACAGCAGAACAACCTTTGTGTTTTCAGCATCCCAGAGGGGAAAGAAGGGGATGACCCCAGACAATTTACTGTCAAACCTTTTTCAAATGCATTTCCGGGTCTCTCTGACTGGGACATGGACTCTCAAATACAGTGGGCGCACCGCCTCCTTCTTGGTAGGTTTATCAGAATCATGCCCCCTGGCTCTAGTAATACACTAACAAATCCTAGACCTATCTAAATCTACATTGCCAATCTCCTGCTAAGACAGGCAATATCCCTTAAAGCGCGCCTTTCTGCTCCCCTTCCAATTGATTCATTGTTAATCTCCGTGCGTTCTTATTTTTGCAAATCTACCATGAAAAGGCGGTGGAAACTTCGACAATGAATTGATCCCTTGAAAACTGCAGGGTCACAGGTTTTTCTTCAGGAACCATCCAGGCTCAAGATTATTTAAAATGATCAAACACGTCTGCTTTATCAACCAGGATGCTTCACTTGTTCTTGAAAAAATGAAAAAGGGGGGTCATTAGTTAGCCCTCAGTTTTGTCTTATGGCTCCCTATTATCCCCTCTCTTTTTCTCACTATTAGGGGTGGGTTGGACAGCTGGGAAAACAAAGGGTGGAGGGGGTTTCTTCTTACCACACTATGTCGGCTATGGGTAGGGACACATGGTGATGGGTGGGCCAGGGGGCTGTGGGGGGCGCTCTCTGAGCTGCCATCCCAGCGGCAGCCTCAAGCTAGGGATGATTCTCCACGCCAGAGTTAGAGAGGTGGGGGTGGGTTCAGGGTTGATTGGGAGGAGATGGGTGGGAGGGGGAGGAATGGAGGAGAAGTCTGTCCTTGCTTTTTTCCCTTCTTTTGCCTTTGGGGTGAATCTAGTCAAAATGGTAAAAAATTACTGTATCCCTTCAAATTTTGGTTTCTGTTATATTTTCAGGTCTGAGGGCAATCGCTTCAACAAAATGTCTCAATCAATAGTATGATTTCACTTCACAGAAATGGGTAGATTCACTTGTTTATGCTGGAATTTTTCTGGTCTTAATTCTTCTAGCAAGCGACAGCTAGTCCGTGAAGAAATTAGAATGTATAAACCTCAGAGAGTTTAATTAACAGAAACTCATCTCGCCTATAAGGATCGGGCTCTGTTAAAACAATTAGGATATAACACTATTGTGAGTACTTCTTAATCAGTTTCTATCCGGGGAGTTGCCATTTTAGCAGATAGTAAGTTTTAATATAAAATCTTATAAACAGCGGCTGACTCTAGAGGCAGGTAGGTCATACCACAACTATCTGCCTATGGTTATAAAATCGTGTTAGTTATGATCTATGGCGCTAATACCGATGAACACAGTCTTATTAATGATCTAGCTCTAGACTTGCTGGACTGGCCTGGAGAATTATTAGTATTGGGGGATTTTAATTGCGTCCTTGATTATAGTATCAACACTACCAATCATGGGGCATACCATGGATGGTTAGAACCAGGACTGCCATCTTAGAGCTCGCCCAGCTACATCAGTTGACAGACTTATGGAGGGCGCTATATCCAATGAAACCAGGCTACACCTACTACTCTTCACCCCACCGTCACTACTCTAGGATCGATATGATCTTTTTTGGCTGTAACCTTCTGCTAGATGCTTCAATGGAAGTGTATCCCAAAGTAACCTGAGATCATAATCCAATATTGGCTCAGTTCAGTCTTCAAGCAACAGGTAATCAAAGGCGCCAGTTCTCTTTCCCACGTCACCTGCTTTCTAATCCAGAATATCTAAATGTCATGTCAAAGGCTCTCTTGGAATTTATTCAGTTTAATTATGGCACAGCTTCTTCTCTAATAATTTGGGATACTATGAAGGCCTTTATTTGGGTGACAACCCTTCAGTTTATTCTTTCTCAAAACAAGATACGCTCTAATAACCTATAACAGCTGCGCCAGTTAATCTTAACACTTGAATTATCACATGCCTCTAATATAGTGGCAGGGGAACTGACCAGCAGGCTTTCTATCTGTCTTTAATCAAAAACCGCTCAATTCTGGGGCAGGTGTTAAAGGATAAGGTCGCTGCAAGGTACAATAAGAACCGGGCCTTACAATATGAATATGGTGATTAGGTAGGGTGGGTTTTAGCTCATCAAATTTCAGACAGGAGATGAAAAAACTTTATACAGGGTATTAAAGGGAAGGATTCTGTGATGCACACTACTTCTGATGCACACTACTTCTGATAGGATCGCTCAGCAATTTTCAGAATTTTATCAGGATCTTTGTAATCAAGCGGGTGATTTTGAAGCCGCAACATTTTGGCGCTACATCCAGAGCACTGGTCTACCTTTGTTAAACAAAGACCATTCTGCTGCCCTTGAGGCAGAAATTACTACAGGCGAAATAATGATAGTGCTGGCTTCTCTTTCCTCTGATAAAGCTGCCAGTGCAGATACTATTCCCTTGGAGTTGTATAAGATCTTTAAGGGCACTATTCTCCTCCTGTTCGTTCGTGTTATCCAAGATAATGACTTCTCTGGCAGCATCCCTGACTCCTGAAACAGGACCAATATTGTCATATTTTTGAAAAAATGTAAGCTTTCGGAAGAGCTTAGCTCATACTGCAACATTTTTCTTATCAATGCAGAAGCTAAAATATTTGCTAAGATATTAGCCGAACATCTTACACTTTATTTGGCAGCGTTGATGTCAAAGCAGCAACATGGTTTTATACCAGGCTGGGACACTATCTCCCATATTAACACTGCTGTGACTATATTTGATATGGCATCAGGCTTGAATGTTGGCATGATCCTTTTAGATGCAGAAAAAGCATTTGACCGGGTAAACTGGTTATGTCTTTGGGCCACCCTATCCACTTTTGGTATCGGGGACAGTTTTAAAAAGCGGGTGCAGTCTCTATACCAGAATCCTACTGGCCAATTACAATACCCTGGAACCTCTTCTACCACCTTTTAGATCCATCGGGGTACCAGGCAGGGATGCCCACTCTACCCATTGCTATTCGCTTCATATATGGAATCTTACCAGTGCTCCCTACAACTCCTTAAAGAGATCCAGCCCGTTGTCTCCGGGGTTCTTGAACTTAAAATTCCAGCTTGTGCAGATGATGTGGCGATGATTTCAATCATCGGTCGCTGCAACATTATCAAAATGAGTGTTCTCCACAAATTTATATATCTATTCTGGGATATTCCTTTACCAGTCTGTTGGAAAACGAGGCAGTATCTGTGAGGCCTGCACAAATAACATGACTACATTTGTCCTTCACAGGAAACCAAACACCCAATTGTAGCGCCTGACTCTCAGAGGGTAGCGTTGCAGAGCAGTCTGAGGCTTACTCAAGGGAGGTGGTGTGGGCTAGTAATCGCCATTACAGGTGCGCAGAAATAACACTCAATAATTGATTGTCCAGTTTATACTTAGCTTTATAAAAGTAAGAGTACATTTATTAAACACTCACACTACTCAATACTATGCACCAATTTACAAATATACATAAGCTGTTGGAATTACTTTGTGACATTGCATAACATCTCCACCCCTCCCGCAGGGGGGTGAGGTCTAGTACCACCACTCCCATGTATGCACATCATCTTGCCCCCTAATGCAGGTAGTTGAAAATAACCTGGAGCGAGGGCCCTGCGCACTGGCACCATCCCAGTGGCGACCCACCCCATTACCTCAACAAGCATTTAAAATAGGCAACCCTGCCCTGGTGAGCATCTGTCTGAGCATCTCCCACTGACCATACAGGATACACCTCTACATCTTAGGGGCTAACAGTCTGGATTGTTCTTCACCTTAGCGCAGCAGCAAGAATACATGTTTAAGCATCACTTTAGAATGACAGTACTCATCACATTTGTTGGTCATTAGAATGCATTGCAATTACAGCCCCGAAAGGCATCACAGATGAACTCACAGGATTAAGCATATACAGCCAGACACCCTAGCAGGAATGTCTGATCAACATAACCCCATTTGGCTTATGACCTCACCTTATACAGGTACTTCATATTACACATGTGACTCTCAGTCCCTCTAAAAGAAATAACCTTAGTAAATGCAGTTCTGGTGCAATTACACCTCTTCACTTCCAGGGGATGCCCTTCTCCAGACATCCCCAACTCAGCCCTTCATCACTTGGCGCACTTCACAAAACACCCCCCAGCTGTAGAACCAAAGTTCCAGCCCAGGAGGTGTTAAAATTCTGGCTGAGCCCTTGAGGGGTTATTCTTTTCAAGTCCCCATGAGACTTAGGGGGGGACATCCATTTTCGTGCTGGGGGAGACTGCGTTGCTCCTGCAGCTCCCCCTGCACCTTTGCACACGTGTGGTGGTGACCCCGTTCACCAGTTATCCGCTCAGACCACCTACTCCTCCCATCCATGAAACCTCCACCCATGACAGGGATCCCAGACTACCCTAAGAACCTTCCGGGCTCTAGGTTAGATACCTCTAGGTCACTCATGGTCTACATGGACTCAGCCTAACTAGGCCCCCCTTTGCCCTTGGGCATGCAACACTATGCCTACCACTTCTCTGGACAAGGGTACAGTGCCTCAGCACTGATGCGGTCTTCTGGGATAGGTCTACATCCCATCCCCAGGGTCACAAGCTGGTCTCCCTTCTGGAGTTTGTTCCAACCAGTACCCTCTCTCCGTTTGGTCCTTGCACCCCAAAGATACAACCTCTCTGGACCCTCAGCCTGCCGCTGGGGTCATTCAGCTGCCACCACCCTTTTGGGATGACTGTCTTCCCTAAAGAAAGCACAGCCACTCGTGCTTTCCCCACACAGAAAAGCACCCTTTGGCCACTGGCCTGGCTCCCTGATAGGACCTCAGACCGGCCTCACTACCACACTGGCAGTGCCAGGGAGGAACACTGAGGGTGCCTCGTCAGACATCCTACAGCTCATTTCCCCCATCAGTAGCTCCACACGGAAACTTCCCCGGGAACCTAGACCCCTTCCGTGTTCTCCGCTGCGAGAACAGGGCCTATGCACCCTTCCCTCCGAGAGGCGCGCTCTCCTCTCGGAGTACCCTTAGAGAGCCTGTGGGCCCCGAGTTAGCTACACCCAGGCCCACCTCTCATGGCTCTCCCCGGTCTCCCTGCAGCACCTTGGTAGACTGTCCAGGGACCCACATGATCCCTGGATGGCCTGCACCACCCCTTATGAAGAGCAGGTTCCCTTCACTTAAGATAGGCCCCACCTGCCTTCAGGGTAGTACTACCACACTCAGCCAGGGACCCTAAAGATCCCGGCTAGGCCTGCACCACCCCTTTGGGAAACACAGGGTCCCTTCACTTAAGATGGGCCCCACCTGCGTTCAGGGTGGTACTACCTTGCAGAAGTCCCCCTCCTGCATCGAGCTAGGGGAACACCCCCATGCTCCTGGTCCTGAGGTCCAAGCCCCACAGGACCTACCTGACCGGTCACCGGCTAGGCATCGCCCCAGCCACCACTTCAGGTTCACAACACCAGCTCCAGAATGACATCCTGTTGCTGCCTTGGGTAACCACTTACCCGACCCTGACACCTCAGGGTCCACCACTAACCCTTCACCTGGAATCTAGGAAGTACATCACCCCCACTCAGATCTCCACTGGGTCAGTTACCTAGCCCACCTGGGATACCTAGGGGCTACCACTACACACCCTCACTCAAGAACTACCCTCCTTTGGGGCCACCCCCTACCATGGGCCACCCCTGGGTTGCTCACCTCCCCCACCAGTTAACCTGGGGGGCCTGCCGGACACACAACTCTACCACACCCTCCTCCCACCGTGGGAAAAGTTTCTTTGGGTCCCCCACCATGGGAACCCCTGGGGTGTTACTACCCGGGGTAAAGAAACCTCCTGCCCCACCCTTCCAGTGGTTTTGGCCTGCGCCAATGGCAAGAAAACCTTCAACGGGGGAAGGATATCTGGGTCCCCTTCTGTGGAAACCCTCCCTGCCCTTAAAAAGCATGGGAATCTCCCAGGACCCCCTACCTCTCCTGTCCCCCACAAAGGTCAATCCACCCCTACACCCCCCTCTGTGATGTAGGTATCAGTTGATGTCCCTGTCTCTTGAGAAGACACCCTCCTCATGCAGGTGTAGTGTATGTAGTGTTAGGGTTCAAATGTGTACAATATGGCTTAGAACATTTGTATGCAATCATTTCCTGGAAAGCACCATCCCGCTAGCACATGATAATCAACATAACTAAGTCATATTAATACAGTTTACATTTAAACCATAATATCTTCACATGACTTATCTGTGCGCAGGGCTTTCCTTTCCCATACTTTTAGTTCACATAACCAAAACTTTGAACCCTCATCAGAGCCCTGCGCTCTTCCATTTGCTCATAACTGCATAGGTAATTTGTGGCAAAACTGGATTTATCAAATGCTATAAATGCGCACCAGAATGGGATACTATGTTTCCCGCCGCTAGACACCAATGTTGGAAAACGAGGCAGTATCTGTGAGGCCTGCACAAATAACATGACTACATTTGTCCTTCACTGGGAACCAAACACCCAATTGTAGCGCCTGACTCTCAGAGGGTATCGTTGCAGAGCAGTCTGAGGCTTACTCAAGGGAGGTGGTGTGGTTTAGTAATCGCCATTACAGGTGCACAGAAATAACACTCAATAATTGATTGTCCAGTCTGTACTTTGCTTTATAAAAGTAGGAGTACATTTATTAAACACACACACTACTCAATACTATGCACCAATTTACAAATATACATAAGCTGTTGGAATTACTTTGTGACATTGCATAACATCTCCACCCCTCCCGCAGGGGGGGGGGTCTAGTACCACCACTCCCATGTATGCACATCATCTTGCCCCCTAATGCAGGTAGTTGAAAATAACCTGGAGCGAGGGCCCTGCGCACTGGCACCATCCCAGTGGTGACCCACTCCATTACCTCAACAAGCATTTAAAATAGGCAGCCCTGCCCTGGTGACACATAATCCTGTCTGAGCATCTCCCACTGACCATACAGGATACACCTCTACATCTTAGGGGCTAACAGTCTGGATGGTTCTTCACCTCAGCGCAGCAGCAAGAATACATGTTTAAGCATCACTTTAGAATGACAGTACTCATCACATTTGTTGGTCATTAGAATGCATTGCAATTACAGCCCCTAAAGGCATCACAGATGAACTCACAGGATTAAGCATATACAGCCAGACACCCAAGCAGGAATGTCTGATCAACATAACCCCATTTGGCTTATGACCTCACCTTACACAGGTACTTCACATTACACATGTGACTCTCAGTCCCTCTAAAAGAAATAACCTTAGTAAATGCAGTTCTGGTGCAATTACACCTCTTCACTTCCAGGGGTTGCCCTTCTCCAGACATCCTCAACTCAGCACTTCATCACTTGGCGCACTTCACAAAACACCCCAGGCTGTAGAACCAAAGTTCCAGCCCAGGAGGTGTTAAAATGCTGGCTGAGCCCTTGAGGGGTTATTCTTTTCAAGTCCCCATGAGACTTAGGGGGGGATATCCATTGTTGTGCTGGGGGAGACTGCGTTGCTCCTGCAGCTCCCCCTGCACATTTGCACTTGTGTGGTGGTGACCCCATTCTCCTGGCGCCACCACAAGCAGAAGAAACGCTGTTTTTCCCTTGCAGGCCGGTCCAGGCCTGCAAGGCATTATGGGGCGCTTCCTCCATTCCCTGCGCATATTGTAGCAGCAGCTCCCCCGCTGCTTCGGGGAGAGCCGCGATCGCTGCTGGCGGCTTCCCGCCGCCTCTTCCACCCTCGATTGGGGGCCCGGTCCCACCCGGACCCCCAGGTGAGTGCTTCTATGCGGCTCGGGGAGCCCACCCCCGGCCGTTCTTCTCCTCCCGCATTGCCACCTCGATGGAGAGCCACCTGGGGAGCCCACCCCCAGTGGCTTCCGCCGGCTCCCCGCATGGCCAGCACCCTCGCGTGCTGCAGTGGGAGCCGGCATCGCATTTCTGGTCTGCCCGCTCCGGCGAGCAGACACTGAGGCCCGCGCTGGTCCCGCTGGCCTCGGGGGAGTGCGGCGGCACTCCCCCCTCCTCCTGGCAGCTGCGGGGGAGTGCGACGGCACTCCCCCGTCCTCCCTCATCACATCGGGGACCCAGAGATGGGGTCCCGGGCCCCAGGGGCATTTCTTCACGGGGAGCACGACGGCGCTCCCCGGCTTGCCTTCTTCTCTGCCGGGGCCCGGAGTTGGGATCCCGGGCCCCTCCTCTGCCTTCACGGGGAGCGTGATGGCGCTCCCGACTTGGGCTCTTCTGCGGGGGCCAGGGTGGGCTCCTGGCACCCCACGACCACCTCTTCACGGGGAATGTGACGGCGCTCCCCGGCTTTGCTTCGGGGCCCGGGGATGGGGTCCGGGGCCCCTAGAGACCTCTTTGTGGGGGGGCGTGACAGCACTCCCCGCCTCCTCCTCCACACACGGGGCCCGGAGTTGGGATCCCGGGCCCCTCCCCCTGCACACCTTCACGGGGAGCGCGACGTCGCTCCCCGACTTCATGTGCGGCAGGGGCCAGGGTGGACTCCTGGCACCCCGTGGGGGCACCTTCACGGGGTGCGCGATGGCACACTCTGACTTCACTTCTTTGGGGGGCAGCCCCCGGGACCTGACCCACCCCGGGGGAATTTTCTGGACATGCGGCGGAGTCGGTGGGCCAGGGGTCATATGTCGCCTACCTTCTGGGGTGCCTATCTCAGCCCCCAGGGGTACGATCGTCATGATCTTGGCCTCTTCTTGCTCCTGGTGGCACTCCCCAGCCACTGGGAACACTCTCCTTTGCCCTCCTGGTCTCAAGAAGGGTGCATTCAGCAGGGAGCTGTCTTCATTGGCTCCCTGCTGGGCCTCTCTTCTCCTTGCGTAGAGGCCCCTGCTTCTGCGCACTGGTCCTGGTCTCTTCTCCTGGCGCTGTTCAGGATCCTGGGACAGTCCTCCTTCCAACTGCCCATTGCGCGAGGCTCCAGCACCCTCTGCCTCAGCAGACCACACCCCAGAGAGAGCTTCACTTACTGCGCAAACACTTTTTAAAAGAATGGGGAGGGGGCTGGCAGGAAGTCTCTGTTTGTCCTATCAAACAGCGACACATCACTTCACTGCCCCTGCTCCCTCCTTCCTGCCCAGGCCTCTGGGTTGGTTCAAGATGCCGCGTCCAGGGTCTCCTGCCACATGGTCTCTGAAAGCCCCTTCCCCCCAGAGCTGCCTTCTCCCTTGTGCAGCTAGGTGCCTGGCACCCAGTGACAGTTGCTGATGGATTAGCCTGTAGCTCCACCCATCTTCTCTCCTTGGAGGGAAGGTCATCAATCCAGGCTGCTGGGGTCAGCCTCCAGCCAGGCCCTGGTTATGAGCTGACTCAGAGAAATATAACATTTCTGGATGACCCAAAAGCAGTACAAATATGACTTTGGACTCTGCAGAATACTTCTTCTCACATAGGGTACAGTGGACTTTGGTGCGTGCCTGGAATTTGTAGGCCCTAGGAAAGTAAAACTAGCCCATGTGCTCCCTATCCCCATAAGAGAATAATGGAATAAACACTGTAAAGCACACTGACTTTCCCTGGCATGTTTCTTCCCACTGTATAAAGCCCATTCCATGTCACCACCCAATTCTGCATAAGTCCTGCCACACCATTCACTTTGTAGCTACTCCTGGGCTGCGCACGCCAGGACTCTCCCCTGCGCAGCCCGTACACGTGTGCACACGCATGTACACATGTGCCTGCATGTAACCAGCCCAGTGCCCCTTACTCCAGCTGCTGCGCAGCGGCCTAGTCAAGCTAGGGGGACACCAGTAAAATCCACATGTAGTCTCTTTCATCATGAGTTCACTGTGGGTGAGTCCCAACTTATGAGGCTCTCCCACAGTAAAAGCTCAACAAATAGGTGCTCAAAAAGCGAAAAATCCGGGCTGATCAGAGTGTCAGAACCACCTTCTAGCACAGTCCCTAACTCTTTTTTCAAATGACTGGAAGGAATTATCGGTAGCTTTATGTGGGGTTACCGTCGGGCTAGGCGGGCAATCCGGCTCATAAAATCACAGTATAATCAAGGGGAACTTTCTCTCCACGATTTCAAACTCAACTTCTGGGCAGCATCTGCAGGGCGCCTTCGCTGTCTGCTGACTGTCTCAAATCCCGATCCTGCCAATTTCTTCCTTCATTTTATTTTAGGATCTGACTTCAGATTATTCCTTTATAGACTAACGGATCCCAACTATTTTAAACGCGTTAGATTTAAGGTCATTCTATACAGATTCGCTATCTGGCGGGAGATTTCCACTAAATATGTTTTTACCTTTATGCACCCGGATACCCCGCTCTGGGACAATTCAATGCTCCCGGAGATATTTCATGATCAGGCGGGAAGAGCTTGATCTCAGTACGGTATTTATTCTTTCAACCATATTTACGATCTCAATGGTTTTCGTCCATTTGCTGGGCTTCAGGCAGCTTTTAAACTTTCACGTCCCATTTTTTGCCCACTCCAAGATGGCGCCTGCTGTAACTTTTGATATTCCCCCAAAATGGCCACCATACATCTCCACTCCTCTCCACCAGGGGCGAAGTACACACTAGTCTCCGGCTCCCTTTAGGAGATGTTCCCGCCCTGCGCGCCATTTCCACTACTATTTAAACCCCAGCCTGGTTGGGACCATTACCTCCCGGATCCGGCAGTGCAGGGTAGGTCACTCGTCACCTGGGCGCAGTCATTTGGTGAGTACTATTTTCCTCCTAGGACTGGAGGAACCTGGTCGGATTTCTGCCTGTACGAGGACATTCTTTGAGGCACAGGCTTGGACGCCGATTTTCGGCACCAGCAGCACACCCGCGATCCTGGGGGCGTACCCTACGAATTCTCTATCACAGATGGCGGTCCTCGGCGTACTGCTCGTTCGGCGGACGGAGCGGGCGCCTCTCATTGAGGGGCGACCTCCCGTCACGCCGGCAGACAGGGGCTGGGTGTTGCGCCTATCTGTCCGTGAGTAACGATCCACGACGCGGGGCCCTGCTTGATAGCCACCTCACTCCTGCCTCTCGCTACACCAGAGGCTACCACCCCTATCTACCAACTTACGCGCATCCTACACTAGGCGCTCAAACTATCTTTTCCTCTTTTGGGCTCCCTCCCAGGACACAAACACCTTACTGTGTCCAACACTTGCCGGGATTTGAAGGGGCCAATCTCAAGATAGTTTTAGGTGAGTTGCTGTTACCTCACCATGTTGCTACTTCTTAGTTTTTAATCATTTTTAATCACTCACCGCATGGTTAGAACCCGCTGCGTTTCACATATATACATACGAAGGCATCGACCACAGCGGGGCAATTTTGGTTGACATGTGTGACCAATTTTTGACTATGCTCACCGCATTTTGTTAAAGTGCACAATCTGGTGTCACTATTGAGGGATACGAGGGCAGGAGTATTTACAGCATGATTGTTTTCTGATATGATTTGCTTTCATTTTGCCATTTTCCATTTCAGATTGGCTGTCGCATCAACAGGTACTTTACCTCTTGGTGTCACTTGTGGTAATAATAGGCTAGAAACATCACAGTCTCACCATATTTGAGTGTAGATTAACTATTTTCACTAGGTCCTGAGGAATTGCCGCTAGATCCACCTGACTAAACAGGCAAGAAACATGTTGACCGCACGAGATTGAGCACAACACGCTGCAGCATATTTGCAGTGAGTCGCCAACTCCATTTTTAATCAGGGGAAGGCAGGATCATTAAAGTCTAATTTACCTGACTCTTCCATTCCCTGTTTTAATCCACACATTTGCATTTCTACACTTCTAAGGCCCCTTACACCCACTGCACCATACGGCAAGGAATAAAAGATCTCCGCCAAAGAGCCCCTGCATAGGGTGCCCGTCGGGTATTGCAGCGCCGACCCGACGAGGAGCATGCCCGATGATGAAGCATGACACCCAGCAGGCTGGGTGTGTGAGGGCCCTCATTCCAAAAGGAAGGACTTCCCAGTCCCCTCCTTTCCCACTAACACTACCTACTTGTAGTTAGGGACTTTGCGAGTCCCCTCCCCTGCCTTCCTATTCTCCTCACAACAGGAACTGCATACCTTTTTCTTTGCAAGTCTATTTAGGGCATGTATGCTGGACCTCTTAAAAGCCCATAGTCCCCCTCTTTTGTTAGCTTTTAAACTTTCACATAGTTTTCTTTTTAAGGATTTACAGATTGGAGACTGTATGATGATGGGCTGTAAGCTTACAGCTTTGGCGCCCTGTTCAGAAATACTTAACAGCTTACTCAGAGCACCTTAGAAATCAAGTATAAGCACGGTATATCTTGCCCTCGCCGAGTTTAACTGTAATGATATCACTACTCTTGCCACAAAGTGGACTCAGGCTCATTCAGGCGAAGTCTTACCCTCTGAAATAAGGTCAGTTCTAGACACTATCGATTAATCGATACCTTCAATAAATCTGAAAGTACAGCAATTTAAAACAATACGCTTCTTGTATTACACACCCGATAAAATTGCCAAATGGACAGGGACCTGCTGGGGGATATGACTAAATGCCGTAAGTGCGGCCTTCTAGCGGCAGATATCCTTCATATGTTTGCTGCCTGCCCTGCCCGTCATGATTTTTGGACAAGGGTTGCACAACTCTCTAGCACCAGTATTGGCATGGACAGACAGTTTACATACAAGGAGATTATGCTAGGCCATAGATAACATTTAGGCCTCAGGACGAATGATGGTAGTTCCCAGAGGCAGCTTCTATCTATTAATATAATTTCTGCCAGGTTATGTATTGCGAGAGCTTGGATCGCTCCTTTACCACCCAAGGCAACAGAATGGTGGGCTCTCCTCCGGCAAATCTATGATCTAGAACTTTCTCTGGTTAAATCTAGGGGGTATCGTTCGATTAAAAAGTTTGACTGTATCTGGGCTAGTTTTAGCTGGGATCCTTTTAATAACACTAGTCAAAGAAATGTTATGTAACCTGATTAATTTTCTTTTTGACCTTGTAACTTGCTAAAGTCTTATGAATGTTATTTCAATTTATTTACTAATTGGTCCATTTTTTTGCTTTTTATACTTGCTGACTTTTATATCTACTCATTAACTAATCAATTAATTTGTCTTTCTATATATATATATATATACATTTTTTGTATATTGGTGTATTTTTGTATCAATACATGAAATAATGTATGAGACATGACTCTCGACCTACTGTTTAACCCTAGCCCTGTCCAAGTCTATCATTCAAATTGAACTTTTATCTTCATTTTATGTATGACCATGTCTGACGAAAAAAATAAAAATAATTTTAAAAAAAGATAGCAATATAGTGCTGCTCATCAATGTGGAAACAGGATATAACAAAAGGCAATTGTTGTGCGGCAAGTAATGGATTACCATGAAGGAGAGGACACTCGGTTTGTTCATATATATTTGGTGATAAGACTGAAAAGTCTAATTAATCCACATTAGTGCCTTTTATTTTTAATACATTTTACAGCAAAGTATATAAGTAATCAAATATATGCTAAATTACCAAAATGTCATGCTAGGCATACGTGTAAAACTGTCTATGTTTACTAATTAAACAAAAACAGGCAATGAGCTGTCGAAAACACTCCCTTTGCCAAAACTAACGGGGCACCATTTCCTTCCATCATGAACACTTTTGGAAACCCGCTCCCACCCACAAAAGTAATCACTGCAAGCACCAGAAGTAAATGGCAAACATACAGTTGCACCTGAATTGCTTTACACTACGCATTGACAAGTATACTTGTTAAATATAAGTCACACCAAAAACATGCACTTCACCCTTTCCCAAGAACCAAACAAGCACCGGCAATGGAATACTGACAAATCAAAATGCAAACGTGAGACAAAGGTTAAAATGTAACTTTCATTGAAAGAAAAGGAAACTCAGGACGCAAAAACACAAGTAAATGAAAGCAAGGGTGTGCAAGGAATTGCAAAAAGGAGCACTTGACTGTAAAATAGGGACACATGCAGCTTCCAAATCAAAGTAAAAGGATACAATGGATGTAGTCCTTAAAATGCAATGAATGCATAGGTAGACACCAGCATCATCCTTCCACTTTCAGTGCACAAACAATTATATCGACAATGGACTGTGGCGACACAGACAGCATGGGAGAAAATTAAATCTCACTTATACACAGAGTCACCTGGTAAGTATACACATACAACACCGCTGAAGGTGGGGGGAAGCACAAAGACAAAGAGGGTCACTCAACCGACAAGAGTCATGTGCAGCACTGCTAGGGAGTCCAGCTATTCAAACTCAACAAGAATGTCATCATTTTCTTCCTAGACCTCAACGAACATTGCATTTCATCTAAGCACAGCATGCCTTAGCTGTTATCACAATAGCTCGTGTGCACCACCGAAGTAAGGCATTGGGTCTGTCCAGGAAGTTGCCAAATACACAGTCTAAATCTCACAAAAATTAATCTGCAAAGCTGTATAGCAAATCACTTGTTTAGTCAAATTTCATGTCACCTTCCCACTGACACCCCAGTGAATGTGATGCAGCGGTAATTTCACGGTAATTTCTCAATGCAAAACCTCATTTACCTTCTAATTTACCGCTGCAAAGGTACTGGACCCTTGCCACTGTATATTACCATCAGGAGATTTTACATAAACATTAAAAATCAAAAATGCAATTAATATTTAAGCCAATAAAGAGAGTTGTTGAGTATTTTAAAGGGTTTTATTTTCTAGTTAAAAGTTAAGGTTCTCTGACCTTTTATTCATTAGTCAAATATCAATCAGGTTACAGAATTTGGAAAACAGGAAAAATAGAATTAATACAGAACATATTATAGGTTGCATACAAAACATTCCATAAAGGAAGAGAATGAGGAATCAAATGTCAATCAGAGTTCTTTAAAGAGTTCAGGAAATATAATTCAAGAGTGAATTATGCAAGGCTAATTAATAATTAATAATTGGCAAAAAATCTCCCATAAAGAGAAATAAATGCATAAGACAAATAAATCTTTTCAAAACTAATTAATTAGTCAAAGCATAAACTTATAGTTTTAGCATCTAAATCTACCTGTTCTATCCAGCTCCACTCTCTACCCTGGTCTGTTCAATCTGAGAGAGGCTGCTTCACAAGGAGCGAGACAGCCCACCCTTCACAAGACCACAGAGGAATGTGATCTGCCTTGCCAAAAATATGACGTGCAAGGCTAGCCTATGCCCCCCACCTCCCTCTATCTCTCCTCGGACGCAATCTGCTCTCAGACTGCACCCGCGACGTTCGCGTACTGAACCCATATGATGTCTGATCTCATCTGCTTCTTCTCCTCTCCTCCCTCTCAGACTAAGGCCCTAAAGCTTAAGGCTTAAAAAGCGAGCCCCCACGCCCCCTAAGAGGTCATTATTTATACTCTAATTCTTGGCTGACTATTCTAATAATGTTGCAAATTTTCAGTAAAGCTTGTACCCTGATTGGATAGTTTAGATGACGAGGGTCTCACCATCCTGTTCTCATTGGCAAATCCAACCCACACCAGGTTTAACAAAAGAAGCGCTAATGATTAATACAATTATATGTTTTAGCAACATTTACTAGGAAAAATGTTTCAGTCTATTTCCTCCTTCCTGTCACATCGCATGCAGGAAGGACACATTCCACAAACACTGATACATTGGCACGATAACAAGAATGTACAGTTCATGGTGGCCTTGAACCAGGTCTTCACTTGAGGCACTTGGCAGTATGTAGCTGGTTCTGCGCATGCGTCTCTCATTCAATACACAGCCTTGCTGGATTCACAGGCAGCCATTTTATCTTAGTCCCAAAAACAAAATAAACACAAAAAGAGTATTAATTTACAAAATGAAACCCATTATGTTTTACCTCCCCTATACTAATACCCTGTATAAAGGATTACCTAGCAAAAGCTATTAGTTTAAAGCAGCTTTTCTTATTATTTGTGCACAACATGCAAAAATGTGCAATGTACAACATAGCATAAAACATGCACTAGTGTAAATTTTGAAAGCGCACACAGTTAATACATACTCATAGCAACATGCTCTAATGTTTTAGATAGCTTTTCATGCAAATGCATTGCCCCCGTGTAGTAATGGTGCATGGTTAATTAATACACATTATAAAAAGATGTGTTATGAACTGAATATGTATTGTCTAAATATGCAACAAAGCCAAAGTCTCTTGAGACAGGAACAGGGAGTGTAGATTATAAGGGAAAGGAAACTGGGAAGAGAGAACACATTCCATGATTCAAAGCTAAAGAGGCCACTGAAATCAAGAGTTTTCTCTACACTGCAAAAACACATGTTAATTCAGCACAAGCATTTCAGACTGAAAGCATTTATGACCAAGCCTCATTTTATGTTTTTCACTTTGCATGCACCAAAAGTGCCACTTTTAAAAAACTTTTGACTAGGCATGTGCCATGTGTCTTCACTTGCACCAAAATTTGTGTGCCATTTTAAATGCAGTCTGTCTGAAACATAAAAATAAAGCAATGCTTAATTTGAGAAATCTAGCTCTATCAAATGAAAGAAACACAGAAGGACTGACTTCAGAACCTTGTCTCTTCAGCTACAAGCAATACAGCACGCTGAACATTCCATTGCTTGTGTGATGATAAGATTTCATTGACTGCATAAACAAAAACCTTCCTGGGTCCATGGCATAATGGAGCTATCCTTAATGACAGCCCAGTCCAGGCGCAGCAAAAATACAAACACCACTGTAGTGGAGCTGAATCCTAAGTGGTATTTCACCCACACAGCCAAAACCACACAAGACCTTCTCACCATCTTCCAATTACCAGGCTGGTCTTCCGTTTAGTACGAGCACCTGCCACAGAAACCTGATTCAATGTATAATAAAAGTCCTTCAGTTTTTTTATACAGCATCTTGTGACATCTATTGCCATTCTGTTTTAGCTGACTCATCATTATTAATTTAAGAAACACAGGCTTTAGTTATAAAGCTTTAACAAAAAAGAACGCATGGGCCTGAGGCATGATTCCCGCTCTGACCCCACTTGTGACAGTCCTACTAATTACTCATCACTCCCTTCTAATCCCAAGAGGGGAAAGTGGATATCTCCTTAAGAAATGGGCTAATGGCACCCTTCCAAACATCAGCAAACAGGTTACACAGAAGGTGTAAGATTGCACTGGGCATACCATCATGCGCCACTAAGTCAGCTATTGGGGTGCCTCTATTGGAGCATTTGTAATAGCCACATCAAGTCACTGAAGGTGCAGGACATGTTGCAGGTCTTCATCATGCTTCACATCAAGTCCGCCAACAAATGATTCCTATCCAGGTGACCACAGCAGCTCCTGACACTGTCAACAAAAATACAAAACATTTTAAAAGGGCAAAAAAATATCTTATGAAACTCGGAAATGTGGCAGGCCACATTAGATTATTACACCTAAGGAACTTAAGTGTAATATGAAACAAGTCAATCGTGACCTGTATGTGAAAGTAGTAACTTAAAGGGTCATAAAAAGATATTTGAAAGGTCGCCTCACAATGGCATGCTTCAATACAGGAGACCTCCCTTACTGGAGTAGTACAATGCCACTCCAGTGGACTCAACCAAATAAGATTGGGAGTTCTTAGATATTGCTTTACAGGACAAATTCACCGGTCCATATCAAAAGTTAAAAATGACTAGAGTTTTGCCCAAAGGAAGTTCCTTTTATTTGAGGGTATCCCTGGTATAGGTTAAAATCAGATTTGTGGTTTAAGGGTAGAAAATGATGGTTCACCGAACCACTCAAAAATACCAACATGTTTCAACCTAATCACGGTGCCAGAAATTGATCAAAGGTCTTCATCAAGGTTAGAGAACTCTCTATATAGCACATGTATTACATGAAGAGAGACTGAGATTATGCTCGCATACCAGTGGAATGTCCATTATGATATTAACCTGCAGAAGTAGACCAGGCCTAATAGTCATACATTAGTTAAAGGCAAAAGGATATCATAAAAAACATATGTTATATCATAAGGCAAATATGCATTACAACAATAAAAATATAAAAACTTTGTCTCAATGTGGTGCCAAGTCATAATATGAATTAATGTTTAACACTCACCACTCGGTGAGCACTGCAAACTCTAGAGGGGGTGTGGAATCCATGCATGAAAAAGTAATGTTAACAAGTCAAATAGAGTGCACTCACACTCACTCACTTGGTGAGCTCAATCAAATGCCAAGAAAAACCTGTTCTCTTCATGGAATCTGCCACCCCTAGTAGTAAATTTGCCATGTTGACATTGCAAAGTGTGCAAGTTCACTAGAAGGGAGAAACAACTAGACCTGGGTCTGCCGACACCATCAGATCAGAGATGCTTTAATAACTGTGATGCAATAGATGTGATTTATAATATAACCTGTCCATGCAGGCTGAGGTACTTAGGAATGACTACCCACAAAGTGAAGACATGAATTAACAAACATAGGAGCACCATACAGATGACCGGGCAGCAAATTTGTTTTGAAAAAGAGATGTCTATTGCTGACAGCAGTACACAAAATTGATTTAACTGAAATCTGAAGCAATGAAGCTTGGTGACCGGGCAGCAGATTTGTTTTGCAAGATATGTCTATTGCTGACAGGAATACATGAAATTTTGGCCTGAGGACCAAAAAAACCTTACCCTGTTTTTTTACACCTCTAAGTTTTCTTTTCCTGTCTATGTTTTATGCCAGATCCTAAATAGAACAATTTGGGTTCTCCTCCTCATGTTTCTCCAACAGTATGTATATTGTGAATACACAGTATGTGGATACCATGTGAGCACACTCTGATCTATAAGTTAGCCTATTTGGTGTTTTTTCAGAATTTCCCAAGATTGTTAGTACGCCATACATTTGAGCCGTTTTTCTCATTGTAGATGTAATTAAACACTTGGGGCCCTTAAAAACGAAGTTTGGGGCCCTTAAAAACGAAGTTTGGGTCCCAGGTCCCTGCTTCTCTCCCCCGTTTTGTCGTGTAGTTCCTATATTACCTATACAGGATCTGTGCGTTTGGATAACATAAACTGTGGGATTGGTGGCGGACTGATTCCGTGCACCCCCACCGGATACGTTAACATTTCTGTATTAGCTAGCTCACAGTGCCACTATAATCTCCTCTTATCACGGGGAGAATAGATTCTGGCAACCTCAGAACATGACAACCCTGATCCCCCAGGATCGTGGAAACAATATACTACCTTTCGCTCAGTCCCTCGTGCTCACTTAGTTTGTCTCAGAGAGATACACAGAATAAACAGTCTGGATGTTTCAATAAGTATTTATTGAACAATTGTTATTCTAGTGTAGAATATATGAGCTGCAACAACCATTAGACAGTAGCAGAGATATATGGTTAGCAATACTACGAAAGTAAAGGGATGGTATAGTTCTACCATCTTCCATAAATCATGAATACATACATGTACATAAAACACATGATAAAAGTGCGTACTCCTACGATGTCTCACTAACTAGATGTACCTAAATGTACCTAGCATCTATGTAGGTGTTATGCCAAGAATCCCTCTAGGAGCTAGTCCACCCCATTACCGTCCTGGTCTCGAGTTGGACACCCCTCGAGGGATGTTAGACCACTGCTAGCTGGAGCGGCTGCATGCAGGAACCTCAGCGTCTCTGTTCAGTGTGTCAGCAGGGAAGTCACGGTCTCCTCTCTCTTCCTAAGCAAGATGTGCTGTATATATACCCATAGGACTCCCCAGGGGTCCTACCTTGCTGTGTTACTGTGTCGGCCTAAAGGATGACGTTGGGCCTGAACTTTATACAGAGATGTTATACAGGAGATGGTAATCCTACTGTTAGTCCTGCTGTGCTTCCAAGAAGCCTCATGCATAATGTATGAGAATCGAACCAGGGAAAAACCTGCGTTCTGAATGCAGTGTCATATCTAGGTAAAAGGTCAGTGCCTAAGAACCGTTATGTATGTAATGTGGGGAAGAATATAGGTGAAAGGTTGCAATGTTACCTGCTCCTTGATCCAGCGGGTTACTAGCAACAAGCATTCATACACAAAATACCATTCATTCACGCTAACTAATAATCACCGCTGGTGGGAATCAGTTGTACTCTTTATCAAATCCCTGCTACCAATTACCTTTTCTGATTGAAGAGCAATGACTTACCAATGGACCTTTGATAATTGGGGTTGAAATGAGATCATACAATACATAATTTCATTAATCACCTAAAATAACCACTGACTCAGGAAGTTTTAAAACGTTTATCTAAATTCTTTAGCAGAGTACATTACAAATCACATAATACTTAATCGCATATCAAGGAGGAAGCTTACTATATAATCACCTATTAATCACAAATGACGGTCCCTCAGAAAGGAGAAGATAGAGACAGCAGTACAACTAAAGATTACGTATTTATAGTTACCTAAAGGTGTAAAAACCAAACCCCTTGGCCAAGGAGTTGGAAAGATGGGTCCCAAGAAGGATGAAGACCAAGACCTCCGGACCAGGTTCAGGACAGGATAGGTGAACTCTCTACCAACGACGCCTGCGTCGTTCCCCTCTCTGACACTTCATTCCTCCTCGATTCTTCCGTGTCTTCTTCTAATAGAGTCCCCCACCTCAGGATCTCTTTGGACAGCATTTCAGTCTGTAATCGATCAGCTCTCGTCTATGGCAGCATCTGAGTCTATGTGCCACCAGCTCTCTCTGCGCTCCTAAGCCTAACTAATTAGCTAATTCTATATCTATTATACCCTTCTATGCCCATGTACCTCCCATTAATGTTTCAATATTATGGGCCCACTATTTCTGATTGGACAGGGACAGGGGGTTGATCCTCACACCATGCCAATTTAGTTCAATTTTCTTAAGCCCATTGTTTTAAAATACCGCCCCTCTCAATTAATACATTTGCTTTATTTCCCACCCGTCTCACGACAATTTTTAATACAAAGTGTATTCAAAATGTATCAATTTGTAGGACATCTCAGATGAACGGTGAAGGTGATCAGCGGGTCATGTCCTTGGACATCTTCCAAGTTGACTTCATCGCTTTCCTTTGTTAGTTTTCAGGGCGCATGCGCAAATCACGTGGTTTCTTGAGCTGCCGTTTTGTCAACCCAGGCCCACTTTACGAACTAATACAAATCAAAGAAGAAACATATTAAAATCAAAAATGAATGTTTTCACTGTATACCCCCTACTTCTACTCTACTCCCATTTAATTATAAATGTCTATCCCGCTTTAGTAGCGTTAGAATACCACATTATTAATTGCAGCAGTGCAAAAGCTTTAGCATGTGAGGACATTAAGCGGCCATTTTAGCAGATACTGCGCAGAAGCAAACGATTCCCTCCAAGCAAAGAAAGACGTCATACCACGTGACATGGTTGACACATGCGCAGTAGAGTTCCAGCCCTTTAGCGGCCATTTTGGATTAGACAAGGATTACTTATTAGTGGAAAACACATAGGCAAGCATCTTCTGGATAAAAATGTTGTGTTTGCACATTATTAATAAAGACATTACAGAGTTTTAGTACAAATTAATTAATACTGTGAGAGGATTGCTTCCGAGCAAGTCTCATTGTGAGTCCTTGCTCCTTCAATCCTCTCTCTGATGGCGTTTCTAAGCCATCAAAACTACCTATAATCAGATGCCAACTTAACATATGTCTGTCACATTTTCATTTTTACATTGTCTATTTTTATCTTCTCCTTTCAGTTTCTTATAAATTTCACTTCTCAGATCTTCTAATTCCATTTCATCCAATTTCCTTTTCTTGCCTCTTCCTGTCACCCTATATGTTTTCTTCTTTCTACAACATTTGCACCATATCATTATTGACAATACTGTTAATGCTATCCCTACTAAGGGTACTATTATTTGACCTTTAAGTCCTTTCCCTACATTAGTAAACCAGGTACCAATTGATGCAATGCTATTTGTCAATCTTTCCCATACACTATCAACTTCCAGTGGTTTCAGTTCCTTCTCAAGTTTAGTAATATTCTTTATATATGTTCCAATTTCTGCACTTTTGTCTCGAATATATGTGCAACAATGTTTCGTTTTCAACAATTTACAGACTCCGCCCTCTTTTGCTAATATTATATCAAGAGCAAGTCAATTTTGCATAACCATAGATCTAATCGCAACCATCTCCGCATTATTCATTAGAAATCCTCCAGCAGTATCCGTTGACAAACGATCAACCACTGTAGACAATTTACATATTTTCCTTGAGTTCAGAATTATTCCCACTGAAGGTATCAATGCACCAAATATATCACCTACAATTTCTGAAAAACTAGCTCTTTTACTACGTGTTAATTCACTAATATTTTCATTGCTCCCAGTGTTTCTTTTTACGTGGTATACTTTTGGAAAAACTATTCCAAAATAACAACTTCCATACCACCGTGCAGGAAGCCTAATGTAAGCCTTATTCCCACACACATAATAGATTCCAGGAAAAACTGAATCTGTTCCTCCTTTTAGTCCCCAACCTCCAAGAATTAAGAAATTATGTTCACATTCACTGGTACCAATAAAAACATTGTTATATTCACTCTTTAACCTACGAAGACACATTTTCCCTGTTTTTACAAAATCTAGAGCCATAGCAGCTTGAGCCTTGCCAGGTGTATAAATACCCTCTTTCTCAGCCCAATGTGGAAGATGAGCCTTATGCTCAGATGCCTTCTTTTGGAAATTCTGGGGCATATTAGCAAGGAATAGCGATATTTATCGCTAACCGCGCTTAGCGCGACTTTGGTTAACGCCGCCTATCGCTGGAAAATATCGCTGAGATAACACCCTATTAGTAAGGTTTATCTCCATAGCGATATTATTTCCAGCGAAAGCGGTAAAATGTGAGAATATCGCTGGAAAAGCAGCGATATTCTCGCATTATCGCTAATGTGGATTCAGCATTAGAATCCACCTCCTATACCTTAAACAGGTAAGTCATCCTCACTAGCAGGAGATAAAATATAGCGATAAACGCGCTTAGCGCGAGTTATTATATCGCTTCGCCTGCCTTGCTAATAGGGGTAGTGGGATTAGCGACTGTTTTCAGTCGCTTTTAGTAGGGAACGCCTTCCTTGCATGTCATTAGCGATAATTATCGCTGACATGCAAGGCGATGGTTAACTCGGCCTCTAACGCCTGAAAGCTGTCGCTAACGCCTGTTAGCGACAGCTTGCTAATAGGGCGATAAAATGATCGCCGCTTTAGCGGCAAAAAGTGCCGCTAAAGCGGCGATAAAGCCCTTGATAATATGCCCCTTTGTCTTCTATCTTCAACTAAGTTTAAAAATATCGTCTCCTCTTCACGTATTAAACATGTTAAATTGCTTCTATGTGCATGTGTTATGTCTATCGACTTCATTGTTAAGAAACATTCTCCCATAAATTGTGCGTCTTTACTACTAAGCACTGGGTTCAGATTCTTTCGAACAGGAACCTCTGAAAATATCACATCTATATTTGAATAATAATACTGAAGTTTCCCTGTTCTATAAAATAAACTAGTTTGTACACTACATGATATGCCATAAGTTAAAGGCAAATGATGATATGTTAGACCTTCTGCTACTGATTCAGGTAACTTCATACAGACATAACAGTCACTAACTTCCATTGTATCTACATACTGAAACAATAATTTAGTAAAAACATTTAAACTAGTATCGTTATCTGTTACTACGTGATGAAAATCTGGTTCATCCTCTGCTTCTATTTCTACTCTATTACCTTTCAGGTTATCTATCCTTGCCTTGGTATTGTTGTTATTCTTTGTGTCCATTATCATAAGGTAAGGAATTGCTACAATCACAACTAACCACACTATAAGCACCACTACCAGACTACATATGCATATAGCACAGCATCTTTTACAACATTTCCGTTTCGGTCTCCCAGAAACTCTGTCGTCAGCCATTTTTGACAAGGAAGATTTCTCTTCTTTTCTTTTTTATTCAAAATTTTAACGTTATCAAGGTGGTTTCACTTCTTTTTCATAAGTCAGCTCTGCACTTGTTCCTTCGTCACCACTTTCACTTGACTCTGAACTCTCACAGTCTTGAAGGATTATATAAGTCCAATCAGGACCTTTAAACTTATTGTTCACGAGTTTCAATCTTTTGCTTTTTCGTTTTTCATTCCCACTTGTTTGTCCAGATAAACTTGTTACTTCATTTACTTGTTCTGGGTATTTACTTCGTGTTGCTATATGATATTTTACTCTTTTAATCACACTAGGCCAATGATCACCCTTTCTGACTTTCTTGTTTTGCACTGTATTTTTACTTTCCGAAGCCTTTTCAATAATTTCTTTATTTTCAAGGTGTGGCACAATTTGTTTGTCCTCGATTTCAGTTTCCCCTTCTATCTGCTCTTGTTCAGGTCTTGTTGTAGTTTCTTCAGTTGCCTGAATGTGAGTTTCTGCTAACTGGCCCTGTTCAGGATTGACGTTTTCATGCTTGATGCTTTCTTGTTCGATGTTTTCTTGGTTTTCTTCTCCCTGAACGTGTTTTTCTTGTCCTAACTGGTTCTGATCAGGGCTTATTGCACTCTGTACTTCTGCAGCCTGACCGCGTTCTTCTGAACCTGTCTGTCCCTGCTCAAATTTTGTTGTTTCATTGTCAATTTGAGCCCAATTTCCTTTCCTTATCTGGGCCTGCTCAGGTTCTCTTACAGTTTCAATCTCCCTATCCTGAACTGGTTCTTCTTCACCTATCTGGTCCTCACTAATTTCCTCTAATCTAGCTCTACCTCTTGTTTTTATGAAGACTTCAGGTATAGCAACCACTGGTATCCAGTCCTGACTTGTGCTCGGTTGTTCTTCTTCAGCTGCTCCCGAATCTATCACTTGAGATTCTTCAGCTGTCCAACCTTCAGCTTCCACAGCTATTGATTCTGTCTGAGGTTTTCTTTCTTCAGGAGCTGGCACCCTTTTGGTGTGGCCTACATGAATCCAATTAGGCAAGCCTGCACATTCCACTGCTGTGTTTGTAACCAATATAACAGGACAAGGTTCGCCCCCCTAGGTGATAAACACGTTTCTCTGGTGTGATGCTTCACTACCACCCAGTCTCCAGGGTTCAGATCATGCTCTTGTTCAGGCTGCCTGGAAACTGCGTCTTCTCCAACCTGGTGAGAGACAGAACGCACGAGGTCAGCCAATGCTTTGCAATAATCTAGAACCATATCATCAGTTATGTTCAGCAGTTTATTTCTAATTACATGGGCTTGTCTCATAGCTCTTCCCATGATGATTTCATGCGGACTCAATCCTGTATTTCTATCAGGAATGCTTCTGAGTCCCATTAAGACAAGAGGCAATGCATCTGGCCAATCTAACGATGTGGATGCACACATTTTTGACAATCTTGATTTTATTGTGCCATTCATTTGTTCAACCACTCCAGAAGCCTCTGGGCGGTACGCACAGTGCAATTTTTGTTCAATTTTAAATGCTTCACAGATTATTCGAATTACATCATTATTGAAGTGACTCCCTCTATCTGATTCCAAAGTTACTGGGAAACCGAACCGTGGAATGAGTTCTCGTAACAACAGTTTTGCAACTGTTATGCTGTCATTCCTCCTGGTAAGGTAAGCCTCCACCCACCTTGAAAACAGACACACTATGACAAGTACATATTTCAGTCCTTTACATGGTGGTAACTGAATGAAATCTAACTGTAATCTCACAAATGGAGCCTCTGCCTTTCCAATTTTTCCCAAACCAATTAATGTTCTCCTTCCTGGATTATTCATTTGGCAAGTTAAGCACCTCTGGCAAAGACTCTCTGCTGCAGCCCTAAATCTTGGATTGTACCAACTTTGTCTGAAAAGTCTGATCATGGCATCACTCCCTACATGTGTGTCTCCATGATACATTCTGGCCATTTGTGAAATCAGGCAGTAAGGCATGACTGGTCTGCCATCTGAATATACCCATACATCATCATCTCTTCTTCGGGTACACCCTATTTTCATCCAAACATCCCTTTCACTCTCCTCAGCATCATCCTGCAATCGTTTCACATCATTCCATGTTTCAGGTGTTGAACATAGCATAAGTTGGCAGCTGATTCCCATCCTTTTGACTTTTCTGTTTACTGCCAATCTGTTTTTGGCACAGTGTTGAGCAATTAGGTCTGCGTATCTTTTACCTGCTACCATCCAGTCATCTCCTGACTGGTGTGCGGCACATTTCACCACTGCCAATTCTTTTGGTGATTGTATTGCCTCCAATAATTCCTTTACAAACTACCCATTTTTGATTGGGGATCCTGAAGAAGTCATGAAATCCCTCTGCATCCACAGTTGGCCAAAGTCATGCACAACCCTGTACCCATATTGACTGTCCGTAAATATGGTTACTTTTAAATTTTTCCCAATTTTGGAGGCTTTGATCAAATCAATTAATTCACCTACTTGTGCAGATTTGATTCCTGGTAAATAGGATGCTTCGACTATTCCAGAAAGTTCACATACAGCATAAGCTGCACTCAATTTGCCATCTTCATGCCTTAGGCATGAGCCATCCACAAACAGCTCCCTGTCTGGGTTTTTCAAAGGCATTTCCTGTATGTCAGGACGCGGTTTGGTGCACAACTCTGTGACTTGCAAACAGTCATGTTCTGTGTCGTCCTGAACTTCTTCACAATATTGATCTGGTAATAATGTAGCAGGATTTACAATTGTGCACCTAGCTATGGTCACATTTTCAGCTCCTAGAATTATTCGCTCATATCTTGTCATCCGACTAGGTGTGAGATGCTGAGTTCTAGTTCTTGTCAACAGGATTACAACTGCATGTGGGACGAACACCTTGACAGGATGTCCCATTACTATTGACTCACTTTGTTCAATGCTCATACAGGTAGCAGCTACTGCTTTTAAGCAGCCTGGCAATGCTGCAGCCACTGGGTCCAATGTAGCAGAAAAATATGCTATAGGACGCCTGTCTAGTCCATGTCTTTGGGTTAGGAATGAAAGTGCACAACTTTCTCCTTCATAGCAAAACAGTGTGAATTCTTTTGTATAGTCAGGCATACCCAGGGCAGGTGCCTCACATAAAGCATTTCTTAATTTTACAAAGGCACTGGCACTTTCATCATCCCATTCAACTGGATCTTTTGCTTTCTTTTTGGTTAACTGAATTAAAGGCTTCGCTAGTAGTGAAAACCCTACAATCCATTGTCGACAGTATCCTACTATCCCTAGAAACATCCTCACCTCTTTTTGTGTTACTGGCATTTTCGTTTGCTTAATTATTTTTATTCTCTCAGACGTTATTCTTCTCTTTCCTCTTTCAATTTGGTGTCCCAAATACTTAACTGCTGTTGTACAAAATTGTAATTTCTCAGGTGACACTTTGTGTCCTTCCTCAGCCAAATGATTTAGCAATGCAATTGAGTCGGCGACACAATCGTCATGAGTTCTTGATGCGACTAACAAGTCGTCTATATATTGCACCAAGACTGAGTTCCTGGTCATTACTAATTTTTCTAAGCACCTTTTCAGTATCTGATTAAAAATGGAGGGACTTTCTGTTGACCCCTGAGGAACACGATTCCACACATAGACATGGTTTTCGAATTTAAACGAAAACAGATATTGACTATCTGGATGCAATGGAATTGAGAAAAATGCTTGGCACAGATCAATTACAGTAAACCATTCTGCATTCCATGGTATCTGGTATAGGATCACTGCAGGATTTGGTACTATAGGACAACAAGGTACCACAATTTTATTAATTTTCCGCAAATCCTGAACGATCCTATATTTTCCACTAGGCTTTTTCAGACCCATAATTGGCGAATTACAAGGGCTACTCATGACTTCTTTTAATATGCCTTGTTTCACCATTCTCCCAATTTCCTCAGTAACTCCTGCTTTTACTTCTGCACTCATTTTGTACTGTCTGGTATTTGGGAAAATTGTGCCTTCTTTTACAGTGAACTTCACTGGGTCTATTTTTGCCATGAGACCTACTTCTTTCCCAGTAAAATCCCATACCTTAGAGCTCACTGTAGTTCTTAACTCTTCTGGTAATTCGTCTTTTGTTATCAAGGAGAACATCTCATCTACTTCTGTACCTTGCTTGGCTATCATGAATTTGTAAACATGATCTTCATCCTGGGTCTGTATTGCAACACCATCCGGTGTGCAAAAAACAGTGCAATTCATTTTGCACAGTAAGTCTCTGCCCAGTAAATTTACTGGACTGGAATCACACACCACAAATTGGTGCATTTCTCGGACGTTTCCTATTCTTACTTCCATGGGCTCAGTAAGGGGAGTTCTAATCTTTTGATTGGCTACACCTACAACTTGGATAGCTTCTCCAGAGAGAGGGAGGTCTGGGATGTCTGCTGTTCTTACAGTAGAACGGGTAGCACCAGTGTCCAAAAGAAAAGTGATATCATTACCTTTTACTTTCCCTTCATCATATGGACCTGACTGATCTACCAGCAAGGATGCGCCAAGTACGCACTCCTTCTCCCCCTCTCTTAGGCACCGTCATTGATAATCATATGGATTAAAATCATCCTGTAAAAGAAACTGTGAAGTTACATCTTCATTCTTACCACTTCCTCCTTGATATCCAACGTCTGTACCGTGCTTTGCTCTGCTTACATTACCCTGTATAGGGGCAGGTGGCAACTGACTCTGAGGATTTACACCCTGCTGTGAGTCATTCTGCGTCTGTGGATTTAAATTATGATTTGGGCCATTACTATTTTGAATCTTTTTATATTCGTTCTTCCAATATCCCAACTTTCCGCATCCATGACAAGGAAATTTCTTTTTAGCCTCTTCTCTACTCATTCATCCTCTTACCTTTCCACCGTTCCCTGTATCACCATTCGTTCCGGATTCTTTTTCCTGACTTTCTGTTGGATTATTTAAATTAATTCCCTGTCGCTCAGCCATTTTCACTTGAGCCCACATCACTTTCTCTTGTAGTTTCTTGTGCCTATCCTCAATGTCATCTCCACAATATTTAGCATATTTCAAAATGTCATCAATAGGCTTTCCCTGCCAGCATAACATGTGTTGCTTAATCATCTGACAAATCTCTGGTTTTAGACCATAATCAAATCGATAGACAAACTGACTCATATTTTTGTCTCCAATACCTTCAAAACCGCTGTACTGTTTGAACACCTGTAATAGACGTTCATAGTAGGCATGTACCGATTCACTTGCTTCTTTGGTAGTTCTATCTATTTTCACCCAATCTGTTTCTTTTGGTGGTATTTTCCCTTTCAAATAAGTTATTACCTGGTGATACTTTTTCATTACATCATTTGATGGGGCACCTGTCTTTGGATCCCTAGGATACTCTTCACTAGGCCAGTCGATTGTAATTTTACAGTCTGTCCATAAATCGGCAGGTACCACTATGTCAAACAAACCATCTAGGTCCTTTAACAAAACCTTTGAAACTTTCACAAACCTCTCAACCTGCTTGTACCATTCAATTGGTTTTTCTCTCAATTTTGGAAAATCATTTGTAAATGACAAAATGTCTTGCCTGCTCCATGGGACATGAACATAACTTCCTCCTGGTACCTCCCGCATCGGGTACATCTGTTCTACTTTTCCTGTTTTCTTTCAATAAAAACTCAGATGTCATTCGATTGGAACGTGCTTTTTCCTTTTTCTTTGTCCATCTAGTTTTCCATTTAACCAAATCTCCCCATTTCTGTAATACTGACATTAATTCTTTAACTTGTAATTTTCTACCAGATGTATTCATATTTTCTTAGTCTTTGTCAGTAAATTCTGCTCTGTATGGTCTCTGCAACACCTTTGACTTCCTTATTTCAATTCCCATCTCTGAAGCCAAATCTGTTCATTTTTCATGGATTATTTTTACATTTCTGGTTATGCTCCTACATACGAACAATAGTTCTTCTTCACTGTAGGTATTTAAACGATCTACTCCTACATTGCCTGCTATCATTTCTTCTAATTCGACTTTTAATTTATAAATGTCCAAAATCTTTGAGGGTGAACTTTGTCTGTCTATTCCTTGTGCCCATTTTTCTAAGTCTTCTGGAGTTACTACTGTTGCACTTTTAGTTCCTGAAGATGTTATTATATTTACATCTTTTGAGCAACTAGGTGTGACTCTTCTGGGGGTGCTATTTGCGGATTCTCGAATAGGCAAATCCATTAGTGAAATCATAGATTCACAATCGGTGATATGATCATCAATTATTACAGCTTCATGTTTAGGAATATCCACAGGTGTAGGCATAGCTAAAGGCTTCAGGCAATTTACTTTGTCACCATATAAAGGGACCACGGGACCAATGGTTACAGGTATGGTCAGGGAATCAGGATGTACATTCAACTGTGTTATTTTCTGTATTAATTCTGCTCTGTTTCTGTCTAAAGCCTCTCTTTCCTTATCCTGAAGTACCCTATTAACTGGTGGATTATGCAGTACTTGAGGTACCAATGGTGTTCTCAAAATTGGTGCACTTGGGGAACATCCACTCAACCCTTCCTGGTATGGTGGAGGGTTCTTTAATATTTCTTCCATAAATTCATCTTCGGATTCTCCAAACCCTGTCATATGTTTAATCTTTTCTTTGCATTTGCTCCCTAACGGCTCATCTGTGATGAATACTGGATACAAACCCTCACTAAGCATCGTTCGTCTCCACTGTTTCATCTGACTTTCTCTTGTCTCATTTTGGTGTCTAGGGAAAAATCCCCTATAACCCCTATTGCTCCTGGGTCTATCACGTTCAAATGCCTCTGTTTCCCATTCTTCTAGGGCTTCGTATTGCGTTAATCTTGGTCTGGGTTCTAATTCATTCATTCTCATTCTTAGATTTTGAAGAATTCTCCCATTGAAAGTACCATTCTCTGGGAAAGCTAATATTCCGTCATCTTTTGTATATTCTATCCAATTTTCTAACCATACACAAGTATGATAACCCCTCTCCATCATCATGAATGAGGCGGGCGTTTTTGCTGGTGGAGTGATAATTCCTTCCCTAGTTTTGATTGGCTTATCCTTCTTAAAATAATTCTTAATCTTTTGTAAGAATGACATTTTTCTCTTTTCTCCGTACATTTTGGGTAAATATCTATGTATTGAATTATATTCTGCAAAACCTAGGAATCTCCTGTCTGGATGTGTTCCTATTAAAGTCGGATCGCGTTTCCACATGTAATTTACACAGTCCACTAATATTTTGGCTTTTATTCTGACAACCAATCAAATTCCAGCTAAAAATTGTTTCGGAACCAATCCTAGCGCGGTTTTTCTGTGACGTCTATTCACTCTATCTGACAACCCCTCCTTTACAATCTGCGCTTCTCTGTCCCTCGCTGTGCCGACCAATCCCAGTGCGGCACCTGTGATGTCAGTATTACTCCTGACTACTGACCCCTCCTTTACAAGCTTGCTCCACGCCCGCTGTTTGCAACCAATCTCAGCGCGGCGTTTGTGACATCAGCTCTACTCCGACAGCTGACCCTCCCTTTACAAAAATCATACGCAAAACTTTATTTTCTCAACGCTTCTTATTAAATTTAATAACAACATAAAAACATTCGCTATCTTGTCAGTTTCCCTAAATTGAAAAGGATATATTTCTCACACTTAGTAAAAACCCTTCTGTTTACTAGACATACACTACGAGTAAAACCTTTCCGTTTACTCTTCACGTAAGCTTCAGAAATACCTGCTACTCCTTCAATGTTACCCTTTCTAAGTGATATAACATCAAATTTTTGTCAGCGTATTCCTTTGCTGTCACTCACACACACAGAGTCCCTAACAAGTACTGATAGCCCTGCTTAACTTTTCAGTACTATTTCTGCCTGACAGATAACCTCACTGCAGTATGGCTTCCACTTACCATCCGCTATTCAAATTCCCCGGGGATTTCTAGACAACATAAAACAAAACTTTTAAAAACAACGGGTGTTAGTTCATAAAAATAAAATTCTCATTACCCAATTAACAAAGTATAACCATCCTCTGATAGCCAGAAAACTGATCCAGCGGGTTACTAGCAACAAGCATTCATACACAAAATACTCACCTGGGCCCATTCATTCACGCTAACTAATAATCACCGCTGGTGGGAATCAGTTGTACTCTTTATCAAATCCCTGCTACCAATTACCTTTTCTGATTGAAGAGCAATGACTTACCAATGGACCTTTGATAATTGGGGTTGAAATGAGATCATACAATACATAATTTCATTAACCACCTGAAATAACCACTGACTCAGGAAGTTTTAAAACGTTTATCTAAATTCTTTAGCAGAGTAAATTACAAATCACATAATACTTAATCGCATATCAAGGAGGAAGCTTACTATATAATCACCTATTAATCACAAATGACGGTCCCTCAGAAAGGAGAAGATAGAGACAGCAGTACAACTAAAGATTACATATTTATAGTTACCTAAAGGTGTGAAAACCAAACCCCTTGGCCAAGGAGTTGGAAAGATGGGTCCCAAGAAGGATGAAGACCAAGACCTCCGGACCAGGTTCAGGACAGGATAGGTGACCTCTCTACCAACGACGCCTGCGTCATTCCCCTCTCTGACACTTCGTTCCTCCTCGATTCTTCCGTGTCTTCTTCTAATAGAGTCCGCCGCCCCCACCTCAGGATCTCTTTGGACAGCAGTTCAGTCTGTAATCGATCAGCTCTCGTCTATGGCAGCATCTGAGTCTATGTGCCACCAGCTCTCTCTGCGCTCCTAAGCCTAACTAATTAGCTAATTCTATATCTATTATACCCTTCTATGCACATGTACCTCCCATTAATGTTTCAATATTATGGGCCCACTATTTCTGATTGGACAGGGACAGGGGGTTGATCCTCACACCATGTCAATTTAGTTCAATTTTCTTAAGCCCATTGTTTTAAAATACCGCCTCTCTTAATTAATACATTTGCTTTATTTCCCACCCGTCTCACGACAATTTTTAATACAAAGTGTATACAAAATGTATCAATTTGTAGGACATCTCAGATGAACGGTGAAGGTGATCAGTGGGTCATGTCCTTGGACATCTTCCAAGTTGACTTCATCGCTTTCCTTTGTTAGTTTTCAGGGCGCATGCGCAAATCACGTGGTTTCTTGAGCTGCCGTTTTGTCAACCCAGGCCCACTTTACGAACTAATAGAAATCAAAGAAGAAACATATTAAAATCAAAAATGAATGTTTTCACTGTATACCCCCTACTTCTACTCTACTCCCATTTAATTATAAATGTCTATCCCGCATTAGTAGCGTTAGAATACCACATTATTAATTGCAGCAATGCGAAAGCTTTAGCATGTGAGGACATTAAGCAGCCATTTTAGCATATACTGCGCAGAAGCAAAAGATTCCCTCCAAGCAAAGAAAGACGTCATACCACGTGACATGGTTGACACATGCGTAGTAGAGTTCCCGCGCTTTAGCGGCCATTTTGGATTAGACAAGGATTACTTATTAGTGGAAAACACATAGGCAAGCATCTTCTGGATCAAAATGTTGTGTTTGCACATTATTAATAAAGACATTACAGAGTTTTAGTACAAATTAATTAATACTGTGAGAGGATTGCTTCTAAGCAAGTCTCATTGTGAGTCCTTGCTCCATCAGCCTATATAGGGTACCTTTATGGAATATAACAGTTTCTTGATTTAGTTGACCGCGGGTCCTGTGAAACACACAGTAGCTACTTTTCACTTGGGCACTCTCCTGGTGACGTCAGGCGCACATCAGCAGCGGCTGGATACTCCCCATGTGATCAAGTCACATTTTTTCAACCCATTCACAACACTGCTACTCCTTTGGCATACAGCAGTTTGGGGGCTCACCTCTTGATGAAGTAAGTTTCTTTGAAGTTCTGTGTAGGATATACGCACGCTCGGGGTCTTTTGATATCTAGGCGCGCAGCATCAGCAATCATCCGCTGCAGTTCAATTACGCTGTTTCTCCCCATGTGGCAGTTAACATGTTGTGTCAGCCATTGGCGTTTCTTCCTGCAGCAGGTCTGTATACTGTGGTCTGTGTATGTTTGTCTGATTGCCATGTAGTGTCTTCCCACGCTGAAGTTACGCCCATAGATATATGCATGTCTGAGATAATGGCTTGCTCCATACTGAGATTCTAGAATGTTTTCATCTCAACGGCATCAGAGACAGTCATTGCATTTTGCTGGCTGTGTGTGTATATTTTTCATTCGTCATGTTATTTGCAACATTGGACAATTTAGATTCTAATGATTTATCATTTTGATTTTATACTATGTGACTAGTGTGTGACCACAGAGGAGACACCCTCCATTCTGCTACTTGAAGCCCATCGTTTCTCCAAATCGGGTAAGTGGCTCCTAAGAGGCATTTGACTGAGCTCGCCAGCAGCATGTAAGTGCACTCTGTTTGACTTAATAATACTTTTTCATACATAGATCCCACAAAAAAAGACGCTCTGTCTAAAGTTTACAGTGTTCTCTGTGGTGAGTGTTAAACCTGAATTCATGTTCTAACTTGGCACCATCCTTAGACAGAGTTTTTATTTTTGTTTTTGTAATGCATTTTTATCTAATGATACCACATATGTGTTTTGTGATATCCTTTTGACCTTAACTAATGTATAACTGATGGGTCTTGTCTACTCCTGTAGGTTAAAGTCATAATAATGGACATCCCACTGGTATGAGAGCATAGTCTCAGTTTCTCTGCCTGCAACACATGCGCTACATAGCTAGGAAGTTCTCTGACACTCACAAAGCCCTTTGACCAATTTCTGGCACCGTGATTAGATCGAAACATGTTGGTATTTTCGAGTGGTTAGGTGAACCATCATGTTCTATCCTTAGACCACAACTCTGATTTTAAACTCTGCCATGGGTACTCTCTAATGAAGAAACTTCCTTTGGTTATACCCCTAGTTATTTTTGAACCTTTGGTCTGGACCATTGAATTTGTCTTGTAAAGAAATATCTAAGAACTCTCAATCTTATTTGGTTGAGTCCACTGGAGTGGCATTGTCCTACTTCAGTGTGAGAGGTCGCCTACGATGATGAAGTTAGAAATAAGATTTCTGGTTGGCTGAGGTTTGCACCCATAACAGGCAGGAACCACCTCTCTAGCCAGGGTAAGCTAGATACACACCAAAAGATAGCCTGTGCTCACCCTCTGGTAGCTTGGGACGTAGCAGTCAGGCTTATCTAAGAGGCAAGGTGTAAAGTATTTGTGCAACACGTGCACAGAATTACAATGAGTACACCACAAAAAGGCTCCACACAGGATTAGAAAAATAGACTATTATATTCTGAACAAAACAAGACCAAAATGACAAAAATCTAAGTCTGGGCATAAAACTCCACTCTGCTCGTGGAGTATGCACAGAACGCGGAGTTACTGACGAACTTTGCACTCCGCAGCTGAGCAGAGTTTTTTTTATGTTGGCGGGCCTGAAATGTCTTTTCACGCACACATGAGCAGCTTGCCGGGCGCCCGCGATCGCCAATGAGATTTCAGAGCAGTTCTGGAGCACTATGAGACTTCCTTTTCCTGTCCAGCAGGCTCCTCCCAGTGCTTTGTCCATCTCCTGGTCACTTTTCATTTGGATTTTGGAGCTGGAAGGATCACTCTTTGTTTGTGTCTGCTGCATATATGCCATTGTATTTGAGAACTTTTTGAATTTGAGATTTCACAAGTAAGTTGGAAAACTGGTGTTGTTTCTTTCATTGGGGCCATGCACCTAGATTTATTTGTACTTTTAATCAATGTTTTAAATTTATTGTAGTAGGTGGCCTTTAGTTTTATCAGAAGCCGAGTTATTTAGTTGCAAGCAATTATTTTTTCTTTATAAAGGAAAAATGTTGCACAGTTCACTACTTTTTTTCATGTGTGGTAATGCCTTTGTTGGATGTGTTTGGTTGTATCTTGCAAACATTTTTAGCCCTGTGGGTTGTCGCTTTTGGCATTGCTGTATTAAAGATGTGTTCTTTAGCATGCCTCCTTTGTCTGACAAGTGCGTAAATGTGTTTGCCATAGGCCACTATTTGATTTGGTTTCCCTTGTGGCTAGGGGCCATTCTGTAAAGTCTGTGTCCATAGGCCTGCTTGTGTTTGTTGTTTTCCAGGGCTCCTGCTTGTTGTTGTGACCATGTGGCTGGTGGCCATTTTGTGATGGCAGTTAGTGTGCTTTTGCCATAGGCCTGCATGTCTTCCCTTTTTTCCCCTAGGCTTATTGCTTCTTGTTGTGATTATGTGATTGGCAGCCATTTTGTGTAGGCACTGCAGCCAGTCTTTTGCCATAGGACTGCATGTGTTCTTTGTTGTGGCCAGCCATGCCTCCTTGCCTGCTGTTGTGACCATGTGGTCGGGGGCCATTTTGTGTAGGTAGCCATTGTGCTTTTGCCATAGGCCTGCATGTCTCCTGTTGTGGCCATGCCTTCTTGCTGGTTGTTGTTTTGCATGCAATTGTTTCTTCTTTTACAAAGGAAAAATGTTGCACAGTTCACTACATTTTCTCCACGTTTTCAATAAATTAGCAATATTGATTTGAATTGATTTACTATGTGGCCTAGTCTGCCAATGGGCTTTCCGGCCAGTTGGCCCAGTGCTACTCATGGGTGCATCAAACAACAGTTTTTATGGTTTTTGTTGAACTTAAACATCATTTAGGCCATGGATGGCATTGGATTAAAATACAAAATGTGTTTTTGTGTGGCATTTCACTTTTTCCCCCTGCAAACAATGTATAGGTGGGGTAATGGTAGGGTGACCAGACGTCCCGGATTTCCCCGGACAGTCCTGGTTTTCGGTGGACTGTCCCGGTGTCCCGACACTTTTCTGCATTTTTAATACAGGTTTTTGGGACAAAGGTCAGGTAATTCAACAAAGCAGAACTGAAAGGTATGATGTCCTTTCACAGGTGCCTCTGAAGATCGAAAAAACTGAGTAAAACTTTATCTGTTTCTGTCAGTCAGCACAGGAGGAGGTGGGCCCATGCTCCCAGCAGAGGGGAGACAGGGTGGGGAGGAGGGCAGGGGATTCAGGGCGGAGGTCATGCCATAGATAATGTTAAACGTAGCCTTGAATGTGTGTGTGTGTGTGTGTGTGTGTGCGTGTGTGTGTGTTTCAGAGAAAGGGGCCTTTCTAATGGGAGTGAACTGTTTTATTGTTATCTCTGTGCTTTGCTCATTTGAGTGAAGGGTGAGTGAGCGTAGTGGTTTCAGGCTCTGTGTCTGTGAATCTATATGTCCAAGAAAGTTTTGGCTAGGGGTAAACAAATGTTTTAGATCAAACCATCAGGTAAATGTTACAAACATTGCCCCTTGAGATTGGGAAACTTACATCAAAGCTCTTTATGTGGATCCAACAATAGCCCATACCAGCTCAGATCGACAATTAAAAACAGAGGAGGCCATACAAAACTACCAGATTGAGTGGAAGACTTTATCTTAGTTGCAACACCAGACGGCAAAGATACGCTTTCAATAACTGCAGCAAAAGTGGCCTTAGCGATCAAGTCAATACGTGCTGGAGGTGGGTCCAGCCCAAATGGCATTCCTGCCGCAGTATACAAGTGCGCACAGTCTCGTTGGGCAACAATGATGGTGCCTCTATTTTAAGAATGCCGCTTGGGATAAGTATACCCAAGACATGGAGGGGCTCACTCCTGGTGCCGATCCACACAAAAGGCTTGCGATCGTGCCTGGGGAACTACCGATTGATACCATTACTAGACGCTGAAGGCAAGTGTTACACCAGAATATTAAATCAAGAGCTTCAAGCTTGGGCGGAAGAAATAAAAATTATCCACCCGTCTCAAACCGGTTAACAAAAGGGCTGTCACATCGAGGACAATCTATTTTGCATTTACCATCTAATTGACACCACATTATCAGCTAAGGGAAGGGCCCTGTATGCGGGGTTCATTGACTTCCAGACCGTGTTTGAGAGTGTGTCCTGGCCAAAACTCTGGGTGAAGTTATTCAACTGGGGCATCCTTAAAAACCTATTAAAAGCCATTATTACCAATTATTCAGATACTTGGGTAAAAATAAGAGTGAACATCGGATGGGCCACCACGAGTAAAATTCAGACAAACAAAGGCCTGAAACAAGACTGCATGTTGGTGCTGTTGTTAATTAATTTGTATTTGGCTGACCTACTTGACCCTCTAACGCCAGCAAAGTAATTTCCATCTAAATTGGCCGGCTCTGTAATCCAATCGCTCCAGTATGCGGATGATACGGTCCTTATAGATCAAACACTGATTGGCCTCCAGAAACCTTTTCAGGCATTAACAGTCTATTGTAAGGCTAATTACCTAAAAGTGAATACAACAAAACCAAAGGTGATGATAATCTCCCGGGAGCCAGTGAAAAAGGGGACATGGTTTATCAAGGAAAAGGCCATAGAGGTGATGACCACCTATAGATATCTGGGAGTTTGGCTAGACCACAAAGGCTGTTCAACAGCACATATTACGGCCCAACAAGGGGTAGCAAATTTACTTGAAGGGGCATTCTGTAAAGTGAAAAAAATCTATGAATACTCCAGACCTAACCGCCCTCCTGAAGGTAAAAGGATGGAAGTTTCTGCCTACAGTGGCTTATAGGAGACTCACATTCAGAGGCAGAATGGACAATTGGCTGGATAGAGCACAGTCATCTTGCTACAACAGAGTATTTCAGCTTCCAAACTGCACTGCGCATGCTCAAATCTGACTAGAGTTTGGGCTAACCTCACAACAATGGGTATTAAAAGCCAGGTACGCCGCTTATTGTCTGAAAGCAAATCAGGCACAGGAGTACACTCTAAAGAATTACATCTGGTAGTTAATAAGCAACCGGCACAAACTGGCACAAGTTTTTAACGCACTCTTTGGAGTCCTTAGAAGCACAACCAATATGGTCAAGTGGGCTTCCTGCTTATATGGTGGCTAAGCTACTGACGAAACAAGCTGGGTTAATATCGGCAGACCAGAATGCAGAAGCAGTAAAAAATCTGGGTCATGGTAGTTTGGCCTCAACGCTTTATGAGCTAGGGTCTCTTCCATCCTCCCTCTCCCTGCCCTTCAATCTTACTATGAAATGAGAGCTAATGGGCCTGCATTTCGGTCTAGTCCCACTGAAGTCATATGGGTGTGGTCGGAGGAACCTGGAGGCGAACGACAGGCGATGACACCTATGTGCCAATGCAGTGGAATCATTGACCCATGTGCTATGTATCTGCGAAGAGTTCGCCCCATTAAGGAAATTTTGACTTCGATCAATTTGGCGCACTTTGAATATTTGGAATTGCTGTGAAGCTTTAGAGACATGCGTGAGAGGGGAATCTAGGCAACTGGCCACTCACTTCTTGAAATTTATGAAGGCTGCAATAGATTTATTGTCTGATTGACAATTGAAACAGAACGAGTTCAGAGCAGATCCCCTCTTAGGGCATAGCACCCAATCAACCACTGAAGAGCACCCTGATTCACTGCCTCCCGTTTCTTTTTAGCACGCTGACCAAGAATGGTGGTACAAACATCATGCCACTGTATGGACTTTTGACTGAAATAATTGATCTAATATATCATGGGATTCACCTTTTTACCGAATTTATAAATGTATTTTTAATGTGCATCAAAACATTTTATTGCTGAGATTTTTTATCATGAAGTGCAACTTTTGTAATAATTTTAAGTAATTGTGCAATAAATACATCAATTATGTGTCCAAGACTGTGAGAAAATTAATATGTGAATTTTTCTAACCAGTATGAAAAATGTTACTGGTTTTGTTTGTGAGGTTTCTGTTTCTGAATATTTGTCTGGTAAGAGCATTGGCTGAATGTGTGGGTAGTGGTATGCAGGAGAATATTGTGTGTGTGTGTGTGTGTGCACACATGCGCGCATGCGCCTGTCAAGGTCTGTCCCCCCAAATGTGTGTACTCATTCACAAAAGTGTGCCATGAATAGCAGGCACTGATTGCACTGTAGGCAGTTCTGTACTTTTGTGTTCAAATGGTGATTTAAAAAAAAATGATTTGCCTGTAGCATTTATAAGCTGAGCATGTTTCGATAACTAAAATTCTTCCCTGAAAATCTTAAAAAATTGTAAAAAACTAGAAAAAATACCAATATTTTAATGAGTGATGTTGTTAGCTCCTCTAACCTTTGTTTCTAATGAATGTAACACTGCATACGTTTTATTAAGACTGTGAAGCAAAGTACAATGATCTAACTATAATTTTTGAACTCCCTAGGAAGCAGTGCATTGTTTATCAGGTTGTGTCTAGGATGCTGTGCAGTGTGATAGGTTAGTATCCTTAGGATGCAGTGATGCAGGTCATTGTTGGTAACAATGTTAGTGCGGTGCCATCAAGTCACCCAGATGCAATGTAGATCAATAGATTAGTGTCTTTGGGAGGGTGTGTGTCAGTGTTTTTACCAAGTAGACACCAGATGCTGGAGTTGTAGACAAAGCTGCGATACACAGAAAATACCCTTGTATCAGGCATGACATCAATAAAATGTGGAGAAGGAATGTTCTAATGCTGCGACATTCAATCCAACTATGTCAGCCATGATTTTCTTCATGCAATAAAGGACCACCAATCAAAATACCAGAACACCTCTCTTATACGTTCACGTCATGGACCCTTGGCTTGCCCCTTGCAACCCCTGGCACTGCATTTGCGACCCCTGGCATCAGAGGTAGTAAGATCAGTGCCATGAACACATAGGCAGATAATCCTTATGGATGTCCGTCGGTTGGAGCTCCGTTTTCATTTTTTTTCTGTCAGTTGTTTATTACACTAATAATGAGTAATGGTACGTTATTCATTATTAGTGTAATAGAGAATGGAGTAAAATAAGCTTGAATATGACCCGGCTGATGTAAGTTAAAAATGATTTTAAATGTATGTATCTATGAGTAGGGTGGACGATGGAAGGTGAAGGTGACCTTGGATACATCCATTCTGCTGGACATGGTGTATGTTCTGTGGGGCTGCACTTCAGGTGGATGCAGTAGGCAATACTTCTGAGCCAGGTAGTGAATAGGTAACAAACACAGACTGATTATACTAATGATTGCTGCAATGTGTGTTATCTATTGCCTTGTTATATTTTTAAGTTGATGAGGTTTTACATAACATATGTTTTTTTTATGATGTGTATAGTTTATGTATGCGCATATGATTTGCATAAACCGTAATGATTTTTTACAATATTAAATATTCTGCTGTAGTAGATATATAAACAGGTCTCTCTGTCGTGATCTCGTTGTAATTACAACTAACAGAATGGGCCTATTTGCCACTCTGCGTTGACAGTAAAGTCGTCTCAATAAGCACTGCACTTCCTTTTCACTGTTATCTGTGTTTTGAGGAAGATTGTATAAGCTACATTTCTGAGGAGCACAATTTAAAAGTGTTTATTTCCAACAAGTTTACATCCACAAATTTCATACAAAATTCTCCACCTGTTATATTCATTAAAATCCTGCATTTAAAATTGACATTCCACCAAACGTTTGTCCTTGTTACCTACTTCTATACCCTTTTTTTGAAAGTTCACAACTATTTCCCTTCTTCCTTCTGCCTTCCTCTTTTGTACAAAGTTTCTCTAAATCTCATGCCTATACATCTTCAGCTCTTTTGAAAACCATAACTATCCTATTAATTCCAGAAACCAATTGCTTCTCATATAGCCGCCTCTAATGATCACACCTGTACCAATAATGTACCACGAAGAAACTGGCATCAATGCATGGAATGAGATTGCAAAACTAGCCCCAAAAACGAATGGACTGACCACTAACTTTGGGGTCCGAGGTAGATTGCTACTCACCATAAAACTTTGACGCCTCGTCAGGGGTAGTAAGCGCTATATAATTGCAATTTAAACAATTTGTGTGTGTGCCTGCGGGTGAGTGTGTTTATCTGAGACAGAGTGTGTGTGTGTATGTGTCAGTGTGTGAGTGAGTGAGTGAAAGTAAAGCTGGCATGTGATGTCACTTCCGCTACACCTGGCATTTTGATGAATTGACATTCAAGTTTCATGTGCATATGTTTTTGCACATAGACCATTCTGCTGTGCATGCTTTATATTGACAGCAAAAGAGAAAGATCGCTTTAGACAGACCTACAAAGAACAGTAAAATTGGTGCTTTAAAAATAATTGAAGTGGTATTTTCTACAGTGTGAACAGCATGTCTGATTTGGTGTCGGGAGAGCTATCTACGAGCAATATGTTCTTTATCAAGATTATGTGGCCCTTCCTCAAATGTAATGTCACATTTCATTTCCTCACAATACTGTAGTTTCTTTTCTAACATGACATGACATTTATGCCATCTGTGTTGAAATATGTGAATATTATCACTTCATGGCATCGATGCTCAAAATAAAGAATTTTAACGTTAGATTTATATTAATTAATTGGGAACGTCTGTTTAATCATATCAGATTTATTTTATGAGCCCCTTGTTCAAAATATTGGCAGCATACGAACGAATATTCAGAGCATGGGGAAGTACCTACTGCATGCAATGGAACTCAAGATAATATCGAAGAAAGCACAACTAAAAAATACTATCTAATAGCTAGCATTAACAAAAGTTTGGCGAAGACAGTGGTTCTATTAAACTATTCACACAGAGCATAGTCTTAAAAGATATACAGATGTTTTAAGAATTTCAAAGACTGCACATGTCTTTTCCAGTGAATTATTTGAGGGAGGCCTATTTTTAGCTTCTATCTCCACAGTCCTGATTGGAGCTCCTAAAACAATGGGTTTTTCCTGAATTTCTTCAATTTGGTGCAACAGATTTCAAAATAATTGTATGGAGGCAACTAACATATCAAATTTACTTATTAGTCTCATAATCTAGAAATTATTTTAAGGCTAAGAATATTACTTTTCACCCTAAATTGCTGGCATTTGAATGTGGGTATTACATAAAGTTGCTAATAAGTTTATTTAAAGCTGATGCTCACAGAAAATGTCATAGTGCTCAAAAGATATTTGATAACATGTTAATGTCTGGAAGAACCACTTGAGTCTGGGTAGGCATTCCCCCACAAAATCCAGCGTAAACCTCATGCATTGATATTTATGGTTTTCACAATGTTGTCAGCAAATGGTGCGCAGAGACTGTAATACGTCAAAATTCCTATGCATCGGCAACCCAGGTATAGGAAATGGTGCATTTGCTGTGGTACATAATGACAAGCCATACAAAACAGTCTGGCAAGCTCAACTACAGCATGGAGGTGCTTATTTTGCAGCTGGAAGTTGCAAGGAGACCACCACCACGTAGGCAGCGCAGGAGAAGGGAGCATGTATTCTGCCAGCGGACCTGCCTTATTGACCTCAGGGAGAATGAGTTCATCACATACTACTGACTCAGGAGGGAGTCCATAACAGAACTACTGAACCAGATAGCACCAAGGCTCCAGCCACTAACTGCCAGGCTCGCCAACATCCCTCTGCAGGTTAAGCTGATGGCTGTCCTCCACATACTGGCATCTGGTTCATTCCAGATCACATCAGCCAGAGTGGCAGGAATCTCGCACCCATCATCAAATAAAACATGGTGTCACTCAGTATTATTGACTCTTTTCACACTTACACCAGCTGACCCAGCCTTTATCATCACCTGGATTCCGCCCTCTGTCCCACAGACCTCACAAGTCCACAGTAGGGCCATGTACAAATCAACACTGGATGCAGTTATGCATAAAATACATGACTTCAGCCTCACCGCTACTAACAAAGTACCCCCAAGCCAAATTCAGACCACTAAATTAAAATAATTAACTCAATGCCTCAATACATTACAAAAAGTACGTTGTTACTCTCTCAATAAATTGTCTCTCTGGATGTCACATGTAAGATGGTATTACGTCACACACAAGCACACTATGACCACTTAAATGACACACATAACCAACCTTTGGACCTGTCTGCTATAACTGTAGTACCAATAGAAGTGGGTACAAGCTGTGATATCTTGATTTTCACTCTCATTTACATTACATCCCACATATTGGGCACATAGCATGTGTCACAAACTACGCATCGCCCCTGATGTGTGGTGCATTTGACCAGTTGTGCCGTTGTAACAGCGCATCGAGGCCAATGCATATAAAGACCAGCAGAAGTGTCAATGCGCTCTGCGTTGATTTTACAATATCAAATTAACTATCGATGTGCCGAAAAAATTACACATTTGTTGACAACGATCAGCAACTCAGCCAGAAAATTGACTCAATGGGTGTGGCAGGCTGCATACTAGGAAGTGTGAAGCAACTTAGACTTTCTCTTACTCTCTGTTAGTCTGTGCTGGTGGTTTTTTAGAGTATGTCTGTGATTGGTGGGTATTAGATCTTGTCTGTGTGTGGTCTGTGTCTGTAAAGTATGTCATTGCTGTCAATTATTGTCCTTTGTCTAGTTTTGTGAAGTTATTGTCACTGTATTGTTGGGAGTTTGTCTTTTCGTGGGTATTTCTTCTAGGGGCAGTATAAGAAGATTGGGTGTTCAGTTTTTTTCAATAGTGTTAGTGAGAGGGATAGGGACATGTTGGGGAGGGGGAAGAATTATTTCTGAACCGGACTTGGGTGGGCTCATCTGATTGGTGATGCACTACTTGCCGAGGATGGTTGCGGTTGGCGGGCAGGGTGAGCAAGGAATACCCTGCAAAAGATAAAAAAGGAAGATTGGAGTATGTTTGAATGCACCACAGGAAGACCTTTGAGGGGGAACGAACTGCATGACAGATGAAGCATAAGTGGGCTGACATGGGGGCACGAGATGCCAATCTCATTGACCTCCTGTGAATAGTTGTTCCCTCTGATGTTTGTGGAGTAGCTATTCTAAAATGTATTTTTAATGACTTCATTGTCCAAGACGTATATCAAAATGTGAGGAAAACATGAACATAATAAATGTAAATCAACATTGTGGCAGAAATCTAAGAGTCTTTTTCGGACATTGCAACACTTTTAGTGAAGCAGCTCTGGTGCAAACCTCTCAACCATATCTTTGAGTCTATGCTAAGCGACTTTGCATGGCTTAGAATGGCCTCAAAGATATGGAGTAAGGCAAGGCGGGGCAAAATTCTGCTTTGGTTTACTCTATGTCAGGGAGGCCTCCCAAGGCCGTTGTGGTGGGTGATTCCCTGCAACACCCATGGATTACTATGCATAACCAAATTTACAATGTCATGCATACCTGGGGATGGGTCACAAGCTTACACCGCCCCAGGGGATGTGCAATTGTGAGTTTTTTCTTTATACCTCCTTGCATGTTTCCTCTTTCCATGTGTGCTGCATTGTGCAGCACACATAGAAGATGATAATGCCTCCCAGGACTTTTGTTGTAAAGTCTGTTTATTGAAAATAAAGCAGAAACAAAGGCCAAACAAGTGAAGGGCACATGTCTCAGTAAGAGAAGCAGCAAAATAATATCACCACTCGAGTTGCACATCAAAACATCAGGAGAAAGTCAACCCACCAGAAGCATAGGCCGGACTGTGCAGAAGAGTATCAATCGCTCCCTTACAAAGTATGGCAAATTGGAGAAATTCAAAGCGTGTTACCCTCCCAAACCTCAATCAACGTAGCAGTGTTCACAATTCCAGGGGAGTATATATGAAGAGAGCTAGGGATCAAGAGCCATTCCAGAGTCCGATCATCCTGTGAAGAAGTGCATCATTAACACAGCCGTACATACATTACATACATGGGAAGCTTAGCCTTATCAAAGGTAAGACCTTCACACCATTGAAAAGAAGCACCTTAAACTGTAAGAATACTAGAGAACTATCTCCACTTTTATAGAGACAATGACACACAACAAAGAAAAGAAAGAAGAAGAAACCCAAGAAAAAAGAACAAATGAGGAGAAACAATCAGAGGGAACTTCCCTCAAAGGGGGAGGGGACAGAGGTTGGATGCGCTGTAGGGAGCTAGGGCCCAGTTTGGGGGCCGAAGGGGGTTCAAGGGGCGGGAGGGCCTGTCTGTTGTTTCAGGTGAGTCATTCCGGGGATTCCGGCTTCCGACCCCTAGAGAAAGGCTCCAGGGAGTCCTCAAACAGCCGTAGAGCTCGTAGTTTGAGGGGTACCAATCGGGAGTGTTCAATCTTGGAGAAGTGTCTTATAAGTGGCTGCCAAATGCGCTTAAATCGTGTGTCTGTATGGTTAATGCGGGCTGTAAGCAATTCTAAGGCCAAGACATCCCACAACTGAAGAAACCAAATGGCAATAGGGGGAGGGTGCAGCTTCTTCCAATATAAGGCAATGGACTGTCTGGCCGCTCCTAACAAATGGAGAATCAAATGCCATTCTGCATTTGTCATGGCTTTCAGCGTACTGGGTTTGATGCCCAAAATTGCCACTACCGGGGAGGAAGGAACCGGGAAACCCACCACTTCTTTAATGTGACTGAGGACCTCCTTCCAAAATTGTGTGAGACCGGGGCAGGACCACCAAATGTGCAGAAAATCCCCTCTATCACTCATGCTCCTCCAGCAAGTCAAGGGGGCGTTTGGGAACATTTGATGGAGGTGGGTTGGGGTGTAGTACCACCGTGTCATCAATTTGTATGCTGATTCGCGCTGCGGTGTACTCCGGTACACCCTGGGGATGTCCCTCCACAGTCGAGCCCACCCCTCTGGGGGGATATCCTCGTCCAGGTCTAAGGCCCAGCGAGTATGGTAGCCATGGGATGTGGGTCGTTGAGAGTGTTGTAAAACGGAATAGGTTTTAGAGATCAGAACCTTTGACCCCTCAAATCTGTGAACCAAAGATTCAAAGGGGGTGAGTTGTCTGGTGGCCTCCTGAACATATGTCTGAGAGCTAAGCCAATGCCTCAACTGGTAGTATTGCATACGCGCCCCCTCCGAGAGATGAACGGTTTGTCTGCATTGTTCAAACGTACGGAAGACATTGCCCTGAAAAAAGTCCTGGATAACTCGCCGCCCCTCCACCGTCCATGCATCAAATGCCTGGGGTTGCAAGGCAGGGGGAAACAGAGGGTTACGCGTTATAGGCGTGTTAGGGGAGGGAAACGTAGTTAGGCCCCGGGATACCACCAGTCTATCCCAGATCTCCAAAACCGTTCTCGTAGGGGTAGCTATGTACGCGCTGCAGCGGGCGAGCCCCACGCGGGAGCCATGCTAGATCCCACAAAGGTCTATATGCTACCGCCAGGTCCAAATGGAACCAATGTTTCTCGCTTTCACTAACTATCCATTCTGATATAAACCGGAGGTGACAGGCCCAATAGTATTCCAACAGGTTGGGGCAGGCGAGGCCACTCCGGCTCCGGGGGAGCATAAGGATCCTATTAGAAAAGCGAGGACGAGATTTCCCCCATATAAATTTGGTAAAGTCCCGTTGCAGGGCCAAGATATCCGCTTGTGGTATTGGGGTGGGGAGGGTTTGAAAAAGGTGGAGGACTTTAGGAAGAAGAGACATTTTAATGGTGTTGATGCATCCTAACCATGCAAGGGGGAGGCCTTTCTATCTACGCATTTCCTCCCGTATGATTTTCCTATATCTGGGCCAATTAGACGAGGTCCAAGTCGAGAGTGTAGGGGTCAGATCCAGGCCCAGATATCGAATCGACACATCGGTCCACTGACCCGGAATTGAATCCCGCAGTTCCTGGACTTCCTAGGCCTGAAGCGTAAGATTAAGGGCGTGAGATTTAGTAAGGTTGATCCGATACCCGGAAGCGTCTTCGAAGGACCTTAGGAGCGTCGCTACAGCAGGAAGGAAGGTCGGTGGAGAGGACAGGGATAGGAGAAGATCGTCAGCGAAAAGGGAGGCTTTATGCTCATAGCCACCCATGGGAATACCCCGTATATCCTGATCTTGACGTATAGCAATAGCCAGGGGTTCCACCACGAGTGCAAATAGTAGGGGGGGAGAGCGGGCACCCCTTTCTAGTGCCGCGATGGATAGGAATAGGGGCCGGAAGATGCCCATTAAAACGAATGCGAGTGGTGGGTTTCGCATAGGGAGCCATCAGTTTAGAGATCAACCCAGGTCCCAGCCCTACCTTCTGAAGAACCACCCTGAGAAAGCCCCAATCCACGCGATCAAATGCCTTTTCCGCATCTAGGGACACCAGACAGGCAGGAATATGTCTGAATCGCGCTTTCTCCACCAGATGGGCTATCCGGCAGAGATTGTCCGCCCATGACGGTGACGAATAAACCCCACTTGTTCGGGGTCGACAAGACCCGGAAGATGTGTTTCCAAGCAGTTCGCCAGGATTTTTGTATATATCTTGGCATCAGTGTTTAACAAGGCAATAGGGCGAAAAGATGCGGGCAGGGTCAGATCCTTTCCTGGTTTGGGAATAAGCACTACTTCCGCCTCGTTCATTGTGGGAGAGAGACCAGAGCTATCAGTGAAGCTATTAAAAAGATGGAGCATATGGTCCCGAAGTTGCGGGTAAAAAACCTGATAAAAAGTGACTTGCAAACCGTCAGGTCCCGGGGTTTTGCCTACCGGGAGCTGCTTCAGCGCTTTGGCTATTTCATCGTGGGTAATAGGGTCATCGAGCAATTTCGTGAAATAAGGATCAATAGGGCTCCAAGGACAGGAGTCAAGAAAAGCTGTGACAGTGTCGGGTGAATAAGGAGCATTCGCGTATAGATCCCTATAAAAGTACTCCAATTCAAGGCTTTTGTCCGCTTCCGAGATGGCGCAGGTGCCATCCTGCCACCGAAGCTTAGCAATGTGAGCATGTGTAGTCTGAGCCCGAAGTCGTCGTGCTAGACATGCCCCGACCTTATCCCCCCCATATAGAACTTCTGCTTGAGGGTGATTAGAAGCCGCTCCGCCTTATTGGTGCGCTGTAGTCGCAATTGGCCACGGAGTTCAGCAAGAAGCCGCTTGTTGCGAAGGGACGGGTGCACGTGGTCTTTATGTTCTAAGGCTTTAATATCTCTAGAGAGAGTGGATTCGACCAACCGAGCCTCCCGAGTCCGGGCAATTGATATAGACGTGATGACCCCTCGGATGGTAGCTTTGAAGGCGTCCCATCAAACGTCTGCAGGGGTATCAGAAAGGGAATTGGTAAGAAAGAAGGCCTCAATCTCCTTACAGATATCTGCCACTTCCACAGGGTCCCGGAGGGCCTGGGGGGCAGTCTCCATTGAGGTAGGGGTTCCCTACGTGTGTCAGGGGGTTGGAGTGCGAGCAGGACATGTGCATGGTCCGATATGGATATAGCGGAGATCTCCGTGGTACACAGCATATGAATCAAGGCGAGAGAAAGAAAAAAATAATCTATACGAGAATACGATCGGTGCACATGAGAAAAGAAGGAGTAATCTCGAGATTCCGGGTGTAGGTGTCTCCAGGCGTCAACTAGACCGAAGTCAGTGATGGCGTTCTGCAGTGTCGCTGACATCGCCCCGGCTGTATGATGCGCTTGCGCAGTGCGGTCCCACTCCGGGTTCCAAACCAAATTGAAGTCACCCCCAAGGGCAATAGGAGTGGTTATTGACTGCAGGAGGTCCCCAAGGTGCAAACGGAGAAACACATCCTGATTCTGATTAGGAGCATATATGTTAACAAAGGTTAAAGACCCCAGACCCCAAACCATATGTGCTTTGAGGAACCTCCCCCCATCATCTGCCGTAATCTTGGGGGCCACCGCTCGCCAGCCTGGCTTACAAAAAATGGCCACCCCACCCGTTTTAGAAGAGGAGCATGCCCAATATTGAATGGGGTATCTGGGGTGTGTCATAAGGCGGGTGTCGGTGGAAAGCAAGTGGGTCTCCTGAAGAAAAACCACATCAGGATCCTGTTGGAGCAAATATCTCCATACCTGGCAGTGTTTATTAGGGGAGTTCAGCCCTTTCACGTTGAGAGAGAGAAATTTAATGGGATTGGTCATAGTACAAAGTGGGGAATGCATCTCACATCACCCGCACAGCTGTATCTTGAACCCACCGTACCCCCCCAACTGTCGCCCACCTCAGTAGAAGAGTTAGAAAGACAGCCTCAACCCCCAATCTGACAGAACATATTCGAGCAGGTCCCAGCAAGGCAGCCCCCGAGGATTGCAACATCTCAGCCCCTAAAATCGGCGCATCTAAGGGAAGAAAGCATACAACGAAAAAGGAAAGAGAAGGAGAGATAAAAAAGACCAGAACAGATGACCAACTGGGCCAAACAATTTCAGAGTCTATCGGGAACAGCCCGGAGTCACTCAGGCGGGCCATTCCAGAAAAGTCACTTTCCTGAGGGACTCTGAAGTGGGGGGGTGGCAGACACATAGAAGTTCAAAGGTCTCTGTCGCCTGCATCCTGTGCCAGTGTAAAACAAGCAATGATCGTTCCGGCCACTGGGCCATGCCAAGGAGATCGATCATATGGATTGTAGGGACACCCTCTATAGGCACAGCTAGTTCGACAAGGAGGAGCAATCGTAGCCCTCCGACATGTGCGGTGGACCACTTCATATATCATAGTCCATCATCAGGATCAAGCCTTATCGCAGAGAACCGGGCAAGCCCACCAGTCAAGATTAGATGTGAGGGGTTTCATAGTTATATCGTGGGCTGGCACTACCAGCAGGATATCACTCAGCATGATTTGGCGACTGAGTTGGCGAGGAAGAGCCACTTAGAGATCGATATGGCTAATGATGTCTTGCTTGGTTTGTGAGGATTCAAGTTCCTGTATGCAGCGTTTGGATCTAGGAGGAAGGACAGTGGACCACTCCGGGCGAAGAGGTCCAATCCAACGCTCCCGTGAGGAAGAAAGGTCTCCTCTGTCAGGCTCGACAGGGAGATGTAGAATCTGTTGCACCTCTCTCAGTGAACGAAGAATCCGTAGCTTGCCCTCCCAAGTGAACATCAGCGCGAAGGGGTGGCCCCACTGGTACTTAACATTAAGGTCTCTCAGTTTATCCGTAACATGTTTGAAATCTTTCCGACGTCTGAGTGTGGCTGGCGCCAAGTCCTGAAAAATTTGTATCGATAGGCCATTGTAAGAAACCGACTTGATCCCCTGCACCTTTTTCAAAATGGCTTCCTTGTCTGCAAAGAAGTGGACCCTCGTGAGAATGTCTGGGATAAAGTCAGGTCGATTGCGAGGACCAAGGACCCGGTGTGCCCTGTCAAGCATAGGTGGGGAGGCGTCCTCGTTCTCCCGGATGGCGTGTAGGAGGTCCGCTAAATATGCTAGGATGTCCTTCCCTTCCGTTCCCAGCGGAACCCCTCTAATATGTAGGTTGTTCCGCCTACTGCGGTTTTCCAGGTCTTCTTGTTTCAATTGTTGAACAATGTTCTGATCCTCAAGTTCCGTCATCCTTTTCCAGAGGTTTTCAAGGTCCTCCGTCCTGGTGTCCATAGTGCGTTCGAGATCGTCGACTCTGCCGCCAATCTACGTGACCTCCCTCCGTATGTCTTGGAGGCCGGCCTTAAAGTCTTGTCAAAGTGAGCCAATCTCCTCTTTGATTTCTTGCAGGAAGGATGTCATGAACACTTGAGTGATGGGCACTTCTGAGGCGGACTTCCCAGATGGCGCCGCCGAAGAATTAGGGTCCTCCTGCGTTTGAGCGGACGTCTTGGACCAAAGAGACGTGACCGGATTGTCACGGGTGGTCGCAGCATCAGGGTCTTTATTGGCCTTATTTTTGGGCAGCATGTCAGAGATTACTATGAGAGCCGGGGGCCCAGCGAAGGAGGGAGGTCAGTCCTGATGAACAGGGCCACGGAGCAACAGAAGGGGTCTAACGCCGTTCGTTATGGGCGTTCCGTCTGCTGTGAAGATCAGACAAGGAAGCTCCAGGTAGCTCACCAAATCAAAGGCAGGGAGGGTAAGGGCAATGGTAACTGCCTCAGAGCTGTAGAATAATCCAGGTCCCGGTCCGGGAGGTGAGGGAATATGATCAAAAGCGTCCAGTTAACACCCCTCTAGTCAATGATCCGCCGCAAGGGAGCTCCACCAAGGGTCCCAGACACCCACTGCAAGTCCACCGATTAAGGGGCAACTGTAGGGTATTTCCCCAATACAGCCCACCGCACAGAGTGCGATGCCGCAATTATGGGGCACTCACCACGCATAGGGAGCACGCCTGCAAGACAAGTTCGGTCGTCGCCTCAATGTGCCCCAAGGCAGAGCAGTCTACTACGCCTGTGAGGTCCGCCAGACGAGGGGACATGCAGAGTTACGCACCCTTGACCAATAGCCTGCAGGGAGGTCCACAAGTAAGGTACAGTACTTCAGGCAGAGAGAGCAAGTGGAGGCCAAACACCAGGGAGGGGGGAATCCCTCTGCATGCAGCAGTAGCTCCCAGGGCACAGAGGGGACCCCAGCCGGCAGCCAGTAGGTATTCTTCAGCGGGGAGAGGCAGCACAACCGGCCCAGGGACAGCGTACAGTCATCTCCCAGTCCCCAGGGCCCTCGCAGGTAAAGCGCCGCTCTCCCACTCACTGTGATCTTCGCCGCTCATGGCCGTCCCCGGGGACCATGAACTTAGGCCCGTCGATCAGTGCCCTCTCGCTGGCAGGTCTGGTCGGAGGCCCCTCCAAGGGTGAACCTGGCAACGCGAGGCAGGCACTCGCACGGGGAGCCCCACCGGGAGGTCCCCCTCGTACCCGACAGCTAGGCCTGGGGATGTCACCGCCAAGGTCGAGAGCACACCAGGCCGCAGGGAGGCCCCGGGAGGTCCGGCACCGCAAGACAGAGGACCCCTAGCTGGCAGGACCCTGGCGATCATCAGCTGTGGTGTTGTGCAGTCACCGCAGAGTCCTCTCCACAGCATACTGGTGGCCGCCGCAAGCTTCAGTGCGGTGCCCCTCCAGGCCGCACGCTGGGCCGAGCTGTCGGGTCAGCAGGTGGCCCCCCCAACAGCACCAGGGCCCAAGGGACCCCCAGCCATGTCCAGCAGCACAATACCTCCGGGGGCCCCGCGCCAGCACAGGAGGGCCCCCGCGCAGGTTGTTCGCGCTCAGCACACCGGGCCGGAGTTGATGCCCAGCAGACACGCCACTGTCGCAGGTTCCAGACAAGATGGCAGCCAGAGGGATCTGCCCGCGTTCGATCGGGGATCTCTCTCGCCCAAGGTCAGCGGGTTCGCTCTCCATTCACCAAATCGGAGCCCCCACCTCTCTGCAGCAGTCTGCTCACCCTGCCCCGATTTGCAGACCCGGTGGCAGGTAATAACAACGATCGCAGGACACGGTGGAGCGGAGACCCGGAGAGACGCGTCTCACTCCATTCGTGCCGAAGCCACGCCCCCTCCCAGGATATTTAATGTACAGGCATATGCCCCTTCTTGCACCAAAACAATCCTGCATACAACACAGACACCCTCGCACCATGGTGCAAGGGGACCTACATTGGCGCTAGTCTGCTGAAATGGTGGTACCCCATGGGGAAAGAAAAGAATTGTGCCATATGCTATCCAAATGGCACATTCCTGACCATTCACTATGACGCAGGCCAGTGCAGCAAGGTGTCATGGTACAATGTAGTCTGACATGATGCTGCCCAGCATAACTAAATAAGTCACATGCCTGAGCCATACTTATGCCATGTGATGATGGATACATCTGAACTACGTCCTCCAGCTAGTTGAGGCCTGCATGCTGACTAACTGTGTTCTATGATTTTGCCGTAATCAGATATTTGCCACTAAGCTGTTATGTAAATATGAAATACTGGGTTAGCATAGTTTATAAGGTGTACCTGTAAGCATATATTAAAGCACTGTTTTCAATGCTATGTTCAAAATCATGTTTTCCAGGGGGACATAGACCATTCACCCGGTGAGAGGTGGACTTATTTCATGACCCCAATTCTACTGGTAAGTGTCATGAGTACATGTATGTTGAATGTTTAGGGCTCTGTGTGATCTAAGTTACATGTAACATTGTGATGTGTTTTGGGAGGTAGTGATCACCTACTATCAATTTGCTCTCAGTGTGTGAAACAAAATGGAACCTGCCCAAAGATTAATTGTAAATGAACAAGGGAGCCTCCCATTGTGAATCTAGGGTGTATATAAGCAGGCACACATGATATAAGCATGTAACCATTTTGATAATGTATGCACATCTATAGTTATGTGTCACACTAATCATCACCTGTTGCAGAATTTGCATGCTTTCAACATAAACACATTAGCTGGTACCAACAATGGCACTTAGCTATTGTTATATTCCATATAGTTACCCCAATATAGGCTCGGGTAACATCCCAACCTTTCACCTATATTCATCCCTACATTACATACATAACGGGCTGCTAGGACTGACCCTTTACCTAGTCATAGTACTGCCTACAGAACGTGGGGTTTTCCCTGAACAATAGCCTCATACATTATGCATGAGGATCCTTGGATTCTTGGAAACTCAGCAGGACTACCATTTCCTGCATAATAACTATGTACAAGGTTCATTCCCGATGTCATCCTAAGTCCGACAGTGGCACAGCAAGGTAGAACCCCTGGGGATACCTTCGGGTATATAAACATCACATCTTGCAGAGATAGTCTGAGGAGATCACGACTTCCATGCCGACACACTGACGTGAGACGCTGAGGTTCCTGCATGCAGACACTCCAGCTCGCAGTGGTCTGAACATCCCTTGCGGGGTGTTCAACTCGAGACCAAGACAGGGTCCCACAGTCTCTCACTTCAGGTAATGGGGTTGACTTTAACCTAGAGGGATTCTTGGCTTAACACCTACATGCATGCTAGGTACACTTAGGTACATCTAGTTAGGATAGCATCGTAGGAGTACGCATTTTACTGTCATGTATTTTATATACTTGCCTATATTCATGGTTATAGCAAGATGGTAGAAACTTACCATCCCTTTACCCTCTTAGTGCTTCTAATCCTTTATATCTGTTTCTGTCTAGTGGTTGTTTCAGCATACCTCTTTTACACTAGATTGACGAATGTTCAATAAATACTTATTGAAAAACGTCCATATTGTTTATTCTCTGTATATCTCTGAGACTAAGTGAGCACGAGTGACTGAGCAAAAAGTATTGCACTGTTTCCACGGTCCTGAGGGATCAGGGTTGTCATGTTCGATAGTTGCCAAGAACTATTCTCTCCTTGGTAAGAGGAGTTTCTAGTGGCACTGTGAGCTAGCTGGTACACAGGCCAATATACCCGGTGAGGGAGTCTGGAATCAGTCTGGACACCAATCCCGCAGTGTATGTTGTCTTAACGTACAGATCCTATATAGGTTTTATAGGAGCTACACAACACTATAATATTAAGTTTCAACATATGTAGTAGCACAGTGAAATATGTGTTGCTAAGCATGTCTAGCTAGTGGTCAGTTGATTATGTAAAAAATTGGGTTGGACACAGGTGCAGATGATGTGCAATAAAGTTCACACAGACACTGATAGTATGCATGTACAGGTAGTTATGATGGAATCCGAGGCACACAGTGTGTTAATAAGCCACATGTTTTGCATTGACATGCAGTATCCTAAGCCCAGAAATGGCACATACTTTACATCCCTCCACCTAAACATATATCTGTTTGACTGACCATAAGGGTGGGAAAACATACCAGCTGTATTACACCTCATTTGTTTGTCAACAACATACCTGTCCCTGTAGCAGTATGCCAAAATTTAAATGATCCATGACAGACAACTGATGACATGCACAAGCACAGCATTGCCATTATTCACAATGACTGCCGCCAATGCACCACCACCATAGACAACACTACACCATTCCTGGAACACCTCAACTTCCAAATCAGAACTGATGCAAAGACAACAGCCAGAGGAACCCCCACCTACAGACCCCTGGGCCCTCGCCCCAGCTTCTGCAACACCATCTCCGAATTCATCCCCCGTTCTAGCAATCGACTCCAAGCACTACATCTTCCTTGGTGACCTCAACTTCCACCTCGATGACCCGAATGACACCAACTCTGTCCACCTCTTGAAAAGCATGAGCAGCATCGGCCTCACGCAGCTGGTCAGCACCCCCACTCACAGCGCAGAACACACGCTGGACCCCATCTTCACAGCCAGTGACAGAATCAAGTTCAGCTACGTCACTGAGCTAACCTGAACTGACCACAGCATCATCCATTTTACCGTCGCAAGTTCACAGGGATCAACCACCATAGCTCCCATCACCCCAAACCGCAGATGGAACAAAATCACTGAGACCCAATGGACAACCGTCTTCAACACCACCAGGCCCGACGCCACCAGAAACCTTGAACTGGCTGTCTAAAATGTCTCTGACTGGATCTCCAACTGCACCAACACAGTCACCCAGATTAAAGCGGCCAGCACCAAAAGATTCAGCAAGCACGCCTGTTGGTTCACCCCCAAACTCTGGCCACCAAACAAATGCAAGCGACTGGAGAGATGATGGCACTCCAGTAAGCATCTCACAGACCTCACCACCTTCAAATCAGCTCTCATCAAATACCACCATAGCCTCAAACAAGCCAAAAAGAACGCCCTACCAAACCGCATTGCGGCAAGCGCCATTCACACGAAGGAGCTGTTCAGCATCACCAGAGAGTTCTCCTGTCCTTCTGCCACACGATCCGCCCTTCCCAACGACTTTGTGGTACCCCGTTGGACTACCTCTACAACAAGATATCAGACGTCTACAGCAAATTCGACCAACAACCCACCCACTTCAGCCACCTCCTGACAGGTACGGACGCCACCCACCACCGCCTGGTCACTGCTAGGGAACTACTCACCATGTTGAACACGACAGCCATCATTACCTTGATTCACTCTGGAGCAAAGACAGACCCCTGCCCCCACCACATCTTCAACCTGGGACGGAAGGAAATCAGCAGTGCAATCACCAACAACCTCAACTCATCTATCACCATGGCCACCATCCGCGACACATGAAAACATGCAGTGGTCAGACCCCTTCTGAAGAAAACCTCCACCGACCCCAACGAACTCAAGAACTAAGGCCCCATCCCGCTGCTTCCCTTCCTCGCCAAGGTCCTGAAGAAAGCCATCAACCACCAGCTACACAAACACCTGGAAGGCAACAACCTACTTGATGCCTCCTAATCCGGCTTCCACTCCAACCAACTAGATCGCTGCAACTGATGGCATCAGATCCCCTCCTTGCAAAAATAGGTTGTTTTGTGATAGTTAATTTTGATGTCTCTACAATATGTTTTGGGTCCTTCCCTGTTGCGGGCACTTTGCCTACCCACACAAGTGAGGCAAATTTTTCTCTGGAGACCAGGGGGAGCATTCGGTGGTAGGAAATTTGCGGTTGCCTGCAGATTCCAGGACTTTTCCTCACAGAAATGCAAGGAAGATGTGTTTTTTTAGGCAAAGGTTGAGATTTTCAGGGGATTCTGGGTAACAAAACCTGGTTGGAGCCATGCAAGTCATGTACCCCCGTACGCCCCTGGTTGTCTAGTTAAAAGAAATGGACAGGTTTGCCTAGGTGATTGCTGAGTTAGGGCACAAAATCCACAGCTACCCATAATTATTTTTAAAAAACAACAAAAACAGGGAGTTCTTACTAAGATCCATTTTACCCCACAGATATAAATCTGGTACTCACATCAACATACCGCCGCCATGCAAGGGCCCATTACATTCATACGCCACAGGACAGAATCAGTTTAACTACATTGTACCACCTGTCAAGTAATCGCCTCCTTCTTTCTGAACATTACTGAATGTATGCCTAATGAACCTTTACTAATGGCTCCCATGACAGCCACATGAGGCTCAGGAAGACAAGTCTTTCATGCACTTTTAGCGCACTCACTGTGCTAAATCCAACTCCTTCCAGTTTGTGGATGCAAGTTGGGGGTGTCTGAGTATGCCCCAAGGCCTATTCCTCGAACTGAGCGGGCATATCTACCTTTGAAACTAAGACAAACATGCTGTAGAATTTTCCAAAGTTTCTAGAGAGAATATCGTAAACTCTGAAGAACCGTAGTTTTTGAAACACAGAGTAGTCCGTGAGAATGTAGCAAATGTCCTATCCACTGTTATGTGCAGTGATGTGACTTTAATGCACTTATCATACAGCAAACTGAAAATCTACTAAGATCTGACAGAGGATGAACATGGCAAGCAGGTCAAGCATTTACCCATACGTGCTATAGTAAGTCACTATCAGGAAACACAAGGCTGGGTGAGATGGGCACTGGGGACAGTAAATACACCTCTCCTACCTCTTTCCATGCTTAGAGCAGACTTTACAACGACAACATGGTCAAGCCTTTTATTTGTGGTGCAGGAATGTGATTAGCAAATTGTCACTCCTTCAGTCTTGCTACGTACTCCAGAGCATATGAACTGGAGGCTGCTACTTCTGTAGCAGTAAGACTTTCAATGAGTGACATCAGAAAATCAAGGAAAGACATGAGTCTTCCAGGTCTGTCTGACGATAAACAACATATGCATGGTATGTTGCCATCTCGATCAGGTGGGGAAAATTTCTTGTAGCAAGTGCGGTGTTTTACAACTCACATTTTATTGCTGAAGAACATGGTTGTTCTCATCCACTCCGCCCATGTACTTGTTGAAATCATGTATACAGGTGGGCCTGTGAAGTTCGGCTCCTGACTCCAAACCATGACGGAAGAAGTGTTCTCATCATGAATTGTAGTGAGCACTTATAGATCATGCCTATCTGAGAACGCGACTGCGAGCTGGGATTTCTGGAGCTTCTTACAAACAAGCTCCTGCGGGAATCCTTTGCGGTGACAATGTACTGTACCACAGGTCACAGTGCCAGCTTTGTACAGCTCACTGAACAGCTCTAGTCCCTTATAAAAATTGTCCACATAAAGGGTATGACCTTTGTGAAGGAGAGGCTGGACAAGTTCCCATACAATCTTCCCAGTGACTTCTAGCATGGAGGGGGCAACCTACAGGGTTGAGAGTGGAGTCCTCCCTGTATACACTCTCAAGCTGTACACATAGCTATTCAAGCTCTCACACACCATGTACAGCTTGATGCCATAGCTAGCTCTTTTGCTCGCAATGTACTGCCTGAACAGCAGCCGCCCTTTTTTACAGGATCAAGAACTCACAGTGGCTGTATTCTTTCCAGGAGTATAAACTTCTGGAAATCTGGAAGACTAATGCTCCACGACAGGTCGAATTTTGAACAACGTTTCATGGCCTGGATGGTTCCAGGGCAATGCAGCAGAATTGTCATCGAAATGCAGCATGCGTTGCAATACAAAAACAATCTCTGCTCATGTACGGTGCGAAGATGGGGGTTACCCAAACCATGCGAGTAGACCAGTAGGACAGCAAGGTTGGTTTATGCACTACCCCCATTTTGAGTACAAGGCACAAAAATGTCTTCAACTCCCCTAATGAAGTGGGGATCCACTTGGGTACCCTAGAATGAGGCCTGATATTGCCTCCATGCTCTCTCAGAAATTGCATGGCACGCAAATTTGTTTGCGGCACAATTTGCTCATGGAAGTAAGCATCCAAAAAGAGATGGACGTTGTCAGCTGGCAAAAAAATGGCTGTATCAACTTTACACTCTGCGTCGCCAGTAAAAGGCACAATTTGGGGCTGAAATAAATTGGGGGGCTGCTAAGAGAGCACTCCGCCTGTGCTTGCTGCCACATGTGCCTGCTCTCTGGGTTGGTTCAACGAGCTACAGTCGACCGCTGCACAGACTGTGCTTGCGAAGGTGCAGCACAACTGCCATCATCATGTCCCTCAGAATCGCTGGAAGGTGAGTCGTCGGAGGGAACTCTGCCGACTGAAAAATCACTTCCAGATTCTGCTCCATTGTCCTCTCTCTCAGATGCTGTCTAATTATCTGATGTCTCAGTCTCTGATCCTGCCTCAGAGCTGTGCTGTCCTTCATAACCCAAGTTAGGGCTTGAGCAGCAGTCATACACTGAGATACCATCTCTGCTAGTGCCTAAATCCGTCCTTCTAAAACTCTATCCTATGTAAAAGGCAGATATGTCCTTCTGAAACAGACGGTGAGTGTGTGTGAGTGATGTGTGCAACAGTAAATAACAACAAAGTCGCCTTATCTTGTCCTCTTTCCGATATCAGCAGGTCCTCTAAAGTCACTAAACAAGACAAAAAAAGACATAGTATTACTTCACCCTGCCACATACCCATCATCACACCCTTTAGCGCTGGTTGCGCCCAGTGCGACTATCACTTTTGATGTCCCCCATGAACTCATCCTTGGAGTCCCTCACTACCACCCAGCAGAAGTGCCCCTCATCTCTCCATAGCCTCTCTCTCACATACATTTAATTTGTTTTAAAGCACTGGTAACACTGGCTTTACTAATCAACTCAGCTAGCCACATAAAACCAGGGGGCATATTACCAAGGATTTGCGCGCGCTTAGCGCTGTTTATTTTATTGCAGGCTATCGCTGGATTTCATCGCGGAGATAACGCGTTATTATCAACGCTTATCTCCAAGGCGATAAAAAATCCAGCGATAGCGGCGAAACCCAGCAATAGCGTGAGAAATCCAGCGATAAATTCACTGCGCTAATGAAAAGCTTGCTAATAGGCAGTTGAGGACTTAACCTTACAATCCACCTCCCATTGACAAGATGGTTAAGTCAAGTTTTTATCAGGTGTTAAATTCCTGCGATAATCACGGTTAGCGCAACTTTTTTTATCGCTTCGCGGGCATTGCTAATAGGGGGAAGTTGTGTTTGCGACTGTTTGCAGTCGCTTTTAGTTGGGAACGCCTACTTTGCATGTCATTAGCGATAATTATCGCTGACATGCAAAGCGGCAACAAAATGGCCGATATCGCCATTAAGCTGTCGCTAACAGCTGTTAGCGACAGCTTGCTAATAGGGTGATAAAAATATTGCCGCTTTATCGGCAAAAAGTGCCGCTAAAGTGGCGATACTGCCCTTGGTAATATGCCCCCAGATCTATTTTGTGCAGCAGGCAGATTTAACCCTCTGCGCTACTTTATGGCATGTCGAAACTGCCACTAGACAAAACTCCGATCCCTCTCTCTTGATATATATATATATATATATATATATATATATATATATATATATATATATATATATTCACTGAAAAAACCATAGGTTTTAGGGACAGTTATAGTTACTTGGACATTGCACTCGTACAAAACCCGTGAAATTCCCCGTTATAGTTAGTTCAGCTAACTATAACTCGCGCCCAGCAATGCACTGCTGATGACGTCACATATTACATCACTCATGACATGGTCAGTGACATCACTGATGACATCACTGATGACATCTCAAATGACATCACTGATGACATCATCCAGTGACTGTGTGTTTCTGTAAAGTTTAAATATTTTTAATATATATAGGAAAAGACGTATTGAAGAATGAGTGGGTGTGTAAGTGTCTGTATGGATGATTTAGTAGGTGCGTGACTGACTCTATAAGTGAGTGATTTAACGTATCTTACTGAATGCATGGGTTAGTGACTAAACTGGGTGAATGTCTGTATCCGTCTGTCTGTTGCTGTGTAAGTGGCTGCATGTGTTTGTGAATAGCTAAATGAGTGTCTATATGAGTTATTGAATGCTTGTCTGAGTATCTGTATGGGTGCCTGAGTGTTTGTGTGGGAGGGGTGTGTGCAACTCTGTGCATAGATGTGTGAGTGGGTGATTCACTGGGTGGATGGTTTCAAGAGTGCATCTGTGATAGACTGTATGGGTGGGTAAGTGTGTGTAAGAGTGTGTTAGTGAGTGAATGTCCCAGTGGTACATGTGTGAGTAACTACATATGTGAAAGGCAGTATATATGTGTGTTGGAGTATATAAATAGCTATAAGCAAGAGTGAGTGATTGTGATAGTGGCTGTATGGATGAGTGTGTGCTTGTATCAGTGATTGTATAAGAGCGTAACAATGTGCTACTATTTGTATGAGTAAGTGAGCTGGTGTGTGTATAACTGTATAGGTGAGTAAATGGCAGTGTGTTTAATTATTTGCATGACTGACTAGGTGTCTGAGTATCTCTATGGATGAGTGGCGTTGTTTGAGTGTCTATATAGGAGTAAGAGTGCATATGATAGTCCTGTACTGAGTGACCGTAAGTATGAGTGACTGTACGGGCGAGTGAGTGGATGTGTGTGTGTGTAGACCTAAGAATCAGTGAGTGGGTATGTAGTTATTGGTGTTGGAGTGTCTATGGTTTTGCGAATGGCAGTCTGTAATTTAGAGTGGGTGTATCAAAGATTATATTAGGGTGTGAGGAGGTGCATCAGATTATCACGTGGATGATGTCATCAGTGATGTCATTTGAGATGTCATCAGTGATGTCATCAGTGATGTCACTGACCATGTCATGAGTGATGTAATATGTGACGTCATCAGCAGTGCATTGCGGGGCGCGAGTTATAGTTAGCTGAACTAACTATAACGGGGAATTTCACGGGTTTTGTACGAGTGCAATGTCCAAATAACTATAACTGTCCCTAAAACCTATGGTTTTTTCAGTGAATTTCAAAGGTTTTTTAAATGCTAATTTGTAACTATAACGTGTCTGAAACCTATGGTTTTTTCAGTGAATTTCAAAGGTTTTTAAATGCTAATTTGTAACTATAACGTGTCTGAAACCTATGGTTTTTTCAGTGAATTTCAAAGGTTTTTTAAATGCTAATTTCTAACTATAACGTGCCTGAAACCTACGGTTTTTTCTGTGAATTTCAAAGGTTTTGTAAATGACAATTTTTAAATGTATTAATTGTTATACTAATTTTTTTCATACTGATTTACTACATTTTTAGAAACAATTTTTTTTTACAGATTTTATTTTTTAAATTACATTGTAATTACATTATACATTACATTACAAAAAATACTTTCTCAGAATGAATTACTTTAGTTTAAATACTTTGCACATAGGCAATAGACTTTTAAGTACAGTAGTTACAGTTGTTGCAATGGGCAACACATTTTCAAACACAATGCAACATTCAGCTCAATGTGAATTTCTAGTTAAATGCAATTAGTTACTTTATGGATTACTTTTTCTAACCACAGGACTGGATCCTAGATTCAGTCCTGGTACATCTCCTGTAAAAAGTTGAGTAAAAGCGTTTTGGTTACAGTCGTGATTTTTAAGGAATATTATTGTATTTTAAAAGTTGACACTTAGAAACTTTTTCTCATAGAATCACCAATGTTATCCTATGGAAGGAAATTCACTTAGCAGGTAAAAACTGTTATCGTTACTTTTTCTTACTCAGTGTTGGATCCTGGATCCAGCACTGGTGCATCTCCTGTAAACAGTTGAAAGAATGCGTTTAAGTCATACAGGTGATTTTTAAGGAATATTTGTAGTTTGTAAAAATTAACACTTTGAAACTTTTGCTGAAAACCAGACAATGGATTCCTATGGAAGAAAATATAAGTTACTGGTAAGTACGGTTAAAATTACTTTTCAGGATTAGTACTGGGCTGAAAGATGCAGCACTGAGGTCTCTCCTGATAACAGGTGAGTAAATCGGAATTCGTATTTCGGCTGATTTTAGAGGAATATTTTAAAGTTCCAAAACTCCACACTTAGAAGAATTTCCAAGTGAAACCAGTCAATGTTAGCCTATGGAAGGAAATTCAAGTTACTGGTAAGTACGGTTAAAATTACTTTTCAGGACCAGTACTGGGCTGAAAGATACAGCACTGAGGTCTCTCCTTATAACAGGTGAGTAAATCGGAATTCGTATTTCGGCTGATTTTAGAGGAATATTTGTATGTTTCAAAAATCAACACAGAAACTTTTTCAGCAAAAAGCAGGCAATGATATCCTATGGAAGGAAATTCAAGTTACTGGTAAGTACGGTTAAAATTACTTTTGAGGATCAGTACTGGGCTGAAAGATGCAGCACTGAGGTCTCTCCTGATAACAGGTGAGTAAATCGGAATTCGTATTTCGGCTGATTTTAGAGGAATATTTTAAAGTTCCAAAACTCCACACTTATAAGAATTTCCAAGTGAAACCAGTCAATGTTAGCCTATGAAGGAAATTCAAGTTACCGGTAAGTACGGTTAAAATTACTTTTCAGGACCAGTACTGGGCTGAAAGATACAGCACTGAGGTCTCTCCTTATAACAGGTGAGTAAATCGGAATTCGTATTTCGGCTGATTTTAGAGGAATATTTGTATGTTTCAAAAATCAACACAGAAACTTTTTCAGCAAAAAGCAGGCAATGATATCCTATGGAAGGAAATTCAAGTTACTGGTAAGTACGGTTAAAATTACTTTTGAGGATCAGTACTGGGCTGAAAGATGCAGCACTGAGGTCTCTCCTGATAACAGGTGAGTAAATCGGAATTCGTATTTCGGCTGATTTTAGAGGAATATTTTAAAGTTCCAAAACTCCACACTTATAAGAATTTCCAAGTGAAACCAGTCAATGTTAGCCTATGAAGGAAATTCAAGTTACCGGTAAGTACGGTTAAAATTACTTTTCAGGACCAGTACTGGGCTGAAAGATGCAGCACTGAGGTCTCTCCTGATAACAGGTGAGTAAATCGGAATTCGTATTTCGGCTGATTTTAGAGGAATATTTTAAAGTTCCAAAACTCCACACTTAGAAGAATTTCCAAGTGAAACCAGTCAATGTTAGCCTATGGAAGGAAATTCAAGTTACTGGTAAGTACGGTTAAAATTACTTTTCAGGACCAGTACTGGGCTGAAAGATACAGCACTGAGGTCTCTCCGTATAACAGGTGAGTAAATCGGAATTCGTATTTCGGCTGATTTTAGAGGAATATTTGTATGTTTCAAAAATCAACACTTAGAAACTTTTCAGCAAAAAGCAGGCAATGATATCCTATGGAAGGAAATTCAAGTTACTGGTAAGTACGGTTAAAATTACTTTTGAGGATCAGTACTGGGCTGAAAGATGCAGCACTGAGGTCTCTCCTGATAACAGGTGAGTAAATCGGAATTCGTATTTCGGCTGATTTTAGAGGAATATTTGTATGTTTCAAAAATCAACACTTAGAAACTTTTTCAGCAAAAAGCAGGCAATGATATCCTATGGAAGGAAATTCAAGTTACTGGTAAGTACGGTTAAAATTACTTTTGAGGACCAGTACTGGGCTGAAAGATACAGCACTGAGGTCTCTCCTGATAACAGGTGAGTAAATAGGAATTCGTATTTCGGATGATTTTAGAAGAATATTTGCACAATGGTGAAGGGAGGGGCGGGGCCTGAGGTGACATCTGTGCAAACGCGCCCCGTGGCGCGTTTTAAGTTGGGGGATTAAGTCCCCTTGAATCCTGAGGGTCCCTAGGGGCCAACTAGCCCACCAGGAACCTCCAATATGCGCCAGGGGGCTGCGTTGCAGAGACGTGTAGAGAGGCCACACCCCTTTTTACACCTCTCTGCAACGCAGCTCTGTGGCGCTTTCTGGATGTACCTGTTGGGCTAGTTGGCCCCCAGGGACCCTCTGGATTGAAGGGGATTTAATTCCCCATCTTAAAACGCGCCACAGGGCCTGTTTGCACACATGTCACCTGAAGCCCCGCCCCCTCCCTTCACCACTGTGCAAACGCGTCCCGTGGCGCATTTTAAGCTGGGGGATTAAGTCCCCTTGAATCCTGAGGGTCCCCGGAGTCCAACTAGCCCACCATATACCTCCAAAAAGCGCCACAGAGCTGCGTTGCAGAGAGGTGTAAAAGGGGTGTGGCCTCTCTACACGTCTCTGCAACGCAGCCCCCTGGCGCATATTGGAGGTTCCTGGTGGGCTAGTTGGCCCCCAGGGACCCCCAGTATTCAAGGGGAATTCGCCTCTCTGCAAACGCGCCAGGGGCGCGTTTGCAGAGTGGTGAAGGAAGGGGGCGGGGCCTGCGGGCCCGATCGTTTTTTTTTTTTTGTGGCCCCCCTTCCTTTTTCCTGTTTTTGGGCCCTGGGGACCCCATCCCCCAGGACTTTACCCCTTTTTTTAAATTTAATTTAAAAAAAAAACGGGAAGGGGGCCGCGTGGCTCCCCTTCCCTGGGCCTCGTATTGGCCCCGGGGACCCCATCCCCCGGGGCATGGCCTTTTTTATTTTCTTGGGAGGGGGCTGCGTGGCCCCCTCCTCAGTCCATTTAAGGCCCCGGGGACCCCATCCCCGGGGCCGGCCTTTCCATTTTTTTTTTTTCTTTTTTTGGGGAGGGGGCTGCGTGGCCCCCTCCTGGGCCACTACTTGCCCCGGGGACCCCATCCCCCGGGGCTGGCCCTCTCCGTTGGGGACTGTGGGGGTCCCCAATCCCCCACAGTCCCGCCGGCTCCCACGTCCCTTGGGAGCCGGCATTGCTAGTTCCACATGGGGAGCAGCTGACATGCTGCTCCCCATGTGGAAAAGCAATGTGCTTTGGATATTGGAAGAGAGAGCAGGTTTCCTGCTCTCTCTTCCAATATCCAAAGCAGTTTGCTATGGCAGGACGGGAGCCGCGAGGCTCCCGTCCTGCCATAAGCAACTACAGTGTCCCGGGGGTAGGCACCCCGGGACACTGCAGGAGCCGGCCCTGGGGGTGGCGGTCCCCAGGGCCATCAAGGGCTCCAGGAGGGGGGCCGCGCGACCCCCTCCCTACATCAGCACAGCCCCGGGGAGGTGGTGGTCCCCGGGGCTTCGGGGGTCCAAAACGGACCCCCATTTTAATTTGTTAGTGCCCCGGGGAGGTGGTGGTCCTCGGGGCGTGTGGGGGCTGGAGCCCCCACACAGGTTGCTCAATTAATAAGAAAAAAGCCCCGGGGAGGTGGTGGTCCTCGGGGCTGCGGGAGGGCTCAGAGCCCTCCCGCACCATTTTAAAAAAAGCCCCGGGGGGTGGCGGTCCCCGGGGCTTGGGGGCCCTTTGAGGCCCCCCACACATAAAATTAAACCCCCACCATGCCCCGGGACTTGGGCCACTCGGGGCAAAATACAATCGAAGCGCGGAGACCGCGCTCGATTTTTTCGGCAGGATTCGCGCACCCTGAGCGCATCCTGCCGATTTAAAAATTTTTTTATTTTTTTTTTTGCCCAGGGGTCCTTGTGGGACCCCTGAGCAAACCTAGGGGGTCAGGGTGTTTCTACCCTGCCCCCTTTGTGCGCTTTGCGCACTTGTTTCTGTCCCTCGGTTCTACCGAGGGACAAAATGGCTGCCAACATTTCCTGAATCGGAATGTTGACAGCCAGCTGACAGCCAATTAACATGCAGCTCGTGATCGGGACGGTGTGCGCAGGGTGCGCTGAGGGTACGCGGACCCTACTCGGCCATAGATATCACTAACTTTTTACTTTTCATTTTCTCAGCAACTACTGAACGGATTTACACCATTTAACAAAAGGGTTCTTTCTGAACCAAGAACTACCTCTTTGCCAAATTTGGTGTAATTCCGTTCAGCAGTTCGGGCTGTAGCCGTGTCTAAAGTTTCCTATGGAAAAGTGCATGGGGAAAACACGTTTTGGGACCCCCTTTTTTCTCGGCCCCGCTTGACGAATCCCCCGAGACTTTCAGGGTAGGAGCGGACCGGAGCGGGCCACAAAGTTTGAAAATTTCGCGAAGATACGTCAACCGGCAAGAGAGTTATTTCAAATAGAATGTCGCGGATTTCCTATGGATAATAGGTTGTAACTATAACTATCTACTGGCGACCGCCAGTAGATAATATATATATATATATATATATATATATATATATATATATATAAAGATTAAACAGTCCTGGCCCACTTCCCTTCAAGGTGGACTAAACAGGTACGGACCACAAAAATATATATATATATATATATATATGTCAGATTCAAACAGACGCCCTTCCACTTCCTTGAAGCGAATAAAAGAGCACAAACTCCTCTTATCTTGTAGTACGATTAATTTATTCCTCACATTCCTTTGTCATAACGCGTTTCGGTCAACGAGTGACCTTGATCACATAGTGAAACGCTATACGGTAAATTCATTTAAACAAACCCATTAGTGTCACGTGACGACATTAGCAATGGGCATAATGAACAGACTACATGATTGGCATGGTTACATTGTTGCTTAGAGTTTCTACCAACATGTGTTGAAAGACTTTTTATCAATTGTAAGTATGCAATCCATTCTTTATAGATAATTTAAACCACTTGTTTAAATAAATACATAAATACAAACATACATCGGATAAATATTATGACTCATTCAGATTATTTTAACAAACGACTATACACATGATCTGTAAACAATGGGAAAATAACACTTTTCTTACTGCTTAAATGCATTCTTGTAATCTTATCCTATATTTATTCTATACAAAACTCATGACGTCATCAATGTCAAAAAATCTAAAACCATCATAAATAAGTCTAAAATCTGAGCATTCCCGCCATCAGATGTACAAAATGAGCCTGGTTGTCCTATTTAAAGTACTTAATGTGCTTTCTTATTACCCTATTAGTGCATAGTGCCTTAAAGTGTTTGGTGCGTCGTAGTGCAAATGTAAACTAAGTGCAACATATTTATAAAACTAAAAACTTATGATGTTTCACATCTATAGAATCTTTTTTTGTTTTGTTTTTATTCCATAAAATGAAATTGTAGGCAGTAGGCTATCGGGATTTCGTTTGCAAGAGTTGATATCTACTTTGAGTGTGTGGTAATCCTAAAATATTTGCATCTAGGCTTGGTGGATAGCAGGCAGGATTTAAGAGAATATTATTCAGTAACTCATGCATGACTGCATGAGCCTAACTCTTTGGCATAGTGCCAGATGTCCCTTTCTGTTACAGAATATATAGTTTCAGTGATGCAGCGATAATTATAGGAAGTTGTGAAGGTCCTCATTGTTGTTCAGCACTGTTGGTGTTTTACAGTCAAGTTCTAAAATCATGCGTGACTCAAGCTGACGTAGCATGCGTTCTCTATTGCCACCTCGTCGGAGAGTCGGAATGGCATCAATAACATAGTATTTTAGGCAGTTTAGGTCATTGTTATGTTCAGATTTAAAGTGACGTGCCACAGGATATGTGGCATCACTGTTAACTATGGCCCGTAAGTGCTGAAGGATTCTTAAATGTACCTGCAGCTTGGTACTCCCAACATATCTCAAGCCGCAGGTACATGTCAGCACATACACCGCATATTCTGTCCGGCAGTTGGCTTCGTATAGACATTTGTCTAATTCAGCTTTGTTACTGCAAATTCTTTTCAGCCTAAGGAATTCCCCATAGGGGAGGCTTTTAACCAGGTGCTTTGGGTGAGAACTTTTCGCATGTAGCGTGGAATTGCCTGCTGCTGTTTTGTGATGCAGTGTAGTCTCTAGTTTCATATCTGACACATACACTCTCACATCCAAGAAATCTATACTTTGATCGCTGATGTGTGATGTAAATTTAAGGTTCACAGTGTTGTTATTGATTTCTTGGATGAAGTTGACTGCACTGTCCCGATCACCCTTCCAAATGATGAAGACGTCATCAATGAATCTTAGCCAGTACATGACATGTGTGGAATACAATGCTTTATGGATTGTTCTGAGAACCTGTTCCTCCCACCTGCCAACATGTAATCAAGCATAGCTGGGGAGAAACAGGCTCCCATAGCAACTCTACGCTTTCGCCTTAACAATTCTTTACCGAATAAGAAAAAATTGTTGAACAGACACCATCTGATAAGCTCTAATAACATTGTATTATGATTGTATTTAGTCATGGGTCTATACGTATTTGTATATATATTACCTACTGGCGGTCGCCAGTCGGTAGTTATAGTTAGAACCTAGTTTCCATAGGAAAAGCATTTTTGATTTGCTAATAACTTTGGCGTCGTTTGACGAATCTTCCTGAAATTCTCCAAACAAAAAGTCTATCCAGGTCAGCTCCTATGCTGAAAGTTTGGGGGTGATTCGACAAGCGGGGGCTGAGAAAAAAGAGGGGTCCCAAAACTCATTTTCTCCATGTTAATTTCCATAGGAAATTTTGCGACAAGCTACAGCTCGAACTCCTGAACGGAATTACCCCAAATTTGGCAGAAAGGTAGAGCTTGGTTCAGAAAGCGACCTTTTTTTTAAATGGTGTAAATCCGTTCAGTAGTTTTTGAGAAATTCAAAAAATAAGAGTCAAAAAATCATTTTCCCATAGGAAACTTTGTGCAGGGCTACAGCCGAAACTACTGAACGGAATTACTCCAAATTTGGCAGAAAGGTAGTTCTTGGGTCAGAAAGCGAACTTTTTAAAAATGGTGTAAATCCATTCAGTAGTTGCTGAGAAATTAGAAAAATAAAAGTTTCGATATCTGGGCGGAGCCTAAGTCGCGTGCCCGAGCTTCACTATGATTGGCTGCTAGCACTCCAAACCAGGAAGTGTTGGCAGCCATCTTGTGGCTCGGTGGAAGCGAGCCACCTGAAAACGGAGAATCAAAGGTATAAAACAAGAGAAGGGGGCAGGGTAGAAAAACCCTGACCCCCTAGGTCTGCTCAGGGGGTCCCAGAAGGACCCCCAGGGCCAAAATAATCATTTAAAAAAATAAAAAAAAGGCAAAAATTTGAGCTGGGGTCGCGGGTTCTCGCGTTTCGTTTTAATGAGGCCCTTGGGTGGGCTAGGTTCCGGGGGTATTTCTTAAAAAATAATAGCAGGGGCTTGCAGGGGTTGCGGGGGTGCGCTGCGGTCCGCGCAGCCCCGGGGCTTCACTCATGTTGGGAGGGGGGTTGCGCGGCCCCCCTTCTGGAGCCTTGTATGTGCTTGTAACTTTGGTGTCGTTTGACGAATCTTTATGACATTATCCAAAAAGTTTCTCTTTTTTGGATTAACTCTTATATTGAAAGTTTGGGGGTGAATGGTGTAGGAGGGGCTGAGAAAAAAGAGGGTCCTAAAACGTGTTTTCCCCATGCAATTTCCATATGAAACTTTACAGAAGACTACAGGTGAAACTGCTGAACGGAATTACGCCAAATTTGGCAGGGAGAAAGGTGATGGTCCATAAAGCACGCTTTTGTTTAAATGGTGTAAATCCGTTCAGTAGTTTTTGAGAAATATCAAATTTTACAGATATCGATATTTGATAATTCTGACATGTGATTGGCTGAGGGGTTACAAGCAGCAGCTTGCGGCTTATTGGCTGTGAATGGTTGAAACCAGGAAGTGTTGGCAGCCATTTTGTGATTTACTCCGTCAGCTCGCATCTCTCCGTGTAGAAACCATCGGGTTCGTAGTTTTACCTCTGCGAGGCAACACTGGCATCTGTGTCTGTGTGAGATATGCCTTTCAGGCTGCCTCTCCTCATATCACCAGGTCGCGGCTATGTCTTTAGAAGCCCGTCCGTCGGCTCGGAGCTCTGTGAGTCAGTCTGTCGGCACGACCCCCTACACTACCCAAAGACTACCCAAACACCACTGCACTGTCGTAAACTCTGAAACACTACCCCCAGCACGATCCCCTACACTACCCAAACACCACTGCACTACCGCAAACCCTAAATCTACCCCCAGCACGACCCCCTACCCAAACACCACTGCACTATCCTAAACCCTAAAATACTACCCCCAGCACAACCCCCTACACTACCCAAACACTACTGCATTGTTGTAAACCCTAAAACACTACCCCTAGCAGGACCCCCTACACTACGGAAACACCACTGCAGTACCCTAAATCCTAAAACAATATCCCAGCATGACCCCTACACTACCCAAACACCAGTAGACTACTCTAAACCCTAAAACACTACCCCCAACATGACCCCCTACACTACACAAACACCACTGCACTACCCTAAACCCTGAAACACTACCCCCAGCATGAACCCCTACACTACACAAACACCACTGCACTACGCTAAACTCTAAAACACTACCCCCAGCAAAACCCCCTACAATACCCAAACACCACTGCACTACCGTAAACCCTAAAAGACTACCCTAGCACGACCCCCTACAGTAGACAAACACCACTGCAGTACCGTAAACACTAAAACACTACTCCGAGGATGAACCCCTACACTATAAAAACACCACTGCACTACCCTAAACCCTAAAACTCTACTCCCAGCATGAGCCCTTACACTACCCAAACACCACTGGATTTTCGTAAACTCTAAAACACTACCTCCAGCACGATTCTTACACTACCCAAACACCACTGCACTACCTTAAACCCTAAAACGCTACCCCCAGCATGAACCCCCAAACAGTACACAAATACCACTGCACTACTCTAAATCCTAAAACAGTAGTCGCTGCATAACTTCCCACACTACACAAACACCACTGTGCTACCCTAAATCCTAAAACACTACTCTCAGCACGAACCCCCTACAGTACGGCAACACCACTGCACTACGCTAAACACTAAAACACTACTCCCAGCATGACCCCTTACACTCCCCAAACACCACTGCATTTTCGTAAAGTCTAAAATACTACCTCCAGCAGGATTCTTACATTACCCAAACACCACTGCACTACCTTAAACCCTAAAACGATACCCACAGCATGAACTGCCAAACAGTATACAAACACCACTGCACTGCTGTAAATCCTAAAACAGTACTCGGTGCATGACTTCCCACACTAGAGAAACACCACTACACTACCTTAAACCCTAAAACGCTACCTCCAGCACGAACCCCCTACAGTACACAAACACCACTGTACTACCCTAAAGCATAAAATACTACCCCCAGCACAACCCCCTACACTACCCAAACACCACTGTACTACCCTAAAGCATAAACCAGTAGCAGTCCGTCGGCTTGCAGCTGTGCGTCTGCGAGCCGTCGTGTCCGTAGCTGTACATGTGCGAGTCAGTGCGTTAGGTGATAGGTGTGTCTCTGCTAGCAGGGCCGTTGGCCCGTTGGTGTCCCTTTGCGAGTTAGACCGGAGCTCTCCTTCTGCGAGCCAGCACGCTGGTGTGTGTTTGCGAGCCAACGGTCCGTAGCTCACACTGTGCAAGCCGAGCCGACGGCCCATAGCTCTGCCTGTGCAAGCTGAGCCCACGGGCCGCAGGTGTCCCTCTGCGAGGCTGCTCGACGGCCCGCAGGTCTCTCTGTGCTAGCCGGATCGCAGCTGTCACTTGGCGAACCGATATTGGGAATATAAGGTGGTTCTAAAAAGAGCCCTTGTGTTTATTAGTTGGAGCTACATATAAGTGCGGATGCACAGCTTCAGGTTATTCAGAAAAACTCGATTTCCCTGATCTGTGAAGTGTACTCCATTACTTCTGTAGATATCAGCCATATCAAAACGTATGTTGCTGTTGTAGATCAACCCCATTCTATGGTCTCTGAGGTATGCAGACACAGCTTTGCTGACATTCTTCCTAGATTTTTCAATCTGAGGACAAAATTAGTTTGACCATTTCCACTTCTGTCTTTGGTATATATTGGAATATACAAAGACAGTTTGAGGCAAAAGCAACATCAATTGTCGAAAGGTGTCCTTCATTAGCATTTCCAAACCTACCCCAGTCAATGTGCCTAGGTCGTTTCCACCACAGTGCACAATCATGAGGTCAGGGTGTTGGAGATGCAAACAGGTTTTAACCAAAGGCAACAATTGGTGCCACTTCAATCCTCTCTGTGCAAACCATTTAATGTCCACATTTTGTAAACGTAGGTCTAAGTCAATACGTCTCTCTTCTGCATACCTCTTGCACCAGAAAACATAGCTATGTCCTACGATCCACACTAGCATTTTGAAGGTATGGCTGGGAGGTATGGATAGATGTCTGTAGCTCATGCAGTCCGTTTGTAGAATAAGAGATATGTTTAAAGATGGGGAACTACTTTTTTTTCTCATACAATACGATAACTGATTGGGAGATGCAAAGCATTGTTTTCTAAAAAGTAGGGTGCATATTAGTTTGTGGAAAAGCATCTTTGTCATTGGTTAATAAAAAGCAGTTTGAACGTGGAGTTCATATGATAGGATAAAATTTGCTCAGTTGAACCACACCTGCTACTTGTATATGGAAAGCACTGTTTGAACTCAAAGCAATGATGAACTTTTAACCTGCAGGTGCCGTAGAATGTTCTAGAAAGTGTTGATAGAATACTTTGAACTTCTCACCTGTATGTGTCTTTAGATTAAAAAAAAAATGATTATATGGGAAGTTCAAAAATAACCAATAGAGAGAAGTTTTGCAATTTGAGAAAATCAAGGAACTATTCTGATTTGTTCTTTACATGTATTTATGTGTGGAGCAACAGGGAAATTGTGCCATTACTGGTTCCATTGTTGACGAGAGCGGTGCATTATATGTACTGTGTGACAAAGAAAGAATTGCATACGTTTGTGACATTTGGAATCTGAATACCAACTACGAACGTAAGTTAGAAATTAAGGTGTGTTATGTGTTGTGTAGTAGTGGTTAATATTTGAGGCGTTATTTTTAACTTTGAAAGTATTTTTTATTTCTAAGTAATAGTGTTAGTGAAGTGTGGTGTTTCACATTGGTTCTAAAACATGTATAAAGTGTGACTAATTGTTAAAGAATTACTTTATATATGTTTAGGAGTTTTTCAGATAAAAAAATGTAACTTGTCATCTGTAAAAGACTGTATGGTTTTGAAAATTATATGTAGCGTTTATTTGGATTTGTATATGTATTGCGATGAGATAAACTGAATGTCACACGTTTCCAAATTATTCTTAGTCTGGAAATAGTGGTGAAGGGGTTATACTAGAAAATGTATGTGTTATTAACTTAACAGAGATGGAACAAAAACAAGAAATGTTATGTGGACAATTTGTGGTCTCATTTTTTACATAAAGAGGTAGATTTCAATATAAGTTAAGACTGGTGTGTTGCTGGGAGGCTTTGGATTTTGGTGTTGTTCTGAAATGCAAGTTGTTGGGGAGCGTTTCTTCAGAAGACATTTTTTATAAATATGTGAGAGATAAGAAATAAATGAAAATGTTTGATGTATATTTTCTGCATGATTTTGTTGACAGTGCTAAAGTAAATGTGATTATTAGTGAAGGTAATTGTTAGGGTGTGTTTGTCTGCTGAATATACGTAGGCTTTTAAGTGGTGCGGGTCCGTCACCCGTTTGAGACAGTTGCCAAATTTATAATCCCAGTTAAAGCTGTTAATATAGGTATAGTAAAGGGACGATACATAAAAAGTTTGGGAATTACACCTTTATTTACTCTGTCTAGCTCCCACTACTATTTTGTGCCCCCAGCGGTACTGTTTATAAAAATAATCTAATATAGCTGTTTGTATTATAAAAATAGGATTTCTAAGTTTATTGCCATATTGGTAGGGTTTGTAGTATATAGGGAATGTTACAATTAGTTTCAATGGTATAAAACTGCACTGTATTATGTTGGAAATATTACATATACATAGGTTGTAATGTTATATTTTACACTGTGAGGTAGATTTGTATATAAGTGAAGACAGGTGTTATACTTCGAACCTGTTCATAATGTGCACAGATTACATGGAGAGTAAATGGAGACAGTAAACATATATGTTGCTTTCTGTATGTATGTATGGTCAGAATAATTTGATGATGCTTTAAGATATAATCTAAATAGTGTTTGTGCTTTACACTTAGGTATACTGCACCGTGTTAGTATTTAGTGACTAGATGCTGCTAAAGGGATTATTTATTGCTCGTTGTTACAAAATAAAGGTGGAAAGGGGCGTTTCTTTAGAAGAGATATTTTATAAATGTGTGAGAGATAAAAAAGAAAAAAAAATGTTTTAATACATTTTCTGTACGGTTTGTTCACACTAGTAAAGTAACTGTGATTATAAGTGATGAAAATTGTTAGGTTGTGTTTCTGTGTTAAATATACGCAGGCTTTTAAGTGGGCCGGGTCTTAGCTGTGCTGTACACTGGTGCGCCTTTCAGATATCTGCAATTTTTTTATCCCACTCAAAGGTCTGAATATACGTATATTAAATAAATCGTAGAATAAAAATTTAGGAATTACACTTCTGTTTACTCTCGTCATCTCACATTCTCCATTTTGTGTACCCAACAGTCGTGTTTATAAAAATTATAGAAATTAACTAATAGAGCTTTATCCAGTATAAAAATAGCACTTATATTTTTATTGGGGTGTTGGTGGGATCTGTAGTGTATAGAGAAGGTCGTAATGAGTTTGAATGGTACAAAAGGGACGTGACATATGTTTAAATATTACATGGTTTTCGGAATAAGCTGTCTCTCTGTGAGTCCTTGGGCCCGCAGTTGTACCTCTGCAAGCCAACACTGGAAATATACTGCAGCTCTCTCTCTGTATGAGATAGCTCCTTCAGGTTCCCTCTCCCCACATCACCGTTCCGCACCTATACCTTTACAAGTGGACGGCCCGCACCGCTCCCTGTACTAGTCGGCCCCTGGCTGTTCCTGTGCGAGCCGGCCCGCAGCTGTCTGTCTACGAGGGAGCCAGTCGGCTCGCAGGTCTTCTTGTACGAGCTAGCCCGCCGGATTTCAGTTGTGCCTCTGCAAACTACCGGTCGGCTCGCAGTTGTTGGTCTGCGAGCCAGGTCAGTGTTGTATCTCTGCAAGCGAACACTAGAAATATATCGGGGCTGTCTCGGTACGAGATACCCACTTCACGTTCCCTCTCCCAACATCACCGTCCCGCACCTATCCCTTTATAAGTGGACGGTCTGCAACTGTCCCTATACTGGTGGGCCCATAGCTGTTGCTGCGTGATCCGGCCCGCAACTGTTCCTCTGTGAGCCGGCCCTCAGGACTCACTCTACGAGCCAGCCAGTCCGTTCGCAGGTGTTTCTCTACATGCCAGCTCGCCTGCCCACTACTATTCATCTGTGACCTGGTCTGCAGCTCTCCCTCTACAATCCAGGCAGTCGGCTCGCAGGTCTTCCTCTACGAGCCAGCCCGCCGGCTCGCAGCTGTCCCTCTGCAAACTACAGGTCGGCTCGTAGTTGTTCGTCTGCGAGCCTGGTCGCTGTTGTATCTTTGCAAGCGAACACTAGAAATATACCGCAGCTCTCTCTACAAGATACCCACTTCACGTTCACTGTCCCCACATCACCGTACAGCAGCTATTCCTTTAGAAGTGGACGGGCATCAGCTGTCAGTATACTAGTGGGCTCGCAGCTCTCCCTCTTCGAGCCGACGGGTCATAGCTCTCCCTGTAGGAGCCAGCCAATCGGCTCGGAGGTCTTCCTCTACAAGTGAGCCCGCCGGCCCGCAGCTCTCCCTCTGCGAATGACCGGTCGGCTCTCTGCTCTTGCCCTGCGAGCCGTTGGGCCCGCAGTTGTAGCTGTGCAAGCTAATACTGGAAATATACCGCAGCTCTCTCTGCGAGATACTCCCTTCACGTTGTTTCTCCCCACATCACCGTCCCGTACCTATGCCTTTGAAAGTTGACGTCCCGCAGTTTTACTTATAGTAGTGGGCCCACAACTGTTGTGTGCGAGCAGGCCGGCAGCACGCCTTCTACGAGCCAGGCAGTCAGCTCGCAGGTCTTCCTCTACGAGCCAGCCCGCCAGCCCGTAACTGTTCGTCTGTGAACCGGCCCTTAGCTCTATCTGTACGAGCCAGCGAGTTGGCTCGCAGTTTTTCCTGTACGAGCCAGCCCGCCGGCCCGCAACTGTTCGTCTGTGAACCAGCCCGTAGCTCTCTTTGTAGGAGCCAGCGAGTTGGCTCGCAGTTTGCCTGTACGAGCCAGCCCACCGGCCCGCAACTGTTCCTCTGTGATGCGGCTTGTAGCTCTCTCTGTACAAGCCAGCTAGTGAACTTGCACGTGTTCCTCTAGGAGCCAGCCCGCTGGCGTGTAGCTCTCTCTCTGGGAACCATTGGTGGGTTCTCAACTATTATTTTTAAGAAATGCCCCTGAACCTAGCCAACCCAAGGGCCTCATTATATTAAAACGCGCGACCCCAGAGTACCAGAATTATGCAGGTAGTACTGTTCCATTGTGGAATTCATTGAGGTAGTTTCTTTGCATGTATTTTTATAATTATATATGTGAATATTTTTATAATTATACATTTGAATATTTATATATAATTATTTTAATTATATTAATCTGTTTTCAAAACTGTTATTTTTTTACAGATATTTTGCATCATTATTAAGAAAGAGATACAATGACGAGAAAACAACAAAGAAAAAGAAAAGAAAGAAAGGAGGTTTATTTGAAAAAAAAAGGAAAAGAGATATTAGATCCAGTACAACATGGATGTTCAAAGAAAAAGTGTTCTGGTAAGAAAAGTAAAGTTTTTTTTTAAAAACTTGCAAAAACTGTTATTAATATTAAAAATATAGAACAGACAGAAAGAACAAGAACAGTGAAACAACAGCAAAAGAAAAATGTTCCAAAAAGTGGAAAATTGGATTATCGGAAAAGGAATGATGTTGGAATACGTAACAAACAACTTTTAGAAATTCGAAAACGAATATATAAAAGTAGAGTACTGCAGAATTTACTAAAAAAATGTAAAAAATATAAAAGGAGATCAGCATTTTACAGACAAAAAAAGGAGATTCTAAGTGTTATTGAAGAAGCTTTTGAATTAAAAAGAAGATTGTTTATCTTAATTTTAAAAAGATTGAAGTCTTTAAATACAATAATGCAGCGTATGAAGGACAAATGTAAGAGAAAAAGAATTGTAAATAGAACCAATTTTTGTAAAATATTTTCCGGGGAATGGAAGCATACTTCTAGTACGGAACCTTTTTTTAATGAAGAAAGTTATTTTCAACAAAATAGTTTAGTGCATGCAGTTGATACCTGTGGTCGTTCTTATGAGGTGCGAGATGGTTGTGCAATTCAGAAAGAAAAGCTAGTTCCTAGAAATGTTGAAGAATTAATAGCTGAGGAAGTTCAAGGGAGACGTACCCAGGCTCCAGTGTTTACATGGGATTGTAGTAGTATTTGTAGTATACGTCAAGAATCTATTGATATTTTACTAAATTTCTTAAGAGAATATGGAAGAAAAACTGTGAAACAGAAGATTAAGATATTACAAGGACTGGATCCTTGCAAAGTGAGAAAAAATACAGGCTTGCAAGGTCATTCTCTGGCTTGTCTTTCTAGGAAAGTGTGTCAAAGTCGTTTTCATCATTTGAGAATGTTAGCAGTACATCATTCAGAAATGCAGAAATTAGTTAGAAGATTATACTACGTGAAAAGTCCTGCATTATGTCTAAATGAAATTAATACAGCTCTTTTGCATGGTTCAGTGGTGGATGTAAAAAAAGTATGTGATGAATATAGAGATACGTTATTTTGCCGCTCAAGAGGAGTGTAGAGAAAGTGAGACTTTGATAAGTGTAGGTGTTGAAGAAGAGGAGGAAGATACTACTGATGTCAAGTTTGAAAAAGAAATAACAAAGTTTAAAGTAGTTTCTGGTGAAAATCCCAACTATGTTTGTATTTGTTGTCGACGGACTCATTATAAAATTCAAACTAGGAATGTAGATGTGTTTTTAAAAAGTGAAAAGGAAAACAATGATAAATGGAGAGAATTTGCTGGTTATCTGTTTGTGGAAGGTCGTTTTGAGTTAGGTACTGTACAATGCATTTGTAAATATTGTTATAATAAATTAGAAGAAAACAAAATGCCAGCTAGAGCTGTCAATAATGACTTAGAATTAGTACCTATACCTCCAGAACTTAAAGATTTAAATACATATGAGGCTATCCTTATACAATCTGTGCACCCTTTTCAGGCTATAATTCGTGTGGAGCCTAAAACAGGTAAGCTGCCTCCAACAGATCTACAAAGAGGTTTAAAAGGAAGAGTTGTGTATTTGCCTTTAGATTTTAAGAAAAATGTTGAAACTGTTGGTGTAGAAAGAGAGGATACTGAACCTGTAGTCATTCTTGTTAATGGTGTACCCACGAAGAGTCGGAAAATATGGCAAGAGTTAGTAGATGTGAGGAAAGTGCAAAAGGCTACATTGTATCTGGTGCAAAACAATATTTACTATAAAAATGTAAATGTAGAAGAAGAAGAAATGACTTTAGAAGATGAAACAGACATTTCAAGTGGACAAATAGAAAAAGTGGAGAACTCAAAAAAGAAGAAATTTATGAACATTATACTATACACCCTCTACATTCAAAAGAACTGATAGGAGATACTATTGAATTGTTACAGATGAAAAAAGCAAAAGGAAATCCCATGAGTGTGTGGGAAAAAAGTTTGGAAGCTCGTTGTTTTCCACAGCTGTTCTCTACTGGAAAAGGTGGACGATATGATGAACGACCAGTTCAGATTCCAGCTGCAGAATATCGTAGTTTACGACTGTACTCAGAAGATCCAAGATTTCGTCAGTGTATTCCATATTTATTTCATCTTTTATTTGAGAGTGATCTGTCCGCACTTTCATATGCAGTCAACCACATATTGAAAACGGGAAGGCATCTCTTACATGTTTCTGCAAAGGAATTTATGGAGAAAGTTGAAGGAAGAGACGAACATTTAGAATCACAGTTAATTAATTTGATGGCATGTCAACGTGGCACTAATGAATATTGGTATCGACGTCATGGGGAATTAAAATGTATGTTAAGAAATTTAGGAACCCCTACATGGTTTGTTACACTTAGTTGTGCTGAGTACGCATGGGATGATTTACTGGATTTTCTATGAGAATCAAATTCAAATATAGAACATATTGAATTGAAGACAGCTGGAGAACTGTGTTCCCTGGATCCTGTAAATGTATGCAGATATTTTAATCATAGGTTTGAAGCTATGATGTCCTTTATCTGTAATAAAATAAATCCACCTATTGGCGAGGTTATTGATTTTTTGGGAGAAAAGAATACCAAGCTAGAGGTGCTCCTCATATACATATGCTTTTATGGATCAAGGATGCACCTAAATTTGGAACTGATTCGGATGAGACTGTTTTGTCTTTTATTGAAGACTATGTTACCTGTGCGATTCCAAAAACAGGAGGAGAAAATATCTTAAGACAGCAAGTTTTACGGTTTCAGAGTCATCGATGTGGAAAGTATTGCAGACGGAAATATAAGTCAAAGGATAAATTTTACACAAAATGTCGATTTGGCTTTCCACGTCCAGTAATTTCCAAAGGAAGAGTGAACAGTTTTATGTCAGCAGTGAGGCATACCATCACTCGAAAATCACCCAAAAATACTTATCATTTAAAAAGAACAGAAGAATCGAAGTACATCAATGATTACAATCCGTTTGATTTTGAAGATGTGGAATGCAAATATGGACATACAATATGTTGCAGATAACTCAGTTGCTGTTGCTCGCTATGTCACGTCATATATTACCAAGTCTGAGAAGACAGAATTGAAAGAAATGTGGGAGGAAATTTCGCAGGAGAAGACACTTAGCAAAAAATTGTACAGCTTCAGCTTGAAGATGCTTTCACATCGACCTCAAGACTTATCGGCCCATCTCGCTCCTCCCCTTCGCAGCCAAAGTTGCAGCGAAAACAGTCAACAGGAAACTGACATGATTCATTGAAGAGAACGCCGTCCTCGACCCGTCCCAATCCGGATTCCGAAGCAACCACAGCACAGAGACCGCCCTACTCGCCGCCACAGACGACATCCGCACCCTCCTGGACCAAGGCCACTCCGCAGCCCTCATCCTACTCGACCTATCAGCGGCCTTCGTCACCGTCTCCCATCGCACACTAGTCGTCAGACTACACGACGCAGGCATACAAGGAACACCCCTGGACTGGATCCGATCATTCCTCACCGGAAGAAGCCAAAGGATCAGACTCCCACCCTTCCTCTCCGACCCCACGAAAATCACCTGCGGAGTCCCACAGGGTTCATCACTGAGCCCCACCCTCTTCAACATTTACATGGCCCCCCTCGCAGCCATCGTCCGACAACACGGCCTCAACATCGTATCCTACGCCGACGACACCCAGCTCATCCTCTCCCTCACCAAAGACCCCACCACTGCCAAACTCAAGGAATGCAAGACGTAGCAGTCTGGATGACCAACAGCTGCCTGAAGCTCAATGCCGAGAAGACAGAAGTCCTCGTCCTCGGTACCACCCCTTCTGCATGGGACAGCACCTGGTGGCCGACCGCCCTTGGAAGCCCACCTACCCCCTCAGACAACGCCAAGAACCTCGGCATCGTACTCGACTCATCACTCTCCTTGAACCGACAGGTCAACGCCGTCACCTCCAGCTGCTTCAACACCCTCCGCATCCTCCGCAAGACCTTCAAGTGGATCCCCCCTGAGTCAAGGAAGACAGTCACCCACGCACTCATCACCAGCAGACTGGACTATGGAAACGCACTCTATGCCGGCATCAACAAGTCCCTACTCCGCAAACTCCAGACAGTACAGAACACCGCCACCAGACTCGTCCTCGGCATCCCCCGACACGAACACATCAGCCAACACCTACAAAGTCTCCACTGGCTCCCCGTGGAGAAAAGAGTCACTTTCAAAATCCTCACTCATGCCTACAAATGCCTACACAACAACGGACCCAAATACCTCAATGACAGAATCAACTTCCACGTACCCAAAAGAAACCTCCGATCTTCCAACCTCGCACTGGCCGAAACCCCGCGCATCCACAGAGCCAGAGCAGGCGGAAGATCCTTCTCTCACATTGCAGCCAAGACCTGGAACGAGCTACCGGCAGACATCAGATGCGCCCCCTCCCTGAACAACTTCAGGAAGACCCTCAAGACCTTGCTCTTCCGGCTAAACAGATCTGCGGACCCCCCCCCCCAGCGCCTTGAGACCCTCACGGGTGAGTAGCGCGCTTACAATTCCCTGATTGATTGATTGATTGAGAAATTGGATCGTACGAATGTTCGGATCGATTGACATCTGCAAGTTTATATTCAAAGTCAAGGGGATCATCTGGATAAGTCTTGGTCTTGCTGCAGCACGAAATCGAGTTTTGAAATCTGTACAAGAAATTGAATACTTGGCACTCAATGAACTGGAAAGTACAGATATTCTGAAAACAAATATGTTGGATACGTACTAGCCAAATAGAAGTCCATACCTGGAAAACATATGTCTATATGAAATACTGCAACATTATAGTTTTAATAAAAATGGCACAGAAAATATAAATGAAGGAAAATACGCTGTAATTGGATCTGAAGGATGTTTGGTAAAGCATGACAAAGGAAATCTGATTAATCACAGGAAATTAAGTTGTGATACTCCAGATAAAAGAGAGTTTTTCTATTTAGCTGTTCTGCAACTCTTCAAACCTTGGCGGACTGAAATGGAATTACTTGGACATTTTGATTGCTATGAGGATTCTTTCAATGCATGTAAAGATAGCATTGAATGTACAATTTTTCCAAATTATCTACAAATGTTGAACAAAGAGATTAATCAAGAAAGAACTATTGCAGCTGAAATAGCTAGAGATAGTTCTCAAGATAGTCAGAGTTCTGCTCCACAATGTCAAGATCCACTAGGAGAAGCCATACTTGAAAATGAAGCAGCAATAGCAATGAGTGAAGTGTAAACGGTGATGCAGCAAGCACAACAGGACAATATTGATTTGGAAAATTTAGAGCAACGTCTGAATAGGGAACAGAAAGAAATATATGACCAAGTTACACAACAGATACAACATGGATTACTACATGAAAAGAATGATTGCCAATGTACATCATTTAGACCTATTCTTATGTACATCAGTGGACAAGCTGGAACGGGGAAAAGTTTCTTGATTAAATGTTTGTCAAGTTATCTACAGAAAACAACAGATTCACATTTGTCTTGTGTTGTAACTGCTCCAACTGGGTTAGCAGCACACAACATTAAAGGGTTTACATTTCATTGTCTACTTATGTTACCAGTAGAACATGAAAATAAATTGGAATACCACAAGCTATCTGGAGAAGCTTGTTTCGAAGTTTCAAGAGTACTAAAGAAAATGAAACTTCTGGTAATTGATGAAGTAAGCATGGTCTCAAACTTAAAGCTTGCATTTGTACATTTGAGGATGCAGCAGATTTTAAAAACAAATTACGATGTTTTATTTGGAGGGAAACATGTAATTGTATTTGGTGATTTACTACAACTCACACCTGTGAAAGGCCAACCGGTTTTTAAAACTCTTCTTCATGAAGACACTAAAAAATCTTTGGGAAGTATTGGAAATGTGAATATTTGGAGTTATTTTGAATATAAGGAACTTATCTAGAACATGCGACAAGCAAATGATGAAGATTATGGAAATATTCTTCACAATATTAGAATTGGTGTGTTAACAAAGGACGGAAAAAATGCTTTAGAAAGTCGGCTACTAAAAAACTTGTTTCCAACAGAAAATATTGCGGCTGAAACAATCTACCGAAGAATTGCAGAAAAGGAATCTATAATTTGCCTTATGCCAACACTGAAAGAATGCTCTAGATTCAATGAAGAACTGTTGAAAACGGAGAATGAACCGATAATGAAAATGGTAGCTATTGATAAAATAGAACATGATGGAGTAACTATTCTTTTGTCAGAGAAATTGCAGTTAAAATTAGACTCTTTGGAAAAATCAATATCTAAGACTGCTGGTTTGGAAAAGACCTTGTATGTCTCTGTAAACCTCCGGGTAATAATACGGCGTAATTTAGATGTTGAAAAAGGTTTAGTAAATGGAGCAATGGGGAAAGTTGTTGACTTTGTTAGTTATGCAAATAGAGATGAGATTGAATTTTTGAAGATTAAATTTGATCAGATTGAAGAGGTGAAACAAATTGGACGCTGTTGTGTTCGTTTCTTGCTTGTAAAAGATTTGTATGTTCGTAGAAAACAGTTTCCTGTTTGTTTAGCATATGCAGTGACTATTCATAAATCTCAAGGTTTAAGTGTAGACAATGCTTTGGTAAATATTGGAAGTTCTGTGTTTAAAGAGGGTATGGAGTATGTTGCATTGTCTCGAGTAAGAAAGTTATCCGGATTGTATTTGATTGATTTTGATGAGCAAAAGGTTAGTGCAGATGTAAATTGTGTAAAAGAGTACAATAGGTTAAGAAGACTCTATGCTCCTAACTTAGGTGAATATCCTATTTATGAAAAACGTTTAATACGGCCAAAACGAAAATATGATAAAGATTATACTGAGGTTGCAAAGAAAAAAGAATTGAAAAGAATGACGAATCTGGAAAGAAAATAGAAGGTAACACGGTTGCTAATATTGTAGGATATCAGTTAGAAAATAGTTCAGGTATCAACTGCTATGCTAATGTAATTGTGAACGTTGTCTTTTTTTTAGAAAATCTACAGCATGCAATTATTGAAAATCGAGAAAAAAGATTTTGTTCTTTGTTACATTATATTTTTGAGAAGTTGAAAACTGATAAAATGAAAATCCATAGTGCTTCTGATGTGCGGAATCTTTTGGATATATGTTCTGGTTCTTCACAATTTACACAGAATGTACAGCAAGATGCTCAGGAATTTCTTATGTTTATGCTTGCAGTATTAGAAGATGAAGGTATACAAATTGAAAATCTGTTTGGACTACGTTACAGATGGGTTCATAGATGTGACAGCTGTTCATTTTCATCAACCACTAAAATAGACACTGAACGATTCATATATTTGACAATGCCAGATTTGAAAACAGTGTCTTTCAACGAACTAGTAAAATCAGCTAATCAAGATATGGAATGTACTCAGTGCAAATCGGAAATGTTGTCAACATTACTTATAGAAAGACGTGGACAATATATTATTTTTATGCTGCAACGTTGTAGAGCAGATGGAACAAAATTGGAAACCAAAATTAAACATTTTGTAGCAGGTCAAGTGTCAATTTCAGGAAGAACTTTTAAAACAATGGCTATTGTTTTCCACGATGGACCTACTTCAACATCTGGACACTATACTGTCTATTTAAAATGCAATAACGGATGGACACTATGTAATGATGCACATTTAGAGTATACATTTCGGTTGCCTAATGAATTACCAAATTCATACTTCATATTTTTTATGCCAAAATTCTAAGAAGATATGAACATGAATTACTGAATATATTTTGGATATTTCCACTACAAATGATTTTAGAAACATCATTCACCCTATTGGAAACATGTGAATATGATTTTAGAAGTGTACGTTGGATATCGTCACTGAAATGTTTTCAGAAACATCATTCGGCCTCTTGGGAAGGTGTGTATATGAATTCAAAAGTTTATTTCGGATATACTCTGGAAATATTTTAAGAAACATCATTCGGCCAATAGGGAAGATGTTCATAATTACGGTTTCAATTATTAATTCTGTTCTTTCATATTGCGTTTGAAAAATTGTGTTTGAAAGAAGGTGGTGATATATTTGATCTTTGTATTATATACTATGTTACAAAGGATGTTTATTTGTGAAAATGTAAATACCAAGTTGCGTTGGTTGTAGACATTTTGAAGAGAAGTATGTTTTTTTTTAACAATCTTATTTATTGTATTTTTTTGCCCGCTGTCATCTGATGATTAACATTGAAATCACTGTTTATGGTGAAAGTCAATACAATCTGAAGACAGCAAAAAATGGCAAATTGAATATGTGATATAATTGTATACTTATGTTGTGTTGCGAAAACTATAACATTATATGTAATAACAGAATTTTTTTCTTCTTTTTTACAGACCTTACTACTAAAGTTTAAAATACTTTAAATTTGCATTTAACCCCTTCGCTGCTAGGCCTTTTCCCCTCCTGTGCTAAGCCTTTTTTAGGCTATTTGGGGTAGTGCGAGCTTAGGGCCCTGTAACTTTTTGACCACATAAGATATCCATGCCAAATTTGCGTCCTTTTTTTCCAACATCATGGGGATTCTTAAGGTACCCAGGGTTTGTGGATTCCCCTGGAGGGGACCCAGAAATTAGCCAAAATACAGCTAAATTTTGGGGTTTTTGGGAAAAATGCGAAAAAAGGGCTACAGATGAAAGCATCTGGTTTTTCCCTGCAAATGGCATCAAAAGGTGTTGTGGTGATGAAATCACCATCTTCCCAGATTTCAGAGACAAGCAGACTTTTGTCAGAAAACCAACATTTTTTACACAGTTTTGGCATTTTTCTGGGACATAGCCTATTTTTGCTATTTTTTGTGCTTTCAACCTCCTTTCAGTTAATGGTAGAAATAGGTGTGAAAGCAATAATGGATCCTGGAAAGCTATACATTTTAGAAAAGTAGACAAAATTCTAAATTCAGCAAGGGGTCATTTGTGTAGATCCATCAAGGTTTCTTTATAGAAACTAACAGTTAAATATAGGAAAAATTGAAAATTAGTTGAAAAAAACAGCCTCTTGCGTCAACGTTTTCACCTGTAACTTCTTTTAATTATGACAGCTCTTTGAAAGCAATATACCGTTACATCTGCTGGACCTTACTGGTTGTGGGGATATATAGGACTTGTAGGTTTACCAAGAACCCGACGAACCCAGAGTCAAAAACTGAGCAGCAATTTGCAACGGCTTTTTATTATGTACCCGGTATATAGCAATTATTGTGGAAAAATGTATACATGGAAAAATCGGTGTGAAAGAAACCTATGTATTTCTGAAATGGGAACAAATTATAGAGTTTAGAAACAGTAGATATTTGCACATTCTCAAAATTGGGAATACTCATACTAGCATGAGAATTATCGGTCATTTTTCAAAATGACTTCTTTTTTACACAATGTCTTTCATTTGGAAGGCAGAAAGGCATAAAAAGTGAATAGGTAATAACAGTTACTTTACAAATATGAATTACCCTAAGTCTCCCGATAAAAATGGTACCTCACTTGTGTGGGTCGGCATAGTGCCCACAACAGGAAATGGCTCAAAACCCAACGTGAACACACCACATTTTCAGATTGAAAAATTACCCTTTTTTTGCAAAGTGTCTAGCTGTAGTTTTTGAACCCTAGCTCTGCCGGCACCTAGGTAAACCTAGCAAACCTATGCATTTTTTAAAACTAGACACCCAGGGGAATCCAGGATGGGGTGACTTGACTGCCTCCCACCAGGTTCTGTTACCCAGAATCCCTTGCAAACCTAAAAAATTGTCCAAAAAAACACATTTTCCCCACATTTCTGTGGTGGAAAGTTGTGGAATCTGCGTGGATCCACAAATTTCCACCCACCCCGCGTTCCCCAAAGTCTTCCAAAAAATTTGGTACCTCACTTGTGTGGGTCAGCCTAGTGCCCGTGACAGGAAACGGAGCAAAACGCAACGTGGTCACACCTCAATTTCGCAGTGAAAAATGACTCTTTTTTGGCAAAGTGCTTAGCTGTAGTTTTTGAACCCTAGCTCTGCCGGCAACTAGGGAAACCTAGCAAACCTATACATTTTTGAAAACTAGACACCCAGGGGAATCCAGGATGGGGTGACTTGACTGCCTCCCACCAGGTTCTGTTACCCAGAATCCCTTGCAAACCTAAAAACATTGTCAAAAAAACACATTTTCCCCACATTTCTGTGGTGGAAAGTTCTGGAATCTGTGTGGATCCACAAATTTCCACCCACCCCGCGTTCCCCAAAGTCTTCCGAGAAAAATGGTACCTCACTTGTGTGGGTCAGCCTAGTGCCCGCGACAGGAAACGGCGCAAAACGCAACGTGGTCACACCTCAATTTCGCAGTGAAAAATGACTCTTTTTTGGCAAAGTGCTTAGCTGTAGTTTTTGAACCCTAGCTCTGCCAGCAACTAGGGAAACCTAGCAAACCTATACATTTTTGAAAACTAGACACCCAGGGGAATCCAGGATGGGGTGACTTGACTGCCTCCCACCAGGTTCTGTTACCCAGAATCCCTTGCAAACCTAAAAAATTGTCAAAAAAAACACATTTTCCCCACATTTCTGTGGTGGAAAGTTCTGGAATCTGCGTGGATCCACAAATTTCCACCCACCCCGCGTTCCCCAAAGTCTTCCGAGAAAAATGGTACCTCACTTGTGTGGGTCAGCCTAGTGCCTGCGACAGGAAATGGCGCAAAACGCAACATGGTCACACCTCAATTTTGCAGTGAAAAATGACTCTTTTTTGGCAAAGTGCCTAGCTGTAGTTTTTGAACCCTAGCACTGCCGGCACCTAGGGAAACCTAGCAAACCTATACATTTTTGAAAACTAGACACCCAGGGAAATCCAGGATGGGGTGACTTGACTGCCTCCCACCAGGTTCTGTTACCCAGAATCCCTTGCAAACCTAACAAATTGTCAAAAAAAACACATTTTCCCCACATTTCTGTGGTGGAAAGTTCTGGAATCTGCGTGGATCCACAAATTTCCACCCACCCCGCGTTCCCCAAAGTCTTCCGAGAAAAATGGTACCTCACTTGTGTGGGTCAGCCTAGTGCCCGCGACAGGAAATGGCACAAAACGCAACATGGTCACACCTCAATTTTGCAGTGAAAAATGACTCTTTTTTGGCAAAGTGCTTGGCTGTAGTTTTTGAACCCTAGCACTGCCGGCACCTAGGGAAACCTAGCAAACCTATACATTTTTGAAAACTAGACACCCAGGGGAATCCAGGATGGGGTGACTTGACTGCCTCCCACCAGGTTCTGTTACCCAGAATCCCTTGCAAACCTAAAAAATTGTCAAAAAAAACAAATTTGCCCCACATTTCTTTGGTGGAAAGTTCTGGAATCTGCGTGGATCCACAAATTTCAACCCACCCCGCATTCCCCAAAGTCTTCCGAGAAAAATGGTACCTCACTTGTGTGGGTCAGCCTAGTGCCCGCGACAGGAAATGGCGCAAAACGCAACATGGTCACACCTCAATTTTGCAGTGAAAAATGGCTCTTTTTTGGCAAAGTGCCTAGCTGTAGTTTTTGAACCCTAGCACTGCCGGCACCTAGGGAAACCTAGCAAACCTATACATTTTTGAAAACTAGACACCCAGGGGAATGCAGGATGGGGTGACTTGACTGCCTCCCACCAGGTTCTGTTACCCAGAATCCCTTGCAAACCTAAAAAATTGTCAAAACAAAACACATTTTCCCCAAATTTCTGTGGTGGAAAGTTCTGGAATCTACGTGGATCCACAAATTTCAACCCACCCCGCGTTCCCCAAAGTCTTCCAAGAAAAATGGTACCTCACTTGTGTGGGTCAGCCTAGTGCCCGCGACAAGAAACGGCGCAAAACGCAACGTGGACACACCTCAATTTCGCAGTGAAAAATGGCTCTTTTTTGGCAAAGTGCCTAGCTGTAGTTTTTGAACCCTAGCACTGCGGGCACTTAGGGCAACCTAGCAAACCTATACATTTTTGAAAATTAGACACCCAGGGGAATCCAGGATGGGGTGACTTGACTGCCTCCCACCAGGTTCTGTTACCCAGAATCCCTTGCAAACCTAAAAACTTTTTTTAAAAAACACATTTTCCCCACATTTCTGTGGTGGAAAGTTCTGGAATCTGCATGGATCCACAAATTTCAACCCACCCCGCGTTCCCCAAAGTCTTCCGAGAAAAATGGTACCTCACTTGTGTGGGTCAGCCTACTGCCCGCGACAGGAAACGGCGCAAAACGCAACGTGGTCACACCTCAATTTCGCAGTGAAAAATTGCTCTTTTTTGGCAAAGTGCCTAGCTGTAGTTTTTGAACCCTAGCACTGCCGGAACCTAGGGAAACCTAGCAAACCTATACATTTTTGAAAACTAGACACCCAGGGGAATCCAGGATGGGGTGACTTGACTGCCTCCCACCAGGTTCTGTTACCCAGAATCCCTTGCAAACCTAAACAATTGTCAAAAAAAACACATTTTCCCCACATTTCTGTGGTGGAAAGTTCTGGAATCTGCGTGGATCCACAAATTTCCACCCACCCCGCGTTCCCCAAAGTCATCTGAGAAAAATGGTACCTCACTTGTGTGGGTCAGCCTAGTGCCCGCGACAGGAAACGGCGCAAAACGCAACGTGGTCACACCTCAATTTCGCAGTGAAAAATGGCTCTTTTTTGGCAAAGTGCCTAGCTGTAGTTTTTGAACCCTAGCACTGCCGGCACCTAGGGAAACCTAGCAAACCTATACATTTTTGAAAACTAGACACCCAGGGGAATCCAGGATGGGGTGACTTGACTGCCTCCCACCAGGTTCTGTTACCCAGAATCCCTTGCAAACCTAAAAAATTGTCAAAAAAAACACATTTTCCCCACATTTCTGTGGTGGAAAGTTCTGGAATCTGTGTGGATCCACAAATTTCCACCCACCCAGCGTTCCCCCAGGTCTCCCGATAAAAATGGTACCTCACTTGCGTGGGTGGGTGAAGGACCCGCGACAGGCAAGGGCCCAAAACCTATTGAGGCGACATCAAAATTACCTACCACAAACCAACCTGGTTTTGCATGGGGGGGTCCCATGAATTTTTGGCCCGGGGCTCGGCAGCCATCTAGGGAAACCTACCAAACCCACACATTTCTGGAAAGTAGACACCCGGAGGATTCCAGCGAGGTATGGCTTGCGTGGGTCCCCCATCATTCTCCTACCCAGAATCCCCTGCAAACCTCAAACTTTTGCCGAAAAATTCACTTTTTCTCAAATTTCTGTGTGGGAAAGTTCTGGAATGTGCGTGGATCCACAAATTTCCTCCCACCCAGCGTTCCCCCAGGTCTCCCGATAAAAATGGTACCTCACTTGTGTGGGTAGGCATAGTGGCTGCAACAGGAAATGGCCCAAATCGTACTGTGGAGACTTCAAAATTACCTACAGCAAAACTACCTGGTTTTGGGGGGCACCTGAGATTTTGGCCCCGGGCTCGGCGGCCATCTTGGGAAAGTACCAAACCCAAACATTTCTGAAAACTAGACACCCTGGGAGTCCAATGAGGTATGGCTTGCGTGGATCCCCCAACGTTTTCCTACCCAGAATGCCATGCAAACCTCAAATTTAGCTGAAAAAACCACATTTTCCACATATTTTTGTGTGGAATCACCGTGCCGGCACAAATGTCCTACCACCCAGCGTTCCCCTTGTTCTCCCGAGTAAAATGATACCTCACTTGTGTAGGTGGGCTAAAGGCCTGTGGCTAGGAAGAGCCCAAAACATAGGGATTTAGAGTATAGCACCGAGAATTCTAAGCGCTACATTTTTTTAAAAATACGTTTTTAGCCAATTCTGCTTTGGACACCCACACAAGTGAGGTATCATTTTACTCGGGAGAACAAGGGGAACGCTGGGTGGTAGGACATTTGTGCCGGCACGGTGATTCCACCCAAAAATATGTGGAAAATGTGGTTTTTTTCAGCTAAATTTGAGGTTTGCATGGCATTCTGCAACCGTAAAGCCACAAGCCACAAGCAACAGTGCCCACTTTGGCCAATTCCCTGAACAACCGCACACCAGGGTAGAAGTTATCTACATATAAATGGTGGCCTTTGTTAAATAATCCTCTACCAAGCTCCCACACAATTTTCTCAGTCACTCCAAAAGTGGACGGACAACCAGGGGGGTTAATGTTGGATTCCTTACCGGTGTACACCCTGAAATTAGAGACATATCCAGTCCCACTGTCACACAGCATATACAGCTTAATTCCATAGCGTGCCCTCTTACTAGGAATGTATTGCCTAAAAACCAAGCGCCCCTTGAACAACACCAAAGACTCATCCACTGCTATTTCTTTTCCTGGAGCATAGATCTCAGAAAATCGATCAACAAAGTGATCAAGGACAGGCCGAATCTTAAAAGACGGTCACAATCAGGGTGATCTCGTGGCAACGCTAAACCATTATCGACAAAATGCAGCATCCGAAGCAGAAGCAAATACCTATCACGACTCATGACTGCCGGAAATATAGCTGTTGCCATCAAGGGACTAGTAGACCAATATGAAGACATTGATGGCTTCCTTAGCAAGCCCATCAAAAAAGTTAATCCCAAGAACTTCTTCATCTCTGCAAGATTTGTGGGAGTCCACCGGGTAGCTCTAGAATAGGGCTTAAGGCTGGCACTGTTGTCCCTCAAAAACTGTTCGGCATACAAATTAGTCTGCTCAACAATCTCTGCCAAAAACACATCGTCCATAAACAACTGAAAAAAATTTATCGGCAAAAAGTTCTCAGTATTCACTCTACACCCTGGAACACCAGTAAAGTCTGGCAATGCCGGCTGCACCATGCCAGGGGAAACCCAGAGGTCAGCACTTTCAACGGGAAGCCTTGCAGCCCCAGTCTGCAGCCCAGATGCCTCTTCCCGCACTACACCAACGGGAAGCCTTGCAGCCCCAGATGCCTCTTGCCGCACTACACCAACGGGAAGCCTTGCAGCCCCAGATGCCTCTTGCCGCACTACAGCAACGTGAAGCCTTGCAGCTGCACGCTGCAGCCCAGATGCCTCTTGCCGCACTATCGGCACATCAATGTCCTCTTCTAACACAGGCACTTCATCCGCACTGACAGAAGCTTCATCATCCGATGATTCCATGTGGAGAGAAAACTCACTGCCTGAATCATCCCCTCCCACCTCTGCCTCAGAATCTTAGTCAGTCTCTGAACCACGGTCAGAGGAACACTCAAAAAGCATACCAACAACCTGCTGAGCAGTAATCCTGCGGCTAGCCATTATCCTTACTAAGAAAGGAGACTGCACAAACAAGTCAACAACAACCAACACTGTGCAAAATAAGTAGTAAACAAAGTGTGGCTTTAGCACAAAGATCTATATACTCAAAAACAATATAACTCTTACCAAAGATAGCTACACTCACCAGCACCTACTCTGCAGAGACACAGCAAAAATCAACGATATCCCACTAGAAAGAAAAAACAAAACCAATTACTCATAAGACAACAAAGTACACATTAAGCACTAATGCAAAAAGATTTTGACACTCAAAACACAGAAGCCAAACATACTGCTATTACTACACCATTTGCAAGAAACACATTCATGTAGGCAAATTAATCTAATTTACAGTAAATATTACTAAATAAATTTGCTTACCAAGCACATGCAACAACACAAGCTGCAAAACCAGCAGTAACAAAACCGCAACCTGGAACAGTGTAAACAGCAAAAGCCTTGAACTAGAATAAAATAGAGAAATAAAAAATTACTATTACATTTCACAAACAATGACAATTAAAATTATAACACACAATGTCGCTACCCAAATGATCATTCGGCCACATGGGCCTTCAAATAGGGCTGAGAAAAATGGGGATTAGGTGAGGTTTTCCACCAAGCCACTCTATCTCCCAGGTGGGGCAGAAAACAGACAGATATTTGTCGCCCCTGGAAAAAAAATAGATCCCTGGTGCCTACTGGGGATTTCTGCCCCCCACCCGGGGGCATTAAGGACAAAAAAAGACCGACTGCCACCAAGGGGGGCAGGCAGAAAAACATCAACAAAAAATGCTCCCCTTTGGTCGCTTCCATGTACATTTAAATGCCCCCAAATGGAAACCCTGGTGGCTAGTGGCGTTTTCTGCCCCCCCTGGGGGCAAAACGGCCAAAAAAAGGGCCGATTTGCCCCCAGGGGGGGAAGAAAAGCATTCCTAATTACATGCCCCCTCTAGGAAGCGACCCTTGCCCAAGGGGTCTCTTCCATAAAAAAATAATGGCCACCAAAGTAATCCCTGGTGCCTAGTGGCGTTTTCTGCCCCCCCTGGGGGCAAAACGGATGAAAAAACAGGCCGATTTGCCCCCAGGGGGGGCAGAAAAACATTCCTAATTAAATGCCCCCCAAGGAAGCGACCCTTGCCCAAGGGGTCGCTTCCATACACAAAAAAATGGCCCCCAAAGTAATCCCTGGTGCCTAGTGGCGTTTTCTGCCCCCCCTGGGGGCAAAACGGATGAAAAAACAGGCCGATTTGCCCCCAGGGGGGCAGAAAGACATTCCAAAATAAATGCCCCCCAAGGACGCGACCCTTGTCCAAGGGGTCGCTTCCATACACAAAAAAATGCCCCCCAAAGTAATCCCTGGTGCCTAGTGGCGTTTTCTGCCCCCCCTGGGGGCTAAACGGCCGAAAAAATGGGCCGATTTGCCCCCAGGGGCGGCAGAAAGACATTCCAAAATAAATGCCCCCCAAGGAAGCGACCCTTGCCCAAGGGGTCACTTCCATACACAAAACAATGCCCCCCAAAGCAATTCCTGGTGCCTAGTGGCGTTTTCTGCCCCCCCCCTGGGGGCAAAACGGCTGAAAAAACAGGCCGATTTGCCCCCAGGGGGGGAAGAAAAACATTTTAAAATAAATTACCCCCAAGGAAGCGACCCTTGCCCAAGGGGTCGCTTCCATACACAAAAAAATGCCCCCCAAAGCAATCCCTGGTGCCTAGTGGCGTTTTCTGCCCCCCCTGGGGGCAAAACGGTCAAAAAAAACGGGCCGATTTGCCCCCAGGGGGGGGGGGCAGAAAAACATTTTAAAATAAATTACCCCCAAGGAAGCGACCCTTGCCCAAGGGGTTGCTTCCATTAGCTAAGTAAACAAATCCCTGGTGCTAGTGGGGGCATTTCCGCTGCACGATCGCGACGCTGTGCGCGATCGTGAAGCAGAAATGCCCTGCAAAGAGACATCAGGGGAGAGGAAAATCTCTTTCCTCTCCCCTGATGCCTCTATGCATTCCCTAAACCCCCCCAGGAACGAGAAAACCTACCTTGTTCCTCGACGCTCAGGAAGCAAATGTCTTCCCGAGCGTCTGGGACTTCCTGATGACGTCAGTGTGCGCTGTGCGCGCTGACGTCATGGGATTCCCATGGGGGGGTCGGGGGTGGCAGCGGAAACTCTTCCGCTGCCATCCCCCTTTGTGGGGGCGAAATTGGACACCCGTGGGGGGAGCGCCAGCGCTTCCCCCGCGGGTGGGTCTTATGACGAGCTGGACTTGTCATGAGCACACGTCCACTGTGTGCCATGACGAGTCCAGCTCGTCATAAGCATCGAAAGGGTTAAAAAAAGAAGTGAAATTATATTACTATTAATTTCATATCTACTTGGAAACAGGTAAGATTAATCCACCCAGGTACTACCCTTGTGGTCTATCAAAGACACTGTGACTCCCCATGCCCATCTCCAGTCACCCAGCCAGTACTATACACTAATGCAATTTCTCCACTAATACCCAAGTACTTATAAATTCATCATACACTCTCCTTGCAGTACTGTAATCATCCAGTCACTGCTGATGTAATCATACAATGGCCGAAGCACTAACAGAAGCAATGCTACAATTGTCTGTGCACTATCCATACAGACCTCTAAGCAGGCACATACTACTCATTCACTCATCTAAATACCCTGGTACTACCCATGCAGTCTAGCAATCACCCTGTCAGTCCCCATGCACTTCTCCAATCACCCATCTAGCGCGGTGTACTTATCTAATCACTTCGCTAATACCAAAGCACTTATAAATACACCATGCACTCTCTTTACAGCACTATAATCATCCAGTTACTAGTCATGTACTTATGGAATGGCCTAAGTACTAACACAATTACCCGCTATTATTATTAATAGTAGGTTTTAGGAAAAATACAGTTAGAGAGTAGCATTTAAAAAACCTTTGAAATTCACTGAAAAAACCATAGGTTTCAGGCACGTTATAGTTAGAAATTAGTATTTAAAAAACCTTTGAAATTCACTGAAAAAACCAGAGGTTTCAGGGACGTTATAGTTAGAAATTAGCATTTAAAAAACCTTAGACATTCACTGAAAAAACCATAGATTTTAGGGACGTTATAGTTAGTTGGACATTTCACTCATACAAAACCATAGAAATTCCACCGTTATAGTTAGTTCAGCTAAGTATAACTCGCGCCCCCGCAATGCACTGCTGATGACGTCACATATTACATCATTCATGACATGGTCAGTGACATCACTGATGACATCACTGATGACATCTCAAATGACATCACTGATGACATCATCCATGTGAGAATCTGATGCACCTCCTCACACACTAATATAACCTTTGATACACTCACTGTAAAATACAGACTACCATTTTCGATACCATTGACACACTAATACCAGTTACTACATACCCACTCAGTGATTCCTAGGTCTACACACATATCTACTCATTCACCCATACAATCACAAATACATGCAGTCACTGATCAATAGAACACTATCAAATGCACTCATACACCTATATAGACATTGACACACCAACACTCATCCTAGTCAGTTATGCACTCATCCTAGTCACTCATGCAAAGAATCAATCACAGTTCCATTTACTCACCTACACAGTTATACACACAGCACCTCATTTATTCATACAGATAGTAACGCATACTTAGTCTCTTATATAATCACTAATACAAGTATACACTCATACATACAGCCACTCTCACAATCACTAACTCTTACGTATAGTCATTTCTATACACCAACTCTCAAATACACTGCCTTTTATATATGTACTTAGCTGGACATGTACACTGAGACATCCATTCACTCACCAGGACGCCCATACACACACTTACCCACCCATACAACTGTTTCCACATGCACTCTTAAACTTATACACCCTGTCAATCAACCACTCACACATCTATGCACAGAGTCACACACCCCCCACCCAACCACACACACTCAGTCTCTCATACAAATACGCAGGCAACTAATCAATAACCCATATAGACATTCATGTAGCTACTGACCAACCGATGCAGCAGCTTACAGAACAACAGAGAGAGTGATAGACATTCACACACTTTAGTCACTAACCCATGTATTCAGTAAGACACATTTAATCATTCACTTAAACAGTCAGTCACACACCTACTAAATCCTCCATCCAGACACTTATACATCCACTCATTCTTCAATACAGCTTGGTATTTTTATAATACATATTTAAATTTTAAAGAAAAACACATTCACTGGATGATGTCATCAGTGATGTCATTTGAGATGTCATCAGTGATGTCATCAGTGATGTCACTGACCATGTCATGAATGATGTAATATGTGACGTCATCAGCAGTGCATTGCGGGGGCGCGAGTTATAGTTAGCTGAACTAACTATAACGGTGGAATTTCTATGGTTTTGTATGAGTGAAATGTCCAACTAACTATAACGTCCCTGAAATCTATGTTTTTTTCAGTGAATATATATATATATATATGTATTTGTGTATATATATCCTCAAAACCCAACACAGACAGGTGATGACAAAAAACGTCAAAATGTGGTTGCGATTTATAGACAACCTATTTGTGATTTGGGATGGGGATGCAAAGGACGCTAATGATTTTGTGACAGCTTTGAACATTAATGATTTAAATTTGCAATTTACTGCGACCATAAGTGCAACAAAAGTGAGCTTTTTAGATACCAAGATCTATGTGGTTGACAATAGGATCGAATCTAAATTGTTCCGCAAGGAGACAGTGGGAAACTCGACACTTCACGCAAGTAGTTCCCATGCCAGACATCTGATAAATAGCATCCCCTATAGGGAGATGCTTCGTCTGAGGCGGATCAATAGCAATGATAAAGATCTTAGGGAAGCACAGGCAAATAGTAAAGTAAGGTTCCTTGAGAGGGGGTACTCTAGAAGGGTGATTGATAGCGCTATCTTAAAATCTATGCGCTATGATAGATACCAACTACTATCATCTAAACATTCAGCCTTAGGAACTCAGGATTTGCAGCAAACAAACAGAGAGGTAGACACTGAAACGGCAGATGAATTCAGATTCATTGTCCAATACAGCCAACAACACAGACAGCTCAAATCAATCATTACACGAAGTTGGCCCATGGTATTGAGTGACCCTGTTATAGGGGGGAGGTTACCAACTCGACCCTCCATCACGTACAGTAGGGGTCTCTCAATGCGGGATGAACTGGTGAAAACCAGCCCGGAGGTCATTGACAATACTAACTGGCTACAGACACACAAGGGTTTTTACAGATGTAAAACATGTAAGGCGTGCCAACAAGGGGAAAACCGGACAACGTACACAACACCATTTAGTGCCAGAAGCGTTAAAATAACTAAACTTCTGACATGTAAAACAGAATATGCGGTGTACATTTTAATCTGCCCGTGCAACCTACAATATGTAGGTAGTACCAAGTTACAGGTGCATAAACGAATCTTACAGCACATTAGGGCGATAAATAATCAGGATAACACCTATCCGGTGGCACGACATTTTAAAAGCAAACATGGATCTAACAGCCAGGACCTCAAATACTTTGTGATTGATTCTGTCCCACCCAGTGGAAGAGGAGGTGACAGGGAACATCGTCTGCGTCAATTAGAGACTAGATATATTTTGGATCTGAATTCTAAACATCCATCAGGGTTGAATGTTACAGAAGATTTACATACATGCCTGTAAAACAAAAAGTGGGGCATTTTAATACCGAGGCTTTTAACCTGATTGTCTTAATGGTTCTTATTTGGAAATTTTATGTGTAATGGTTTTAGCTGGTGTTTTATTTAAATTTTATTGGCGTTTATTTATGTATAATGATATTATAATCAAGATATTTTACTATGATATTTTACCATGATTTTAGTGATTATCATTACACTTGGGAATTGTTTTATCTAAGTACATTGTTTACTGTCAAGAAGTTTTTATCAAAAACACTAGAGAAACATCCAAGCTAATTTGCACAAATGATAAATTGATACGTATGTAGACATGTAGCACATGCACTTTATCTGTTATATATGTGGCTAAATATTAATCAACATATATCAAGATAAGCCCAGCAACCTACAATATGTAGACAATTGGATGGGTCATCAGGTATTTAAACTGATATTATGATGTTTGACCCACATATGCGGATTGAACCCATAAGTCTCATTTGTATTAAGTTCTAATTTCAACCATTCAGAACAACTCTTGCCTCCATGACCCTCAGGGTAAATAACAAGGGGATTGAACTATACATGGGCAGACATACTTCGGTGTACATACAGAGACCCCAGCATTTACATCGAAACAGAGCCAATGATGCCCGCTTGCATACAAAGATTAAATCAAGCAGAACTGTGTCAACTAAGGGATTAACTTTGCACTTAGGTGATTGGGTGATTAAGCACAATGCACTTTAGTACACAACATAGCACAACCTTTTTGTAATACATGTGCAGAGATACGCGAGGACATGAATAGACACAATTAAATTAAGGGGTATGACATGAATTTTGATTGAATGCAAATCAAAGACAAAGGTTGTAAATATTATAAATATTATGACATTTTAGAAGTATATAACCATTTATTGTCAAATACTATAGTTTATTCTATGCTTACCCGATTTTGTATATACATGTGTATCGATGTGTCAGTAAATCGGAGATAGTAACTCTTCATTGTCTATAGCGCAATTTGCACAGGTGGAAGTAGTCACGTAAGCACTAGTCACTTTAAATACGCCCATGATAACGCTGAACTCTGTCATGTGATCAAGGCTCCGGGGAGAGCTGAAACGCGTTATGCCGTCTTGCACACAATAAAGGATTAATACTGCACAAAATCGTGGTCCGGACCCGTTATTTTGAGGATTCAAAGGAGATACGGTGACAAATCGATATATATATATATATTACCTACTGGCGGTCGCCAGTAGGTAGTTATAGTTACGACCTAGTTTCCATAGGAAAAGCATTTTTTCTTTTGCCAATATCTTTGGTGCCGTTTGATGAATCTTCGTGAAATTTTCAAAACTAATGGCCCGCTCAGGTCAGCTCCTGTCTTGAAAATTTCGGGGTGATTCGTCAAGCAGGGGTGGGGAAAAAAGGGGGTTCCCAAAACGCGTTTTCTTCATGTTAATTTCCATAGGAAACTTTAGACAAGGCTACAGCTCGAACCGCTGAACAGAATTACACTAAATTTGGCAAAAAGGTAACTTTTGGTTCAGAAAGTGACCTTTTTCAAATGGTGTAAATCCCTTCAGTAGTTCCTGAGAAATTCATATATAAAATAATACTAGTATCTGGTGACCGCGGTGGATCCGCGAACCCTCCCGATCATGAGCTTGATTCTGATTGGCTGCCAACACTTCAAACCAGGAAGTGTTGGCAGCCATCTTGTGACTCGGTTAACCAAGTCACAAGAAAAAAGGTCAAAAAACAAAAAATGGGGGCAGGTTAGAAACACCCTGACCCCCTAGGCCTGCTCAAGGGGTCCTACAGGGACCCCGAGGGCCCTAAAAACCAGTTTTTTAAAAAGAATTTGGCGGGATTCACGTAGGGTGCGTGAATCCTGCCGGAATCTTTTTTTAAAAACGAAGCGCGGTCTCCCACGCTTCGTTTCTTTTAAGACACCGGGTGGGCCAGGTCTCGGGGGCAATCCTTAATTATGTTGTGGGGGACCACGGGGGCCCCTGCAGCCCTGGGGACCGCCACCTCCCCGGGGCTATGTTAATGATTTGCGGGGGCCACGTGGGCTCCCGGCAGCCTCGGGGACTGCCACCTCCCTTGGGCTTTAATATTTCAATGCGGGAGGGCCTCACGCCCCCCTGCAGCCCTAGGGACCACCACCTCCCAGGGCTTTTTTTTTTAACTCACAAGGTGTTCGGGCAACTCCTGCCCCTCGAAGCTGCCCCAGGGACCACCACCTTCCTGGGGCATAGATTATGTAACTGTGGGGATCCGTTGCGGATCCCAGGCCCCGGGTACCTCCACCTCCCTGGGCCTTTAAACATGCTGGGAGGGGGGCCCTCTATGGCCCTGGGGACCGCCATCCCCCAGGGCCGGCTCCAGCAATGTCCCAGGTGCCCACCCCTGGGACACTGCAGTTTGCTATGGCAGGGCGGGAGCAGTGATCCCGCCCTGTCATAGTAAACATCTGCTTCACTTCATGGAAGCAAGAGCAGGAAAACTGCTCTCGCTTCCAGGAAGCGAAGCAGAATTGCTTTTGGGCAAAGGGAGCAGTATGCTTGCAGCTCCCTTTGCCCAAAAGCAATGCCGGCTCCCGCAGGAGGTGGGGAGCCGGGAGGGACCTCGGGGGCATTGGGGCCCCCACGGTCCCCAACGTGAGGCCAAGCCCCGGGTGATGGTGTCCCCGGGGCCAATAAGGGCCTGGGATGGCAGGCCACTCGGTCCCCCTCCATTTTAAATTGAAAAAATAAATAATTGGACAAGCCCCGGGGGATGGGGTCCCCGGGGCCAAAAATGGCCCAGGAGGGGGGGCAAGCTGCCCCTTTCCTTTTTTTTTTAAATCAAAGATGGTTGGGCCCCGGGGAATTGGGTCCCCAGGGCCGATATTGAGTAATGAAACTGGGGGACATTAATCATTATTTTTTTCTCTCATCATAGGAGTGGCGACCCCATCGCGGCTCTCAGCGTGGCCCCCCAGTGTAACGTTGCGGGGGATTCGCGGATCTACCTTAAATAAATAATTTAATAGTATATAATTCAGAAGGTAGTGTTACATTTGTGAATTTTTTTAATAGAGTTAGTGAGATTCAAGTTAATACTCACATAAAATTTGATAAAGTTAGAAATAATATAAAAAAATAAAAACTTGAAAAGTGTATTGTGTTGTAGTACATTGAATTTGTGCTTTTGTTGTGTGGATTCTCAACGGGTTCGCGAATCCACCAAAAAATTAAAAAGAGTATGTATGTAAAAAAAAATAAGATTCACTGTTGGGTTATAGGGTTGCTCTAAAAGAGCTCTTGTTTTCATTATGACTTTGTTGGAGCTACATGTAAGTGCGGATGCACAGCTTACAGTTTTTGAGAAACACTCTGTTCCTTTCATCTGTGAAGTGAACTCCATCACTTCTGTAGATGTCATGCATATCAAAACGTACATTGTTGTTATAGATGGAGCCCATTCTATGGTCTCTGAGGTAAGCAGAATCAGCTTTATTGACATTCTTCCTAGCTTTCTCAATCGGTAGACAGAATTGATTTGACAACTCCCATTTCTGTCTTTGGCATATATTAGAGTATACAAAGACAGTTTGAGACAAAAGCAACATCAATTGTGCAATGGTATCCTTCATTAGGATTTCCAGACCTACCCCAGTCAATGTGCCTAGGTCATTGCCACCACAGTGCACAATCATGAGGTTAGGGGGTTGGAGATGCAAAAAGGTTTTAACCAAAGGCATCAATTGGTGCCACTTTAATCCTCTCTGTGCAATACACTTAATATCCACATTTTGCAAACCTAGGTCTTTGTCAATACATCTGTGTTCAACATACATTTTGCACCAGAAAACATAGCTGTGCCCTACAATCCATACTGTAAGCATCTTGAAGGGATGTCTGGAAGGAATTAAATGATGTCTGTAGCTCAGGTAGTCAGTTGGTAGAATGAGAGGTATCTAAAATGGTGGAGAAGATGCTTTCTTTGAAAAAGCTGATAAGTGATTGGCTGTTCATTAACACTGTGCACTCAAAAATAGGATGCATGTTACTTTCCTGAAGAAGCATGTTTCTGATTGGTTATTAAAAAATATTTGACAGGTACAATAGATAGGATAAGGTAATATTTTGCAAAAGTTAACCACACCTGCTATTTGCATTTGTAAGCTACTGTGCTGAACTTGGAAATATGGTGAACTTGTGACCTGCCAGTACAGTTGAATGTTACAGAAACTGTTACTATGGAAACTGGGATTAAGCAGAATGGGGGAAGGGTTGAAAGTTAACTGTGGATTTAAAATGTGAAATGGTAACTTATATATAAGTGATATGTTACTAAATTAAGTTTTTCTAAGTCAGTAGTATGTGTAGAAGTAGTTTATTGTTAAAGAAATACTAGTATTATTAGAAGTAGGTTTTTGAAGTCCCGTAAGGGTTCTCGGCTCCATCGCTACGCTACACTGCAGCACCGCGGTGGAGAAAATTACAGAACCAGTTTGGGCACTTTTAGAAGTCAGTTAAAAAGGGATAATATGTCTAACCAATAGAAATGTGTTTCACAATTTGAAATTATGAAGGAAACAATTTGATTTGTTGCTAACATTTATTTGTGTGCAGAAAGAGAGGGAAAGTTTGCCATTAGTGGTTTTACCTTGTTGAGATTGGTGCATTAAATTTATTGTGCGGGAAAGAAAATCTTTTATGAGTTTCTGATATTGCATATTCTGCAATACTATTTGAAAGGTGAGTTACACATTTGTAAGGTGTGTTAATTATTATGTAGTAGTGCTTTACTGTTTGTAGTGATATTTATAGATTTGAAAAGCTTTATGTTTAAAGTTTTGAAATTATTTGAGAAGTGCGATGTTTGAAATATGTTATGAAATGTACAGATGTGTATTGTAGTTTGTTTTTATTGTACTGAAATGATGATTGAACTAGTTTGTGCATACTAATATGTGTACATTGGTAGATGGATTAGTGATTATGGTAGTTTGTATGAGTCTGTGGAAAGGTAGAGTTGAGTTATGCCGCATAATTTTAGGTGTCTCTTTGAAATGGGAAGTGCAGTCTGTCAAGTTTTAAGGTATGCATGGTCTTGTGACTGAGGTATGTGTCTACTTGCACATGTATTCTCATACCTGTTATACATCTGAAGATGCTAGACATATAAAACACAGGTATACGTCTATTTGTATGTTTCTTTTACATATGAAGCCACTAGGAAAAGGTGAAGACACATGCATTCATGCTTTCAGGAATATGGTGAGACTTACAACAAAGAAATGCGAAGGGTTGCTGCTTTATGTTTGGAGAGGCTCAACACCTTGAGTACTTGCAGAATAGTGAAACTGAAGTACAAAAGTGAGGTTTAAGACATGTTGGCAGAGGGATTAGTGATTAGGCTACTTTGTATGAGTTTGTAGAAAGGCACACTTGAAATACGCTGCAAAATTTTAGGTGCCTGCTTGAGATGGAAAACGCAGTCTCTGAAGTTTTAAGGTTTGCACGGTGTTCTGACTGAGGTATGTCTCTACTTGCACATGTATTCTTATACGTATTATGCATCTGATGATGCTAGATGAATAAAATACAGATATACGTCTATTTGTATGTTCCTTTTATATATGATACCACTAGCAAAAGGTACAGACACATGCATGTATGCTTACAGGAATATGGTGAGACCTACAATAGAGAAATGCAAAGGGTTGCTGCTTTATATTTGGCTAGGCCGAACCCCCTAAGTAGTTGCAGAATGGTGAAGCTGCAGCTCAAAACTGAGGTTTAAGACATGTTGGAAGATGGATTACTGATTAGGTGACTTTGTATGAGTCTGTAGAAAGCTACACTTGAAATACGCCGCATAAGTTTACATGTCTACTTGAAATGGTAAATGCAGTCTGTGAAGTTTTAAGGTCTGCATGGTCTTGTGACTGACGTATGTCTCTACTTCCACATGTATTCTAATACGTCTTATGCATTTGAAGATGGTAGACATATAAAACACAGGTATACATCTATTTGTATGTTTCTTGTATATATGATGGCACTAGCAAAAGGTATAGACAAATGCATGCATGTTTTCAGGAATATGGTGAGACTTACAATAGAGACATGCAAAGGATTGCTGCTTTATATCTGGCTAAGCCGAACACCCTGAGTAGTAGTAGAACGGTGAATCTGCAGCACAAAAGTGAGGTTTAAGACATGTTGGTAGAAGGATTACTGATTAGGCTACTTTGTATGAGTCTGTGAAAAGTTACACCTGAAATATGGTGCATAATTTTAGCTGTCTGCTTGAAATAGAAAGTGCATTCTGTGAAGTTTTAAGGTCTGCATGGTCTTCTGACTGAGCTATGTCTCTACTTTCACATGTATTCTCATACGTCTTATGCATATGAAGATGTTAGACATATAAAACACAGGTATACTTCTATTTATATGTTTCTTTTATATATGATGGCACTAGCAAAAGGTATACACACTTGCATGCATGTTTTCAGGAATATGGAGAGACTTACAACAGGTACATGTGAAGGGTTGCTGCTTTATATTTGGCTAGGCACAACACCCTGAGTGGTTGCAGAATGGTGATGGTGCAGCTTAAAAGTGAGGTTTAAGACATGTTGGTAGAGGGATTACTGATTAGGCTACTTTGTATGAATCTGTGCAAAGGTAAACTTGAAATGCGCGGTATAATTTTACGTGTCTGCTTGAAATGGGAAGTGCAGTCTGTGAAGTTTTAAGGTCTGCATGGTCTTGTGACTGAGGTATGTCTGTACTTGCACATGTATTTTCATACATGTTATGTATCTGAAGATGGTAGCTGTTTAAAACACAGGTATACATCAATTTGTATGTTTCTTTTATATATGATGCCACTAGGAAAAGGTGCAGACACATGCATACATGCTTTTAGGAATATGGTGAGACTTACAACAGATACATGTGAAGGGTTGCTGCTTTTTATTTTGGCTAGGCTGAACAACCTAAGTCGTCACAGAATGGTGAAGCTGCAGCTCAAAAGTGAGCTTAAAGACATGTTCAAGAAACCAAATGGTATGCTGTTCCTAATGAACACTGTTGGTTGATGTCCAAGTAGTGATATATGATTGTTAAATCACGACAGGCAGGAGAAAATATCCTCCTTTCGGAAAAAGACCCTCACACACCCAAGTCACAGGATGTATTGCCTCATCATCGGGTCTGCTCCTTATCGGGTCGGCGCTGCAATACCCGATCGGCGCCCGAATCGGGGCTTTTTAACGGAGATCTTTATTCCTGTTGCCGTAAAATGTAGTGTGTGTAAGGGCTTTGTGAAAAGTGTAGATGTGGAAGGTGCAGAGGTGAAATTAAAAGTAAGAGGAAGCAGTCCACTCAGAATTATTTTAATGAACGTGGTTGCTCTCTTAATTAAAAAACGTGATTAGTGCGCACCCCTCTTATAAGGTATTGGGGATGTGCGCCAAAGAGATCAACATGTTTCTTGCCATTAATTCAATTAGAAGGCAATTCTTCAGGATCAATTTAAAATCTAACTACACTTTTGGTGGTGGATCCCAATAGTAAAATAAGTGTCCACTCATACAGCACCCTAAAAAGTGGTACCTGTTGAATTAGAGCATCAACCTATGGAGAAAAATTCATAAAAAGTTGATTCAACATGAATTGTAATCATTACATTGCTGATGTAGTGTTCAGTAAGTGAAACTTACTCGTGCTACTAACGCATGCATCACACAAGGTTGTTTGTGACCATGCAAGATGGCTATGATTCAAGTAAAAAACATTCGGCAAAAATGTATATGTAAACAGCAACCAAGATCGTCAACTTATTCTATAAAAATACACACTCACCCTAATTAGGTCAAATTACTGCTTCATCGGCCGGCAGACTGTGGGTAGTTGTTGACCCGCCAGTAGCTGTGGACTGCAATTGTGAGTATACCGCTAACGCGATATAATAGAATCTCTGCTAAACAGCTTAAGTATGCAAAAGCCGTCCTACCGGCTGTTGAACACGGGCAACACAGACTGAGGCGCCTCCTGTAGCTCCGACATTGTACTCTGGCAATGCCGGTTTTATTTGAGTAATGGGACCAGTCGGTTCTTCAGGTTAAATCACCGACTATTGTTAAACGGGCCTGGCAAGAACTCTTACTTGAGCTCCATTCGCAATGCTGGTTTTATTTGAGCAATGGGACCGATTGACCACCATGGTTAAATGACTGGTAACTATTAAACGGACACGGCAAGAATCCTTGCTTGAGCTCCTGGCGACACCTCTGTTTTTGGTTCCCTGATGTGGGACGCTGCTGGTGTTTTGGGGTGGGTTGTCGGCGCATGAAGCGAGGTACAGCCACACCGTCTGACCCAGTCCAGGTTCTACGGACAGGACCATTCACGGGGTTGCGCTCGATTTCGTGAGGCTCTGACGGACCTCATTCTCATTACATTATTGCAGATACCCCCACACCGGGGGGGTGGTCTAACTTAGAGTAAGCCTCCCTCAACCGCAGACTATTATAATACTAATCTATCTCCCCAAAAATTAGTGATTAGGCTACTTTGTATGAGTCTGTGGAAAGCTACACTTGAAATACGCCGCATAATTTTACGTGTCTGCTTGAAATGGGAAGTGCAGTCTGTGAAGTTTTAATGTCTGCATGGTCTTGTGACTGAGGTATGTCTCTACTTTCACATGTATTCTTATACGTCTTATGCATTTGAAGATGGTAGACATATAACACACAGGTATACATCTATTTGTATGTTTCTTTTATATATGATGGCACTAGCAAAAGGTATAGACAAATGTATGCATGTTTTCAGGAATATGGTGAGACTTACAATAGAGACAGGCAAAGTATTGCTGCTTTATATCTGGCTAAACCGAACACCCTGAGTAGTAGTAGAATGGTGAATCTGCAGCGCAAAAGTGAGGTTTAAGACACGTTGGTAGAAGGATTAGTGATTAGGCTACTTTGTACGAGTCTGTGAAAAGGAAAACTTGAAATATGGCGCATAAATTTAGCTGTCTGCTTGAAATGGGAAGTGCATTCTGTGAAGTTTTGGGGAATACTTTGGGCCCTTTCTGGAACTCCTTCTGTTTACCCTTGTCCCCCCCATTCTTCTGCTGGGGACCCTGCCCACCTTTGGCGGAGTCTCCCACACAACCCTTTTGGACCCTGGTGCTGACCCAGCGGTCCGCCTCCACAGCAAGCTTTCTGAGATCAGTCAGCTTACTGTCAATCAGGTGCTGGCGTAGCTCTGGAAAACAATTATCTGACAAGTGCTCCCATGCAACCAAATCATAGAGCCCCTGCAAATCATTCACCTTGCTACCCTTCACCCAACCATCCAGTGCTCTGCAAAAATAGGACACATACTCCACCCAGGTACTTGAATCCAGCTTCCTACAGTTCCTAAATTTCTGCCTATAAAGCTCTGGGGTCAACCCATACCTGGCTACCAAGGCTTCATTCATGGGGGCATAGGACATCTGATCCTTAGAGGGCAAATCTAGCAATATCTCCTTACTTCACTAAGAAAGCGGCCCCACAACCCTGCTCCCCAATCTCTCTCAGGGTCTCTATGGGACTTCATTGCTACCTCATAGGCCTTGAACCACTGACCAATGTCCTCATGCTTCATGAAATCCTTAATAACATCTTTGGGAATGTATACCTTTCCCTCTCCAGGCACTGATGGTGCGCTGCCACAGTGGGCAGTGATCTCTAGGCTCTTTGCTTTCAGATCCAACTCCCTCAAACCTCTCTCATGCTCCAACAGCATCCTCTTTTCCTCCATGGCCAATTTCTGCTTTTCCAACTCCAACTTCTTATTTTCTATGTCGCCCTCCTTCCCCAGCCTGAGCTTAGCAAGCTCCCTCTCATGCACTCTATCTCTCTCTCTGTCCTCCAACTCCTCTGGAGACAGACCCCTTTGAGAAACATTGCTGCCATCCACGGAAGGGACCCTCCCTCCTGGCAGATTCAATTGCCCCTCCTATTGCTCATCCACAATCTCTGCCTCCACCAGAGGCTCCTCATCCTGCCCACTGGGATTTCTGCATTCCAACCAGGCCCTCAGCGCCTTTTGGTATTCATCCTTCCTGGTGAGGCTTTTCACTGAGACTTTAAATTTCTTGCAGATAGCTTTCAGTTGAGACACAGTTTAGGTTTCCACCCTATCTTCCTCAAATTCGATATCAATGGATGCAATGGATGCTGGCTTGGTCATGATGACAAAATTGGCAGTTCTTTACTTTGCAGAAAAAACAATCCAAAGGAAAAGTTCAGTAAAAGTATGTGGTCACGTAATGGTCTGCACTATGCTCGTAGTGTACACCAATCACAGTATGTAAATCACAAATGCAAGTCCAGATCCTCACCACTGCCCACCAATGTTAGAAATGGGGGTCTCTAGTTGGCAGAGGTAGGTATCTTTGTCCAAATAGGTATCCTTGCTTCTAGTCAGGGTAAGGGGGATACACTTCTAAAATAACCCCTGCTCACCCCCTTGGTAGCTTGGCACGAGCAGACAGGCTTATCTCAGAGGCAGTGTGTAAAGCATTTGTGAACACATACAGAAATATGGTAAAAACACTACAAATGGACACCACACCAGTTTAGAAAAATAGCAAAACCTTATCTAAACCAACAAGACCAAATACGATAAAAAAATCCAATATACATTACCCTTGAAAAATAGTACTTGTGCAAAATAACCTTTAAATTTCAGGAAAATCAACAAAACTCAGTTCTTCCGACTCGGTAGCTCCTCCTGGGGCTACCGCGATACTAAATACGACAGAGTCTAACTATTCCAGCCGACCGCGTCGATACGGGCCAGCTAAAGTGTCGACATACTTGGACACAGTGCCTTTCTTGTTGTGACCAACACGTCAGTGCAAGTCGGTCGGGGCAAACGTCGCAGTCGCGTTGTGAAGCGGAGCGTTGCGGCGGACGATGTCCTCACGATTCGGTGCAGGCAGCGGCTCGTTGACGGAGTCGGCGAGACCAGGGCTTGCGTTGAAGAGTGAGACGGTGCTCGCTGCAGTGCTGGCAGGTCACGGTGCAGCGATGGAGCCGGTCGAAGTTCGGGTCGGGCAGCGACAGAGTCGGTGATGTCCTTGCAGTGTGTAGCGAAGCGTTGCGGAGTGCGGTGCCCTCAGGACGGGGTGCAAGCAGCGGCTCGTGGACAGCGTCTGTGAGACCAGGGTTGCGTTGCGAAGCAAGGCGTTGCTCTCGGCGGTGCTTTCAGGACACGGAATCCTGCGATGGACTCGATGACAGAGTCGGTTACCCCTTTTCTTCTGCGGAGACGATCAGAGACGGTGCCCACAGACATAGTTAGGTCTTTGCTGTTCCTGAGACCTCTAGAACAGGGGGCAAGCTCAGTTCAAGCCCTTGCAGATCTTCTCTTCAAGCAGGGGGACAAAGCAAGCCGCAAAGTCAATTCTCCTTTCCTTAGCAGCAAGTAGCCACTGCGGGCCAACCCCAGACAGCAAACAGCACAGGGGCAGTATTCCTCCTCAGCTTCTCCGGCCCTTCTCCTTAGCAAAGGTGCCTCTTGATTTCCCAGAAGTGATCTAAAAGTCTGGGGTCTGGGCCCCTCTTTTCATACACTAAAATCCTTTGTTCTCTGAAGGCAGAGCGTGTCTGTACCCAGCCAAAACCAGTTCTGTCCTCACTGGTGCAGCTTCCTGGCAGGAGGTGGAGACAGCATTGTTGAAGGCAGACCAGGCCCATTCAGGTGAAAGGGAATCTACTCCCCCTACTCTAAATGCAGCCCAGGTCTATTCAGCCCAGCCCTGACTCATCAGACTTCTAGAGCCACTGCCCCTCTCCAGCTCCTGTCATCCAAAAGCCAGACATGCAATACACAAACCTAGCAGAGGCACACTGGATGGTTAGGCAAGAAAATACCTACTTTCTAAAAGTGGAATTTTCAAACACAGAATGTAAAAATCACCCTCACTATAAGATGCATTTTAACATTCCGAGTTCAGACATACTAAACTTTATCTTTCTACCTTGTTCCCAGGGCAAGTTTTGTTTATAAGATGTTATAAACAAACTCCCCATTCTGTCCTATGGGAACAGGTAGCCTTGCAATAGTGAAAAACAAAATGGTCAGTAATTCACTATCAGGACATGCCACACACATCAGGGCATGTCCTACCTTTCACTTACAATGCACCCTCCCCACAGGGGTACCTTGGGCCTACCTCAGTGGTTACTAATATGTAGAAAAGGGAAGGTTTAGGGACTGGCAAGTGGGTGCAGTTGCCAAGTCGACATAGCAGTCCCAGACTGCACACAGGCTCTGCAATGGCAGACCAGAGTTACATTTTACAGGCTGCTTCTGTGGGTGGCACAATCAGTGCTGCAGCCCACTAGCAGCATTTGATTTACAGGCCCTGGGCACACATAGTGCACTGTACTAGGGTCTGACTAGTAAATCAAATATGCCAATCATGGAATCACTAATCCATCACAACAAATTACAAAGGGAGCACTTGCACTTTGGCACTGAACAGCAGTGGCAAAGTGCCCAAAGCATCTAGACCAGCAAAACGAAGTCCAACACACAGCAAAAACACAGGAGGCAAAGGCAAAAAATGCAGGGGAGACCCACGCCAATGGTGCCAGGTCTAACAGGTAGCAACAAAACGGAACATGAAGCACGCTTGAGGCAGGTATTTGAAATTTTAAAGGAAAATGGCTTAACTGTAGAGCTCGATAAATGTAAATTTGCTCAAAGTGAAGTTGTATATCTGGGACACAGTATTAGTAAAGATGGTATCAAACCTAAGCAAGGTTTGGTTGAGGCCATTGTTAAAGCTCCCTGCCCAACCAACAAAGATGATGGCAGGGCATTCCTTGGTTTATCGGAGTACTATTGAAAGATCATGCAACATTTTTCAGAAAAAACTTATCACATTCGGCAACTTCTCAAAAACAAAATCAAATTCAAGTGGTCCATAATGTGCCAAAATTCTTCTGAGAATATAAAGAATCAAATTAGTAATGCACCCTTCCTCAAGGGTTTTGATCCCAAAGTGCACATAATTGTTCCCACCGATGACAGCAACAAAGGTTTAGGGGCTTTTTTATCACAGAAAGATGTTTATAATAATGATTGGGTAGTTGCTTTAGCTTCATTCTCCCTTACCGCAGCGGAAGAAAATATTCTTTAATCGAGTGTGAAACGCTTGCATGCTCATGGGCACTCAACCATTTTCGGTTGTACATATGGGGCTACCATGTACTACTTCGCACAGATCACAAGCCCCTTGTTAAAATTTTATCTACAGCAGGTTTACAGAATGCCTCACCAAGAATAAGCAAGACGTCTGTAAAGTTACTGGATTATAGTTATGAAGTAGAATACTGGTATGGAGTCAAGAACAGGGTTGCAGACTTTCTGAGCAGATTACCATTACCCATTGAGGAAGATATAAAAGACTCTGATGATAATGACAAAGTTGCTCTACCTTTCTGAAATGGATTTAAATGGCATTGCATTATCCGAATGGAGAGATCACATGCTAGAGGACAATACGTTGCAGGGCATTTGCAAATTTATCAACAGCTAATGGCCTGAAAAAAAGGACCTGGTCATTGGTGGAAGAAGTTTTTGGGAAGTAAGGAATGAGTTGAGTGTTGAGAATGACTTACTATTTAGACTAGGTAAAGTGGTTCCACCTGCAACCCTAAGGAAAAGGATACTTAAACTTTGCCATGAAGGCCATCTTGGCATATCCAAAACTAAGCAAAGAATTAAAAGCAACTATTGGTGGCTAGGGCTTGATAAACAAATTGAAGTTTTAATCAGAGACTATGTGGCCTGCAGGGATTCAGATAAAAGTCTTAAAACCTTTATAGTTCCTTTAAACCCAATTGAGTGTCCCAGTATGTCCTGGAAAGGATTGGCTTGGACATTGTGGGACCTGTTAAAGGTCATAATGACAATATCAAATACATACTAGTTTTTATGGATCATTTCTCCAAATGGCCAGAAATCAAAATAGTTTCTAATTCAGATTGTGCCTGCATAATCTCCTTCCTCGATAAAATATTTATGAGCGAAGGTTTACCTAAAAGTATTTTAACGGACAATGGGTCACAATTCACGTCAGCTCCTTTCAAAACATTCGTTGAGATGAATTGTATCACACACAACACTACTTCCCTCTCCCATCCTGAAGGGAATGGTCTTGTTGAGTGTTTCTACAGAGTCCTAAAAGGTTGTATACAATTGTCTAGAAACAGTAATCTTAATTGGGAAGAAGACATTTTTAAGTTAATCTGGGCATATAGAATAACACCTAGTGTTGTCCCAGGTAAAAGTCCTTTTGTCCTGATGAGGAGTAGACAAGCTATCAGCAAGGATCTCAGTTGGATGCCAGCATCCAAACAAGTTGAATGGTCACCTGAAAGTGTTAAAAACAAAATAGGTTCAGCACAGGACTGTTACAAGGAATGGTATAGTAAAACAAACGGAGTGGAAAATCATTCATTCAAATGTGGAGATACGGTTAAAGTCTGTTTAGAAAAAAAATCAAGAAAGGGGAGTACAATCAAATATAAATAAGAGAATAAAAAACCGCCTATAGAAGATGTGAAGTCTGAATGATGCAAGCAGGTGAGGTGCAGAACATAAAAATACATATTTATTGAAGTATAGCAGGTACAGAAGTATGGCTGTACAGGACCCAGAAGATGGATGCAATGCCACAGCACTCAAACCATAACCTCTGGGCATTCTAATAAAGGACATTATTGACCTATAAAGATGGGACTTACACTAGCTGAATACAGAATGTTGGAACTACCAATGCTAAAGCAGTATATACATATACACATATATTATGACTCACCCGCAACCACACATCTTCCTCTTCACAAAAAACAAACAATGCGACAAAACAAAGAATAAATGAATAGACATAAAAGAAACTTAATCAAAAATCTTTTTGGCACTCTTTTAGTACGTAAACTCCTACGCAAAAGGTTCCTATGAACTGAAGATCGCAAATGGTTCCCCTGAACCGGAAGATCCAAAATTGGCCTATCATCCTCCGGTTTTCTGTGACCAAATTCACCATTCGAATCTCTGGCATCATCCAAAATGTCAGCTTTCAATAGATCACTCTCTACTGGAATAATCCCTTGAGCCTGGAAACATGCAGTGGTCAAACCTTTGCTAAAAGAAATCTTGACCCCTCAAGCTCAGGGAACTACAGACCCATGTCCCTGCTCCCAGCTATGGGAAAAATATTAGAAAACATATTAATCAAAACCTAATTCTATTCCTAATAGAGAACTCCCTCCTCAGCCCCAATCAGACTGGATTCCATCCAAAACACAGTACGGAAACCGCACTACTAGCAATAATGGAGGCGCTAAAAACATTGCTGGACAAAGGAGGCTCCGCAGCCATTATCCTCTTTGACCTGAACCCAACGTTTGACACGAACGACCATGAGACCTTTGTGCTCAGGATGAGGGAGTGACGAATAAGAAATTACACTTTGAATTGGCTTTCTTAATTCCTAAAAGAAAGGTCCTTACAAATCTGTGAACCCCCTGCTACTCAGCGGTCATACCCTTGAAGTGTGGGGTTCTGCAAGGATCAGCACTTAGCCCCACACTTTTTAAAATCTATGTGCGGGCACTGGAAGGAATCGTCAAGGAATTTTTTATGTTGATTGTCTCCTATGCTGACGGCACGCAACTGGTCATTTGCCTTGCCCCAGAGACAGGTTTGCAACATCAACTGGCTCCTTGCCCAGAGAAAGCAGCCTGGCGGAACGTGAACTGTTCACTGAACAAGCCAACTCCCCAAGCAATGCTCGGTTGACCAGAGTGCCTGGGACCTCTACCAACTCCCTCCTCCCCCATAAAAAGCTTCGGAATGTGGCTTGATAGTTCCCTATCCATGGAAGCGTAAGCAAAAAAACGGACACGATCATGCTTCACCATGATGAGAACCCTACACAAAATTCTAGACGTGCTACCCGTACAATCCCGGAGAACAGTGGTCCAGGCGCTTATCCTTTCCCGTCTGGACTATGAGAATTTCCTGCACATGGGATCACCCAAATCAATTATCAAGAGTCTCCAAGTAGTCCAAAACACAGCAGCAAGGACCACCTTTAAGCTACCTAAATACCATTCATCAAAAAGCACCTTGGCCACCCTGCACTGGCTTCCAGTGGAGGAAAGAATAACATTTAAGGCACTGTGTGTTCCACACAGGGAACTCAACCACAAGGGACCCCCTTCGATTAGGGCCCTTTTGTCACCCTACACCCCCAGTAAGACTTTGAGATCCTCCAACGCAAGACTCCTGATGGTCCCTCGAATTCAAAGGACCATATGGGGGGAAGCTCCTTCTCTCAGTTGACCTCCAAACTATGGAACTCAATGCCAACTGAGTGAAGAAATGAACCCAACGAGACCAGATTTAGAAAACTGCTTAAAACTTGGATATACCCCCACTAGCCCCAACTATGAGGATCATGGATGCACGCTATGACTCTTGCAGCGCTGGGAAGCATTCAGGTAGCTACGTGCACTATAAATATAAACATATATATATATTATCACCGTTCATATCACCATTCAAATCATTGATTTTGTCTTACACAGTGAATTTCCACACCTTCGTTACGCGAGACATATTCCACCACTCACCATTAGACACCTGGACAGAGTTGCCTCATACATTCACCACCTGAATAGTATGCCTAAATTTCGAAACACATTTTCTCAACAACAAGGGATTTTTAATATGCACCCAGTCTCTCACTTGTACAGCCCTGTCATTCTTGTGCTTTTTCTTAATTAAACATTCACTCATAACTCTCGCCCTACCAACAGAATCACTGGCTACTTTTGCCTTTTCAGCCATCAACTTAACGCCATCACAGGGATCGAGGATATCCGTCACCCATAAAGGAGATAAACATGATCTCAAACTTCTTCCTCTCATCACCTCAAAGAGAAGCTGTCCCGTAACGAAATGCGCTGTAGTTTGATAGGCCCAAATAGTATCCCTGATAGCATCAACACAATTAATACCAGAGTTTGAGTATGTTTTATACCACTTTTCTTTACAAATTCTTGCATGACTGCACAAGTAAATTACACACCATTGTCTGACAATACTTCAGAAGCTATTCCTTCTCTTGAGAACACCTTCTTAAAAAATGTAACAGCCTTGCCAGTATTGGGTCCAAACACACCCTTCACTTTCACCCACCTTGACAGATGGTCGATCATGAAAACTAGCTACCTCATGTGAAGTGGCAAAACATGGAAGGGACCCAAAAATATCATTAGACACTTTCTGCTAAACGTTCTCTGGACAAAATGACACACTGGGAATGCGTTAAAATCCATGGGTTTTCCGTTGGTTTCCCACCACCCATGGAATGCCTCACTGGGGCAGAGTAACTCAAAGCAGTGATTTACACTGGGGTGCATTACTCTGGATTTGTCAAGCCACTCGGGGCCACACAAGGTGGCCTTGCGTGGCTTAATAAATCACATCTTCAGTATTGTGTCACTTTTGCACCATGTTGTGTGGTGCAAAAGCAATACAACCACTTGATAAATATGGCCCTAAATGTTTTTCACTGTAACAACACTGATAACAGTGATGAACTACATCTTCCACCTCACGATCCATGCCTGCCCTCCAATAGGTACAACGTATCTGCCGTTTGGTGGCAGTCATACCCAGATGTCCTGAATGTGCTGTTTCATAATTCTTCATCTATAGCATGTGGGAGGAAATAGTTTGTCACCTCTAACCAAAACTCCACAGTCCAAGTACAACTCATCAGCAATTTTCCAATGAGGTTGCAAACTCACCATGAAACCTTTCTCCCTGGGCCAACCTTTCAAAACAAAATGCATGACCTCTTGTAGGTCACTATCATTTAACATTTCCTCATGCCACTCTTTTGGGTTCTCGCACATAATATGGTCTTGTACTCTCTTGCAATCATGCATTCTTCAATCTCTTCTTCTAAAGAATCTGACTGAGCATCCACCTGTAGTCCAGATAAATAGTCAGCTTTGCAGCTCCTTCCTCCAGCTATGTAAGACACTCCAAAGTTAAATTCCAACAAGTTCACAGACAACCTGACCAATCTTGCTATAGACTTTTTCTTTTATCTTAACACCCTTGAGAATGTCCACTAATGGTCTATGGTCTGTTCTCAAGCAAAATATTCTACCCCATACGTACGGTTTGAATTTTTCAATTCCCCAAGGCACACAAGCAGTTCTTTCTTGATAACAGATTATCTGGTCTCAACATCAGTCAATCGCTGAGATACAAACCAACAGTAACTTCCTTGGAAATGTTCCATTATGAAAGCACAGCCCCCACACCATATGCACATGCCTCAACATTGACACGTCTTACGACCCTCTGCATATGTTTATAATGCTGGTGCAGAAACTATGCCTTGTTTGATAAGGTCAAACTTCTGTTGACCCAAAGGTGACTAATTAAAACTTGAATTCTCCTTAAGGAGATCCCTTAAACATCTGTTCATGTCAGCATAATTTCTTATTGATCTCGAATAAAATTGGCACATGCCCAGAAAAGATTGGTCTCTGTCCTTGGGGTGGAGAGCTTTTACATTTCCATCCACCAAATCAGGCTTGGGTCTAACTCCTTCAGCAGATAACATATGGCCTAGTTCAGGCTTCTCTTGTGAGTAGCTCGTGAGCTACTGGTAGCTCTCCAGCTACCTTATAGTAGCTCTCCTGTGTGCAGCCCAGCCTAATAAATTAGAAGCTTTTGCTTGGTTGAATAAATATATGTATACCAAAATTGAAGTGTGTATTTGAAATGAAAATGTGTGTATTTTCAGAACTCATGAACTGGTGTTTGGGGAGACTTATTACTAATTACTTGGAGCTAGGGGTATTGCAGCTATGGCATTTATGTATTACTCATGTAGAGGCATTCCACATTAACACTGACAAGACATTTTCTACATGACTGCTGGCAACTGTACCTGATGCACTGACGTGATCACTGCTGGTAATGTTGCATATGGTGGGCATTAATATAATCTCTCATGTTGTCAGCATTAAGACTCTAAAAATATTAATAGCTCGGGCTGACAATCACTGAACACGAGTAGCTCTTACTGAGGAAAAGGTTGGCGACCCCTGGCCTAGTTACTCCACCTCATTGACAGCAAAAACACCCTTGTCCTTCCTTAGAGTAACCCCTTTGTTTTACAGCTCATTCAAGACTTGTTTTAAAACAACATTAAAACAACATTATGGTCTTCAAATGTGTCTACAAATTCCAATATGTAATCTTGGAAGACTACTACATTTGTTATGCTATGCAATATTTTTGTCATAAGCTTTTGGAAAACTGATGCAGCAGAGGCCAGACCAAATGGCATTCTAAAAAACTGAAATGTGCCATCTGGAGTTACAAAGGTGGTCAAGTGATGCAACTCTTCATCCAAGGCAACCTGATGGTATGCAGCTTTGAGATCCAATTTTGTATACCATTTAGCCTGAGCCCCATCTCAATATGGGGAATGGGGAAATTTTCCACCCATTTGGCTTTATTTACACTTCTCAGGTCAACACATAAGGGATGTTTGCCAGATTCCTTTTTGGCCTGAACACAGGAGACATCCAGAGAGTGGCATCCACAGATTCAATGATTCCCTCCTTTTGCATTTTGACCAAAATCCTGGAATGGTCACCCCTCAAACAATAGGTACATTGTGTAACTTGTGCTTGATTGGTGTTCAACCTTCTTTTTCATTAATCACATGTTTGAAATTTGTGATCTCACCAACTTCTTCTGTAAAAACTTTCGTAAACTCAGACACCCATTGAACTTTCTCGTTAATCAGCATACCCCCAATATTATGATCATCCTCTAATATCACGATATTTTTCTTTCCAGGTCTGATAACTATTCCAAAGTCAGCTTGGTGTCACCAGCCTAGCACATTGATGCTCTTTTTTGCTATGTAAACTTTGCCTGACTTTCTTCTTGGACAATTCAATTGCTGCACAGAAATATCCTAACAGGATAATCCTGCTACCCTCAAAAGCTGAGGTTATCACATCAGTAGGCAATAAAGCATGATCAAACCAAATTCTCATTGAATTTGGTAGTATCAATGATGGTGATTCTAGCCCTAAAATCTACAAGAAGAGGAGTTGTGAACCCATTGATTGAGATGTCAACCAATGGATCACTGCAACATTTGGTATTAGTAACACTACTCTTCTCTATAACATCTACAGCCAGTACAAATTCTTCCACTTTGTTCTCTAACCCTTCAACAGGTGTGCTGATGCTTTGACTTTGAACGGCTTTGACAGAGGTACCTCTTATACATTTATTGCATCTGCCACTCCTGCAAACCTTGCTGAAGTACCCGAGTTTGATGCACTTCCAATATTTCCGGGATATCGCTGGACAATTTTTAAAGTTTGAAACATGAGCAAGAGAATCACAACTTAAACAATGTAATCTATTGTTCAAATGAGATCCTTTGCTACCAGAGTAAAATGTAGAAGATGGACCTGGCTGTCCTCTGTTGTTACTGCTGCTTACTACAGCCGCCTGATGCAAGGTGTTTTCCAATTGTTTGGAATTGTCTCTTGATGACTCCATCCTTTTAGGTATGCCTATGTCTTCATCTTAAGTAACATTCTTGCAAGCCAACAATCTCTCTTGGATTTTCCTAGAACTTCATCTGGCTGCTAATTGATTCCATAATAATTGGGATGTAAAATTCTCAAATTCATAACGCAAGGGTAATACTTTTAGGGAAGTAACATACATGTTGATGGACTCAGAAGGAGATTGCACTCTAGTAAATAATTCATTCCTTGTTACTACTAAGTTGACCTTGCCCTCAAAATGAATCTCCAATTGTTTGACGGCACTTTGGTATTCACCTGACACCTCGTCTTCAGAAGGGATGTACTCCGGTAAGTGGTCAATCACATTTTGCTCCTCAACACCGAGATGGAAATTTGACAAATTTATTTTTCTATCAGGTCTAAATTTTTGTTCATCAATAGCTCCCAAATAAGCATTAAAAGATCTTATCCAGATGTGCCACTTAAGTGGAGGTTCCCCAGGATCTTAGAGATAAAGGTGCAGGTGCTGTTAAAGTTTGCATCATGCTTGAACAATACCCTGCAGAGTAGATAATGTGTTAACAGGTACAACATACTAAGCACCATAAAACGGACCTGCGGTTGCAAATGTTATGATATACAATATGATAACAAAGTTAGATAGGTTATCCAGTGCAGGCTATTTAAATCGCAGTCAGCACAGGCCTTGGATGTAGCAAGTATCAACAGCAATAATTCACTTTAGTAATAGCGTACTGAAATTATGCTAATCGCTGATAGCATGAAGCTTGATATAAGACCTCTGGCCAGCAGGTGGTGCTAACCAAAAATCCTCAATACAAATGAGATCATGTGATGATGGAATAACTCTTGCAGTGTGAACTTCAGCAATTGGTCTCAACGATCCGATGGCTCCTCCGACGTTCATGGAGATGAAGATCACATAACAACTGCGAAGACTCCACGGGTGCTCAAAAACAAGTTGATAGCGCGTCTCCACCTACCCTTGCGTAAAGTCACTAGTAACAGAGATGTGGGCTGTGAACCAAGAAAGTTCTTGTGCAGCGCTTGAGAATCAGCCACATGCGGACCCCCTGTACGTCTGGGTGCACAGCAATTAAGGCTCTTGAGTAGCGCTCAAGTGCTGGCCATACACGAGCATCCTGAGAGTTCAGTGACGATAATCGCTCGAGCAGGGTTGGGAGCCATGGGCAGATCACAGCCAGCACAAAATGTAATTAAAATAAGATTCACACTAAGACTTGCCCAGAAACGTGCTTCCTTACTGAGTGACTCTCATTATCGCAGGTTCTTTCCTTTGTTATATGATTGCTCTCAGCTGAAAACTGGGAATATCCTGGGCCCACCTGCCAGCGTAAAGTAGACATACTCCAGGGTGAATAAAGGTGCTCCTCGTTGCTAAATATGGTGTGAATGATATAAACAGACGACTTGCAGTAGATATAAAGATATATCAAACAATAACCTCTGGGCTTCTAATACAGAATATTACATTGACCAATAAGATGGGACTTATACTAGGTGAATACAGAATGTTGGAACTACCAATGTTAAAGCAGTATATACATATACACATATACAATGGCTCAACCTCAACCACAAGACTACACCAATTTGACTACACTTTAATTCTGATATAACGGAACACATGTGGAGAGCACACATAGATGCCATATTTAATACTCAGACACTTTCAGGGGCCCCCGTCAAAAACAAAACATCGAAGGAGACAAGTATTAACAAGATCACCTTAAAGGGACACAGACAACCAACATTCCGGGACTGAACTCCCAGGCCCCAGCATCCAGAAGCAATTAAAGAATAGAGCTTATGACCTATACACCTAAACTGATAAATCACCCTCACCTTCAAATCAAACAGTCAGAAGGTAATTCTCATTTATGCTCACTTGAAACATCAATGCACGATCCTCAAGACTACCATCTACAGATCACTCAAAAACAGGTTTCGAATGCCATAAAAAAACAAAGATCTGATGGGGCCCCGGGACCAAATGGTCTACCCAACACCTTATTTAAAAAAGGCCAGGCATTCTGGTCCGTGCATTTAACTTCGCTGTTTGCATACACACTAGAGACCTGTACCATTCCAGATTCATGGCGAGGAAGTATCCTGCAACCCATACATAAATCAGGGGCTCGTTCTGATCCGTCCAACTACAGATTAATTGCCCTTATTGATGTTGAGGCAAAAATCTATGCAACAAATCTGCTGAAAGATCTAGAGGAATGGGTCAATCACACAAAACTGATCCCCAACACACAAACAGGCCTTCGAGCCGGGATGGGCACCCTAACAAATTTATCAGCTGTTACGCTCTTGGCCAATCAAGCTATAGCTAATTCAAAAGTTTTGTACACCTGCTTTGTAGACCTCGAAGCAGCTTTTGACAAGGTCCCAAGATCCATGCTATGGGCTAAAATGAAGTCTTGGGGAGCCCCCACAAAATTGTTAGACGCAATTATCAATCTCCACTCAAAAACATGGGTCCAAATAAAAATGGGGGATGGTCGAAGCTTAACAAACAAAATCACGACCGTAAACGGCTTAAAACAGGGGTGCGTCTTGGCCCCGTGTTTATTCAATATCTATACAGCCGACCTAGATAACAACCTTCGTCTAACACAAGGGGACCTCCCAAAATTGGGCAACGTCTGAACAACAAGCCTGCAATATGCCGATGACATCGTGTTGCTCTCTCAAACGCCTATAGGACTACAGCACTTGATAAATCAACTAGCATTATACACAGCTTCAGTCCAACTAGTTATAAATCTTCAAAAAACAAAGGTTATGTGTTTTTCAAGCTCACATAAAAACAAACGAAATTTACCTGGACAATAAACAGCGACCCCTGGACCGGGTGGGAACATACAAATATCTGGGTGTACTGCTAGATCAACATCTCAATTTCAAGCAACATCTAGAACTAGGGAAAGGCAAAGCAAAACAGCTACTATTTGCATTTAAAATCTTGCAAAACAAATTGAGCGACAGTTCAACAACCCATTTACTAACAGTTGTGGCAGCAAAATTCTTGCCATCAATTACGTATGGATCAGAACTTCTAAATACAAAGGACGCATTAGCCTTAAACACCGCGCAAACCAGCCTCTTTAAGAATCTATTTTTAATTCCGCGCTATATTCCACAAGCCTTGATCAGACTGGAATTCGGGTTAAAACATCAGATTTCCACAAGACACTTGCCAAATACTATTGGAGGATGAGGGCAGCGGAGGAAGACTCTTTAGCACACTACTGCTGGCTGGAGGTTGAAAAGCAATCCAGATCGACTAATGGAGTCTGCTTTTCCTTAAAACAATCCATTGCAGCTCTAAAACTAGAGGACGCTTGGAATACAATATCGTCTTATCCTGAATTCAAATGAATAGTTAACAAAACCATCAAGTTACAATCTCAGGTAATAGACAAAGCCTCCTTGACTTCAAAACCCAATGCCTGGATGGTAATGCCAACATATAAAATGCTAAAACCCCAACCATACCTAACAGAACATTTCGCAAATCAAAAAAGCGGAAACTGATTTTACTGAGACTGGGTGTTTATTCATCAAAAGATCTTACTCCAAAATGGAAACGGGTATGGCCCACAATGGATTGCCTCCTTTGTGGCCAAGGAGAAGAGTCACTACTCCACCTACTATGTATTTGTCCGGCATTACTACACATACGGAAAGCGCTCCTGCGGCCACTAATGAAAAAAGAACAAATAAGGACTTGCAGGTCTGCCGTAATAAAATGCCTAGGAGGGTCGACAGTACAATTGTCATGAAAGGCAATAAAGTTTCTGAGTATAGCGGCAAAGGAACTAGAAAAGAGTGATAGACATCTTGAACCGGCTGGGGATGCAAGGTGATAAAGTGCAATTGATCATTTAGTAGTCCTTTACTTACAGCACCACGCACTTTACCTTGGAGAAATAATAGGAAATTACCAATGGTACTAGTCTTCACTTTAGATAAGTGCAATTGAACATTTTTTCAGTCCATTTGCTTACAGCACTACGCACTTGGAGAAATTACTGGACTTACCAATGGTACTAGTCTTACTAAGACCCAATGTATTCTTTCTTAACTTGTTTTAATGTAAAATTTTAATGAGATTCATGTTAATTAATGTATTTAAAGTATTGATATCATTGCTTGTGTATTTTATGCATATTGTTGGATGTGCCGCCCTTTTATGATTTAAATCAAATCAAATAAAAGTAATTTTTCACTCACTCACTCACCAATTTGACTACATCTTTGTCAGGTAAATCAATATGCATATAGTGACTAAACATACCTGTTAAATGTAGAAGAACCTATAAAATAATTAAAATTCTTCATGAACTAGCAGTCTTGTCTACACATGTTAAGCCACGTCCTCAACAGTTGCTCATAATCTCATAACAGGGATTCCCCTTTCCATTGTATAATGCTTCATACGTAGTTAGAGACACTTTTTGAGAATGGGTAAATAAAGCTCTAGGGAAGCATGGGCTAGAATCAGTCTGGCACTAGACATAAGAATAGAAAGAGGACTCATCTCCATGTAGCAATCCAGAATGATAGTTGAAAAGAATCAGCAGTGTAGATGGCGGTGCATGGAGGCCGAGGGCACAGTATGCAGAGCTTTGGGCTGCCCGCAGAAGTTCACAAAGGTGTGGGGAGCCTGGAAAGAGTGCAGAGACATGGGATAAAACTAAGAGAGAGAGATCCCCAGAGATGAGCAGAGGGTCCTTCGTCATGACTCGGTTTGACCTCGAGATTTCCATGTTAAAATGCTGTCATGATTCTGTGTCTGAGATGGTGATGATATTTTAAAAAACCAATGGAAACGTTTAAAAAAAACGAAGTGCAGCTGGAAGTACCTGTACATGGCGTATATTGATGAAAAATATACTTCCAGAATTATTTAATAGCTGTGTGCATTCCGGTTGAAACGCAACCCGGCAACACACGAGGAACACTCGGTGTACTCACCAGAGTGATGGTGCCGAAATTTTGAATATCAGAAAGTAACAGGACCTGGCCATACTCGGCCGTGTTAGAAACGTTAATTGTACTGTCTTTGGATCATAAGACGGGAACAGGATGGATTGGCAATCAGATAATTTAAACTGAAAGATCCACAGTGCAGATTTAACAAGGATTGCACTTCAACACGGATGTCTTACATGACCTACTGGGTCGGAATTATCACCGGTTTCAAGGGGACGCACATCGGACAGGGGGCTTTGTTGTGCAGCCTCCGCTGCCGCTGTGAGGTGAACGCCTCTTTTCCTTAATTCCTGGCCGTGAGGGGAACGGCCCAACAACGCCTACATCTTCCAAAGGGCCAAGCTCCCGCACAGCTGACATTGCGCCGGGGGGCGCGATAAAAAGCTAGCGGCCCTCCCGCAGCGCGGGACGCACACCGGAAAGGGGGCTTTGTTGGGCAGCCTCCGCTGCCGCCGTGAGGTGAACGGCTCTTTTCCTTAATTCCTGGCCGTGAGGGGAACGGCCCAACAACGCCTACATCTTCCAGAGGGCCACGCTCCCGCACAGCTGACATTGCGCTGGGGGGCGCGATAAAAAGCTAGCGGCCCTCCCGCAGCGCGGCACGCGCGCGGGCCAAGGCCGGGCCCATCCGCGCCCGTCATAGACCGGAGTAGACTGGGCTGGGCCACCCCTCTGACATTTGCCGTCACCTGTGACAACCTTTGGTGAGTGAAGCAAGGCTTGCCCCTGCGGATCTACTGTAATGGCCAAAGCTATGTCTAGCATGCGTGCCACTGCCTCAGTCTCTATAGACAGCATGTTGGAGAGGGTTGTCAATATTGTTAGTACTGAAATAGAACTAACCGAGAGGCGTATGTCCTTGGGTTCTCCAATCCCTCAGCCTACCCCCATATCTGTGGATGATGATGATCATATTAGTTCCCCCATGACGTTGAATTTAAATTCATCAAAGAACCAAAGTATGAATAACATGCTCTTGCACTCACCAGACTTGGCAAGCTGTCCGAGCCGCAATGAAACCAAATTAACTGGGGACCACAGGGCGACTGCAACTACTGCTAACAGTCTGTTAGTCAAAAGCCATAAGGACACAGGTGAAAATGTGACTGTTTCCCCAAATCCAGAAGTCTCCAGGGCAAAAAGGAAAAGGAAAACAACTAAGCCTGTTTACCCTAAGAGGAAACAACCACCCCGTCTAAAGCCACAGTGCTCCACTCTAAGTACATGGATTCAAGGCCCTGCGGCTACAGCTGAAATAGTGAATGATGCAGTAACTGTTGGCGCCCCTGTTGTTCTAAAGTCAATTACTATGTCCAACTACCCAATTCATACCCAAACTCAGACGGAGTTCATGCCAGCACTTTCCAACAATTTTACACTGGGAGATACTGCTATTGACATTATTGTAGACACTGTGGGGCCGATTCCGATCTCGGCCGGTAGTGCTCCGAATCGGATTCGGATTTACCGGATCCGATTCGGAGCCCTGTTTCCCGACCGAATCGTACGCGGGTCCGGCCGAGCGAGTACGATGCAAGCTCCCGCGAAATCGCCGACCGACTCATACGCGGCTTCAACACGCTCCGAGCGACTCGCACGGACACGACTCGCACCGCGCTATGGAGACGTTTCCCGGCCGGGTAAGTACGATGCGCGCTGCGAGCGAGTCCGACCGACTCGCGCCGTCCGGCTCGAAAGAGCTGTCGGAGCCGGACTTTGGGGGTCCGTGTCGGACCCCCCTGTACGCGTAGGCGCGCGAGTCGCACACAGGGTCCCCCCTACCTGTGCATGTACGCCGCGATGCGCATGGACGCGTACCCGCTGTAGGGGGCGCCCTTGTCCGCCTCGCACCCATTGAGTCAAAGGGAGCCCGCGTACGCGTTGTACGACCGGCTCCCATTGACTTCAATGGGAGTCCGACCGAATCGAGTCCGATAGCATGCGAATGCATCGTACTCGTCCGGTCGGACTGCTAAGGTCCGATTCGGTCGGAATTCTCTCCGGGTCCGGCTCGGTCGGAGAGATTTCCGGCCAGAATCGGAATTGGCCCTGTGTCTGAACGAATTAAGGAACTTGTCGACAGGAATTTTGCTTTACTTTGGAAGCGCTTGGATCGCTTAGAATCCCTTGTTAACAAGTCTAGTTTGTCTACTAATGCACCCAACTTGTCTGACAAATTACAGGCTCAGAAGGGACTCATTTCTAGTATCCCCAGTATTCCCAGTATATCCCAAACAATTCCTATTGCTGTGCAGCCTATGTTAAACGGGTCTTGCGATATTTGTCGTAAAGTCAAAGAATGCATTCTCCCTGAGTTTGCCGTCAATCAGGGGAACAACCCACACCCAGGTACTCTTATCACTCCACAGCCGCCTAGTAGACGAGCCGCCCCTATCCCTAGCACAGTCCCTGTAAATAATACCAGCCAAGTACAAAAATCCCAGCTCGTAAACATTGCCCCCAGTAAAAATGACGACGGGCTCGTTGATCCAAGAAAAGATGTTTTAAACTTACCACCTGAAGCCTGCCCTTATGTCGTGGTTTTAGTAGGGGTGCCCCCTATAAAGAAAAATCAACCAGAGTCCTGGGATCAACTACGTAACAAGAGTGTTAATTGGCTGGTAAAATACAAGGGGTTTAGCATACACAACATCAATGATATTTTGATGGTGCGCAGGGTGGGCTGGGTTGGTCGATCTGCCAAGACCTTAGAAAGAGATTGTATTGTTGTTAATTTCCGTCAGTCAGCTTTGGTAAAATCTATACTGAGCCAAAGAGAGTATAATAATTCCCCATCTACTGATATCTGGTCACTGCCTCTTGCCCATTTTTACAAACCCAATAATTCTATCAACACACCAGTCATTTCTTCATTTTTGTTACAAAATAGGTTTACCCCCCTCTCTGATCTGGATACATTAGATTGACTGCCTCCCATACTTTCGCCCATCGAATTGGCCCCCTTTAGATCAGTATCGTCCCCCTTGGCAAGCGATGCTTTTGAGCCCCCGAACCACAACTTGCAGGCGCTAAGCTGGAATGTTGCCGGCTTAGCTTCCAAAGTAAACAGCGAGGATTGGATTAACCTGGTAAACAAATTTGATATTTTAATGTTCCAGGAGACCTGGGCCACAGGGGATCTTTACCTTGAGGGCTTTCAATGTTTTAATGTCTGTGCACAAGCTTCCACATATGGGCGACCCTCAGGCGGCCTTTCTATTTGGGTTAATATTCAGTCTGGCGGAAGTATCAAAATTATCTCTACAAATAGTCCCAACTTCCAAGCTTTGATATACACACGGGGGTCTCCATTTGTTTTATTAACTTTTATAATAAAGACTTTTTAAACGTGCCAAACACAATTGTTGCCAATCTGTTTAATTTTGTGTCAAATATACAAATCACATCAGGGACCCCCAATCTAGCTGGAATTTTTTTGGGAGGTGATTTTAACGTTAAGATTTCAGGGGTGAATATATCAGACACTCTTTACGCACTATGTGTAAATCTGTGTAAAAGGGGGACGGAATTAGTTGATTATTTGTTAAACTATGAGTTAGTAAACGCGATGGACACTGCAGCTGTAAAAAATGATGACAGCCATTCAATACCAACGTTCAGAGGCCATGGCTGTGCCTCAATAATTGATTATGTTTTTATATCAGCCACGTTGGAAGATATTTTAGTTAGAGCAGAGGTTATACCGACCGCATTTGGGGACCATAACCCAACTTCGGTTATGTTTAGGGTCACTCCTAGAGCCAATCCGATTGTAGAACTAGGAGCAAGTAATTTAACACTCTCGACCGATAATCTAAGACTCATTTGGAAAGGTACCGACAATAGTATTGTGTTTCAGAACATGGTAACAACTTATCGGTCACTTGTCGATACCTGTCTGTCGCCTATGGATGTTAACCCCGAGGTAGTAACAGCTTTTGCCCACCTATGCACAGGCGTTAAACAAATTATCTCAAAACCCATGACACCCAATAATTATAACATCAAGTGGTTTAACAGTGATTGCTCAAGGGCCAATAGAGAGCTTCGCGCTGCCTTGTTATCAACACCAAGGGATGCAAGCCTTGTTAGATCACTGAGGAAACAATATAATAAAGTGGTTAAACAAAGGAAAGATGAGATATTAAAAGATCATTGGGATAATTTGTCCAGTGCCGCTAATTTAAATAATACAAATGGGTTTTGGCAATCTGTTAAAAATATGAGATCTATGGGTCACAATTTAACACCTCTGAGCTGTAACATAACAAGTGAAGCCTGGGTAGCACACTTTTCCAAAATATACACAGCCCCTGCTCAGAATGAGTTTCACATAGATCTCCAAGCTGCCACACGAGTCCAGATATCTATAACAGAAGTCTAGGAGGCATTGATCAAAGCTCAGGAAACAAGGCCCCTGGCCCGGATGGGCTCTATATTGATCTTATTAAGCATAAACCAGAATTTTGGGCACCGCTTCTGCTTAATGTTTTTAACAATCTAACATATTCCCATATCCCCAGCACATGGTCAATGAGTACTATAGTCCCAATTTTTAAAAAGGGAGATAGGTCTAACCCTAGTTGCTACAGACCGATCTCTTTGATCGACAACACACTGAAGATACTTGGGCGGGTTTTATTTAATAAAATCAGGAGTTGGGCTGAGGATGAATGCATTTTAGATAAATGTCAGTTGGGTTTCCGAAGTAGATTGGGTACTGTAGAGCAATGCCTTAATTTAAATTTGTTAATCGGTAAATACACTATAGCTCGTCAGTCCCCAATCTACCTGGCCTTTATGGATCTTACCTCAGAATTCGATTTTGTAAATAGATCGCGTCTTTGGCAATGTCTTTTAAATTATGGGCTGGACGAGGCTTTAGTATATTTTTTGGCCTATTTACACAAGGACTTGGGAGCTAGGGTGAGGATTAGCAGGGACAAGGCAGTATCGGGGAATATCGTGATCGGCAGAGGGGTCAGGCAGGGATGCGTGCTGGCCCCTCTGCTCTTCATCTTGTACATCAATGAGCTGAATAACGATCTGTCCAAATTGACCAAGGATGTCCCTATGATTAATGGTAAAATGCTTCCCGCCTTACTGTACGCAGATGATGCAGTCCTAATGGGCCGCACTCCCAATGCACTGCGCACTTTAGTTGGGGGTTTTGTCGATTTTATGAATAAGCTGGACCTTTGCACAAATTTTAAAAAATCATTTTTAATGAGTTGCGGCCCCAAAAAATATTCTGTAAATGTAATTAATTCTGGCTTTGAAAAACTATTATGCACACGCACTTTCCCATACTTAGCCGTGGTATACACAGATAATGGTTCCTGGGTTGCCCATTTGGCACACAGCAGGAGTAAATTTATAAAAGCAGTCAACTCGATTCTGTCTCTCCCTCAACCAAGAAGAACTGAGGTAGTGCTATCCCTTTTGAAAATATATAAAACTCAGTGCCTACCGACCGCAACATATGGAGCGGAAATTTGGGGCTATGCAAATTGTAATAATATCCAGGTAGAAGAAAATAGAATCTGTCGGAGAGTTTTGGGGGCACCGATCAGTTCTTCCTCTTTTGTTTGCCATCGTGAGTTAAAATTACCATTTATTGAGGATTACATTAAGACCCGCCCAGTGATCTTCTGGATGAAAGTGTGGCAAAATCCAGCAGCCACATTGACTAGAGACATTATAGTTGACTGTCTTAAGTGTAATAAGGGCGGAGATATACCTTGGTTGGCGGCCGTTAAGGCTAGCCTGAGCATTGTAAACCTGCCACACATTTTCACAGACCCAGGAAACATGGCAGGCACTAACAAAAAGATTATCCAGGGGGCCCTGTATGCTCACTATGCCAACCTGAGATATGAGCTAGAAATTTTTAAACCCTCAGTTGCCCGGTATATAACTATGGTAGATGCAGTTGGCCCCTCCACAAAATTCCCAGCTAGTTATCTCTTAAAGGCGACTAATCGCTGGGAACGAAGCCTGCTCTTTCGTCTTAGGGCTGGTACTTTAAAATATTTACTTTGTTTTCCCCTAGGTTTCAATATCAATCTCGAGCAAATGCATTGCCCTTGTGGAAATCGTGGCAGCCAATCTATGTTACACTTTTTCTTCTTCTGTGATTTCTATAAAATATATAGTAAGCAGTTGTTGATCCCCTTTTTTAAGGCTCATGATATTACTGATTTTAGGGAAGCATATAGGGAGATTGTTATGCTCAATGGGGAAAATTTAATTTTTCGCGTCAGTACGTTCTTGAAATTGGCTGTTCGTTCTCGTGCTTCTATGAACACAGTATAGACAGTTTTTGCTGTATGCCAGGCATTTGACTCATTAATATGCGGGCCGTATATCTTATTAATTTTATTGTTTTTTACGTGTCAAAGTGTCCGCTTTTTAATATTTTATGCTTGTTACATTTTAAATATTATATCTTATATTTCCTCTGAACTAATAATTAATTGAAGGCTTATGTCTGTTTTGTTGAAATTTATTTTTGTACTATGTATATAATTCCGTGTACACATAATAACATGTCTATTGCACTTATTGACTTTTAATCATTAATTATGTATGCTTGTGCTGGTTTTATCTTGTACTTTTATGGATATTTTCGTATCCGAATAAAGAATTAATTGAATTGAATTGACTACATCTTTGTCAGGTAAATCAATATGCATATAGTGACTAAACATACCTGTTAAATGTAGAAGAACCTATAAAATAATTAAAATTCTTCATGAACTAGCAGTCTTGTCTACACATGTTAAGCCACGTCCTCAACAGTTGCTCATAATCTCATAACAGGGATTCCCCTTTCCATTGTATAATGCTTCATACGTAGTTAGAGACACTTTTTGAGAAGGGGTAAATAAAGCTCTAGGGAAGCATGGGCTAGAATCAGTCTGGCACTAGACATAAGAATAGAAAGAGGACTCATCTCCATGTAGCAATCCAGAATGATAGTTGAAAAGAATCAGCAGTGTAGATGGAGGTGCATGGAGGCCGAGGGCACAGTATGCAGAGCTTTGGGCTGCCCGCAGAAGTTCACGAAGGTGTGGGGAGCCTGGAAAGAGTGCAGAGACATGGAATAAAACTAAGAGAGCGAGATCCCCAGAGATGAGCAGAGGGTCCTTCGTCATGACTCGGTTTGAACTCGAGATTTCCATGTTAAAATGCTGTCATGATTCTGTGTCTGAGATGGTGATGATATTAAAAAAAAACAATGGAAACGTTTAAAAAAAACGAAGTGCAGCTGGAAGTACCTGTACATGGCGTATATTGATGAAAAATATACTTCCAGAATTATTTAATAGCTGTGTGCATTATAAACATCTGAACTAAACTTGCAAATTTCTCTAAGTATTGAATAAAAGTTGAAAATGATTTTACTTGACAACTGAATAATGTGGGTGTATATGAAAGTCAACATGTTGTTGTGTCCTTAAATAAGCAGGCAGGAGTCTCCTGAGAATCACTGTAAAGTATTTCTTAAGTTATTCAATATCTATTTATTTATTTGTTTCAGAATTTTCTATAGCACAAACAAGCCCGGAGGGCATTGGAGCTCTTTGCAATAAGACACTGCAAGTTACATACATCTCAACATACTCGAAAACATATAGATATAGCACACAGTAAAGCAGTAAAATCTAACCTAGGGTAATTGGATATATATACCTCATTTAGAATGCACAGGGGTGGAGCAGGGTCTGGTTTAACAGTCTAAAGTTGGGGGAATGCAGGAGCTACAGATTTCTAAAATGACAATTAGGGGTAAGAGCTTTCATTAAAGGTATCTCAAGCTCATGATGGAATTCAGTTATCTTTTTTTTTCAAAATTCTTTTTATTGAAAATTTAGTACAGAGAAAACATAAAGGCAAAGCATAATATTTTGTACCACAATTCCTTCAATCGCTAATGAAGACACAGCATCTACATGAGTGGGTACCACTATCGTTGACCTGGCATCAACAACTTTTCCTCATGCCCATATAGGTAGATTGCACTTACTGATTTTATAAAACTTACCCCCAACTGTCCCTACCTCCCTAACCCGCCTAACAACAAAAGTGGTGTCACAGTTTATCTGTTTTCCCATGTGGTTGTGAGGTATGCCCAAGGAAGTGAGGCAACATCGAAACGCCTGACTGCGTCACATATTGGTTCTAGCATCATAAACCTGGCCAAGGAATCTAATTAAGGGGAACCACCTAGATTAGAACTGAAATAGGTGCATTGCTCTCAATGTTGGAGGGCAAACTGCCAGGCGCAGACCCTTTGTGAGATACATTACCAACGGACCCCACTTATATTCAAAGTTTTTGTATTCTTGTCTAAAGATGTCTGCTAATCTTTCCATGGTGAGCAGTTTCCAAAGTCGGGAGTGCCATTGCGCTAGGACTGGTGCCGCTTTCTTCTTCCAGGCAAAGGGTATCAACATTTTTGCCACCCCCCCAACCGGCCCACATGATCGCCTTATCTGCCTTCTTTTGGTGAGGCAGCATTGGGTCTCTCAGACCCAGGAGGGCAGCCTCTATAGTAGTCGGTATTGGGTACCCCAACATAACTTTCATGTGAGCCAAAATCTCTTCCCAAAAGGGCTTAATGGTGGGGCAGTACCACCATATGTGGCGAAAGTCTCTGAGTAGGCTGCAGCCCCTCCAGCACAAATTGGAGGTCACCGGAAATATTTTCCGTAGTTTGGTGGGATAGAGATACCAATCGAAGAGAGTTTTATAGTGAGCTTCCGTAAGTCTAGTGAGTGATTGTTTTTCACAATATCAGCCCATAAATGTTTCCATTCCACCTCCATTATCTCCCTCCCCATTGTGTTCTCCCAAAAGGAGTTGTAGCGTGGTCTAGGTGCGTGTAGGGTGGTTAATAACAAGCCATACAGGAAGGAGATGACTCCTTTCATAGAGCTCACCCTCCTTACAAATGTCTCTATCATAGTCATTTTGCATGTGGCCGCCTCCCTGACCTGTGGTTGAAGGGCCCAGTGTTTTAACTGGAGATAGTGGAAGTGTTCGCTAGGTGCCAGATGAATGTCCCTTTGACAATTTTCGAATGTACGGATATCGTAATTGTGGAAGAGATCGGATAAAATGAGGCAGCCCCCCCCTCCAGGCGTCAAAGGGTCCCTCACGCATTGCTGGGTGGAATTCCGGGCTAAAGTGAATCAGAGTGTAAGGGGAGGGGAACGTCATCCAGCCCTGCCCTTTAGTAATGTCGTCCCATATCTTAAGGGTGGCCCTCGTGGGTGTGCTCAGATAAACATTCGGGGGCCGGTCCTTCTTGTGTTTCCAGAGTATATCCCAAATCGTTTTCCCCTCTATTGCCCTGTCCATGTGAAGCCAGTGTTTATCTGACTCTCTCATGGACCACTCCGCTATTACCCTTAGTTGTGCCGCTTTATAATAAAGACTGAAGTCGGGAAGAGCCACCCCACCCTCGCTCTTCGCCCGTCTGAGAATGTGGAATGGGAGTTGTGCCCTACCGTTTTGCCAAATGTATCGTGTGATGAGTGAGCATAATCTGGGGAGGAAATCCCTTTCAAGTTCAATCGGGAGGGCCTGAAACATATACAAAAATTTGGGTTAAGACCGTCATCTTTAATGGGTGGATACGTCCTTGCCATGAAATATATAATGGTTTCCACCGTTTAAGATCCTGTTGTAGCTGGAGCAGGAGGGGGTAATATTTTGCCCAGAATAGCCCTTCCAAGCGGGGTGTAATGTGAATCCCTAAATATTTGAGGGAGTGCTTGGCCCACTGAAATGGAGTCTCCCCTCGTAAAAGTGTGGACTCTTCCTCTGGTAGCGTGAGGTTCAGAATAAACGACTTATTTAGATTTATGCGGAAACCTGCTACGTGTTGGAAACTCTTCAGGGCATCCTGAAGGGCTAGCGCTCAGGTGAGGGGCGCTGAGAGTGTCATCAGGACGTCATCTGCAAACAGGGACAGCTTATGTTCTTCGCCACCAAATTTAATTCCCTGGATCTCTGGGGTAGCTCTAATTTGGGCTGCTAGCAGCTCTATGCTTAGGGCGAATAGCAGGGGAGCCAGCGGGCACCCCTGTCTTGTTCCTCTGCTTAGGCTAAATGGCTGGGAGCTTGCCCCATTTACCTGTACTCGCGAGCTGGCTGCATGTAGTTTGCTTTAACCATGTTGAGAAAGGGGGCTTCAAATCCAAAACTTTCCAGTGTGCGGAACATAAAGGACCAATCCAGCCTGTCAAATGCTTTTTCCGCGTCCAACCCTATCAGGATTGCTTGTATTTTATGTTTGGAGACTTTCTCAATTAGGTGGAGCGTTCTACGTATATCATCATGCGTTTGTCTCCATTTTATGAAGCCTGATTGAACAGGGTGGATTAAGGCGGGCATTACATTTTCTAGTCTAGCCGGCAACATTTTTTAATAGCCAACCACAGTTCATCTCTGAGCACTCTGTCTCTGGTTAAAGAGACCGGGGATAACCATCTTGAGGGGCCTGGCCTCGCGTTTTCCCCACGTCAAACATATGGAGATGAAGCTGTGGTCGGACACTGTAATCGGTGGAATTTTTGCTGCTTGTAGGGACCCCAGGAGGCTTTGACTGAGGAATATGTAGTCTAAGCGTGAGTATGTTTGATGCACGCGAGAAAAGAAAGTGGTTGGGAATATTGATCTCCATGCATCGAGAAGGCCTAGCGTCTCAAAGGTTTGTTTCACTCCTTTGGGGAAACTACCGTAGGTGATCTATGGGGATGTGTGCTTTCGATTTCAGCATGGCACGTTAAATTAAAGTCTCCCATGAGAATTATTGGGCCTTCTGCGAAACCTCCCATCATAGTTAACAAGGTGCTCAAAAATGCTGGCTGGTCTGTGTTGGGGGCATAGGCTGAGATAAAGGTGCACAATCCACCCTTCACCTTCCCTTTGACCATCACTACTCTACCCTCCTTATCTGTTTTAATTCCTTCTGGTTGAAATTTTGCAGAGTTATGAAACAGTAAAGCCACACCTTTTTGTTTGGACCCTGTAGAGGACCTGTAGATCAGGGGATAGCTTCTGTGTCTAAGGCTGTGCTCTTCTGTGTGTTTTCAATGCATTTCTTGGAGTGCCACTATATCAAATTGATGGTCTATCAAATATTTCCAAATTGTTTGGTGCGTTTTTGCGGGGAATGAAGCTATACTAATCATCTTGGCTCATGTTTCGTCCCCCTCCTCCGCCCAATCAGAGTCCCTATGAAGGGGCGCAGCCCTCCCTGCCAGAAGAACTCCCGCCACCCCTCATGGACACATCCCCCCACACCACCATGATATGAGAAATGTTTGCCTCCCTGTTGTGACCCCCACTTAGATCTAAGAACATCCCCCCCAAAACTAACATAAATAAGAACATAACTAAGCCTTTGCCGGGAGCCCCTAGGGCCCCCTGCGGCATAGTCGCTCAGGGTAAAGGATGTGTCGGCAGGCGCCATTGGTCAGGCCTGCTGCCACGACTGCTCCATGTGTTAAATACGTGCAGCGTAGTTTTTTCGTGTCATTTTCGTAGCATCCACGTGTTTCTCCCTCCCTTGTAGGTGAAAAAGTCCTCTCCTTGCGGGGTTTACTACGCATAAGTCATTTCTCCTCGAGATCGGATCGGGTGTAAATCCAGTCTTTGTTAATCCATTTCTGGCTGTTACTACAGTTTCACGTTTTAGTTTGTTTCCCCTTTGGGACTCTCCGCCACTGGAAAGCCGTTGTTCGCTCTGTTTCTGCCCCCTTCGAGGATTACTGGGCAGACATCTCCTCCAGATTCGGCAGCCCAAGAATTTTCAGGCCCTCCTCGAGCCTTGTGATATGCCTTGGTTTATTGAGCAAATCAAAGGCTAGTCCAAATGGATAAATCCAGCGATATTTGATGTTATCTGCCCGTACTTTTGCTGTCAGTGGACAGAACTTCTGGCGTCTTTGTAGCGTGGATTGTGCCAGGTCCTGGTAAAGCAGGTATTCGTGCCCTTGAAAGGAAATCGAGTCTTTTTTCCTCGCTGTTTGCAAGATGGCTTCTTTAACTGAATGGAGTTTAACCAGCACATCGCGCGTATGGCGTCTCTCTCCAGGTGATTGGAAGCCCACCCGGTTAGCCCATTCTAATTTGATCTTCATTTAGTGCGGACCCAAAATCTCAGAGAATAACCCTATTATGAAAGCCTCCAGATCTGGCCCTTCCGCCCTCTCATCCAGGTCTCTAACTCGTATGTTATCTCTCCTTGACCTGCTTTCCAAGTCTTCGTTCTTCAGCAATGTCGTTTGCAGCTGTGCCTGTAGATCTAGGACCTTTTCGTGTGTGTCCGTCGTCCGCTTGTCGAGGTCTTGAGTTTGGGTCTCTACCTCCAGTATTCTTGTGCCGATCGAATCAACGTCCTGTTGGAGGGAGGATTTGCGTTCTGTGAGGTCTGCCTTGAGTTGCTCCATAGAGGCCTTTATGTCCATCTTGAGTTCCGTGCGTAACTCGGTTTAAATTCCGGAAGGGAGGCAACCAGATCGTCCTTGGTGAGAGCCATTTCAGTAGCCGGGTCTCCTTGCTCCTGTGGGGCCCTCTTCTCTGCAGGGGTTAAGAAGTTGGTGACTTTACTAGTAGACTATTTTGGTGGCATAGAAGCGGTCTATCTTCCTTTCTCACTCGTGGTCCGGTTTGCCCTCCAGACCACCAGGGTTTGAGCCTTCAAAATATGGTATCTAAGGTGGGCACATGCGTCTTCCTGTTGTTCTCAAAGCTGTGGCTGTTTCAGTGCTTTATATGCCAGGCACTAGGCCACCGGTGGCCATTTTAAGGTCAGGCAAGTTGGATTTTGGGGGTTCACCCACTGTCATAATTGTATTTGACCCCACCTCTGCACAATTAAGCTCTCCCTGTCACCACGCTCCTTCCTTGAGTTATGGTGTACCTCCAATTACTGGTGCAACACTCTGTTGGTAAAGGACATCCCTTGGGCCGCCATTTTGAAGTCAGGCGTGCTGTGGCGATGTGTAATTTTGGCTTGAAAAGTCTCCTAGACTTATGGCAGTCAGGGTTCCCCAGTGTCCCCCGATCCCCGCTTGCCGTGGACGGCCGCGTCCACTCTGCATTCACCTTTTTAGTGCACATTCAGGAGCTCTGGAGCCTCGGACGCAGGCCTCTCGACAACAGGGCTGAATGTGCAAGCCACCTCCATAAATCACCATCTGTGGCCGCACCAAGTCCTCCGGTCTTCAGTAGAGGTGCCTTCTGAAGGTATACCCCTGCTGCAACTCTTCTCTGTTACCGCTCGACTCCGTCCGCGGGTGCCATTTTGATGCGGTCCCTCAGCTCCGAGTGTCTCGCTGCTTCGTCCCGGACGTCGTCTTCTCTTCCTCCAAGTTGCTCCTTTCCGACCTGTCCGCCTCCAGATGCCATCCGGATCAGGTCCGTGTTATGTAGCGCTGCATGTGGTTGCTTAAAATGCAGGAAACAGCACCGTGGCGGCGGAGACGGTGTGGGTTACATCCACCCGGCCATCTTGCCTGACTACGCCCCCCCCCAAATTCAGTTATCTTTTGAGGGGAATCCAATTAACAACAATCAAAAAGTGATTAGGGAGTGAAACACTGACAGGGCCAATTCATCTATCTTAGATTGCAAAGACAATAGGGCTTAGTTCTTAAGGTATCTCTGGAACATAAAAACTTTCATTTTTCTTCTGAAAGATCCAAAGGAGGGTTGGCACAGATCTCTGTGGTTTGAGTTTAATATTTTGGGAGCTCTCGCTGCCTTTAACCCATACCTTTCATGCTGGTGGATATATTTATACAGTGCCCCACAAACGGGACCTTATATCCTACAAGTGAACTATGTTTTTGTTTGTGGTGCACTTGGAGGCAATGTGTGATATGAATCACTATTTCATGAACAATATGATTGCCATTCCTGCTTTGCTGTTCTTGTTGTAGCCTCTAGGTCTTTGTCTGGGAGAAACTATACCAGGTTCACTATTGCCTGGTTTCTGGCAGCAATCTACAGGCCTGATTTAGATCTTGGCGGAAGGGTTACTACATCACAATGGTGATGGATATCCCATCTGCTGAAGTATAAATCCCATGATATCCCATGGGATTTATGCTTCAGAGGATGGGATATCTGCCACTGTTGTGACGGAGTAACCCGCCCGCCAAGATCTAAATCAGGCTCTATATCCAGGACTGCAAAAAAAAGACCAAATTGAAAGAGTTTGATGACTGTAAGAAACTAGGTTATTGGTTGCGACGGGTGGAATCCCCATGAAGGAAGTGACCCAATTAGGGTGAACTGGGTCACTCACGACCACCTATCAGCCTTCCATACCAAATGAAGAGTCGGTCGGTCAGTCAGTAGAGAATACAAACCAATATCTGTTTATTCAGAGTACACTCAGAGCGGAGTCCAATCTGCCCAGTCGCTAGGAGTGTGCAGAGGGGACTGGCATCAGCAAGCATACAGATACATTATGTACATTTCAGAACCAATGAAGGCACGCCCACAATGGAATTTTCAAAGCGGAGGCAACAGAACAGTGAAATACAAAAAAATTAAGCTTTGATTCTGAGGCAGGGCACACACTATCTAATAGTCAAGGTCATTCTGTCAGTGCCCGCCACTAGACAAGTGGGAGAAGGCTTCTATCTAAAGGGATAGGTATGCGTTAATAAGAATAGTGCATTCATTAGTGAGGTGAATTTTGGCTTCGGGGAAATGAAACTTAACTGAGGCCTCTTCTCAGAAATGACGGAGGATAAGTTTCGATTATAACCCAAAATGGGCCCGGAATATAAAATGGCGCCGCGAATGCTAACATACTGCATAAGAAAGTTTTTCTATTCTAACACCCAATCAAATAATAACCATTTCCCTTGTCAGGGTGAACCACAAAAAGTAACTAAATTACACTGTGCTTTAACCTCTGGTAGCTTTTCAAAAAAGCAGTTAGTCTGAACTTTGAGGCAATGTGTAAAGTATTTATGCAGCACTCAAACAGTAGTAAAGTATAAACAATGCAAGCAAATTCCCAAATCAATTTAGCAAAATAGAGTAAATGTTAATAAATAAAATGATACCAGAATGACAAAACTCCAAACAGCAGAACCAGAGATACTAGGTTTGAAAGTTTTAGGTAAAAATAGAGCCAAGAATCGCAAAGCGTCACTTGCGATTTTCTGGCTGCACTAACTCAGAGCAAAGTCACAATTTGAGGCTGACTGTGATGCAGTGCGGGTCGGACACAGGGACCAAATTAGTTCCACTGAAGAATTTTCTTCTCAAGTCCATCGTGAAGAGTTCCATTGACGTTGAAGGAGGCTGTGAGAAGGAGGATTTTGCCACATACAGAAGGTCGAGCATCACAGAGAGTTGCTGCTGTAGAATGAAGAGACAGTTGTCGCTGAAACTTGATGTTGGCTGATTGTTACTGACAGTCGCTGTCAGCGCAAAGTGCAGATCACGCTGGAGCTTCGCACTGGGGGTCATGGCTCCCGTTCCCCGCGAAGGTCACCGAGAAAATCGTCAACAAACAACTGACCCGCTACCTCGAGGAGAACAACATCCTGGACCCTTCCCAGTCCGGCTTCCGCAGCAAACACAGCACCGAAACCGCCCTCATCGCCGCCACCGATGACATCAGGACCCTGCTAGACAATGGAGAAACAGCAGCCCTCATCCTCCTGGACCTATCTGCCGCCTTCGACACGGTCTGCCACCACACACTACGAACACGCCTTCCACGACGCCGGGATCCAAGAGAAGGCCCTGGACTGGACCACATCCTTCCTTTCCGGCAGAACACAAAGCGTCCGCCTCGCCCCTTCCGATCCAAGGCCACCAAGATCATCTGCGGTGTACCCCAAGGCTCCTCCCTCAGCCCAACGCTGTTCAACATCTACATGGCACCCCTCGCCCACGTCGCCCGACAGCACAACCTCAACATCATCTCCTACGCCGATGACACCCAGCTGATCCTCTCCCTCACCAAAGACCCTCACACCGCCAAAGCCCACCTCCACGAAGGAATGAAGGCCGTCGCCGAATGGATGAGGACCAGCCGCCTGAAGCTGAACTCGGACAAGACGGAGGTCCTCATCCTTGGTTCCAACCCTTCAGCCTGGGACGACTCCTGGTGGCCAACATCACTGGGAACAGCCCCGCCACCCACCGACCACGTACGCAACCTAGGGGTCATCCTCGACCCCACCCTCTCCATGACTAAGCAGGTCAACGCCGTTTCCTCATCCTGCTTCAACATCCTCCGAATGCTCCGCAGGATCTTCAAGTGGATCCCCACCGAAACAAGAAAAACAGTCACCCAGGCCCTCGTCACCAGCAGGCTGGACTACGGAAACGCCCTCTACGCAGGAACGACGGCTAAGCTCCTGAGACGGCTGCAACGCATCCAGAACGCCTCTGCACGTCTTATCCTCGACATCCCCCGACGCAGCCACATCACACCCCACCTGAGAGACCTGCACTGGCTCCCTGTCAACAAGAGGATAACCTTCAAGCTCCTCACCCACGCACACAAAGCACTCCACAACTCCGGACCAGCCTACCTCAACAGACAACTCAGCTTCTACACCCCCACCCGCCAGCTCCGCTCGACCAGCCTCGCCCTCGCCACAGTCCCCCGCATCCGGAAAACGACCGCCGGCGGCAGATCCTTCTCCCACCTCGCCGCCAAGACCTGGAACACCCTCCCCACCAACCTCCGACAGACCCAAGACCTACTGGCCTTCAGAAGACTCCTCAAGACCTGGCTCTTCGATCAGTAGCAGCACCACCCCCCTCTTCCCCCAGCGCCTTGAGACCCTCGCGGGTATGTAGTGTGCTTTATAAGTGACATGATTGATTGATTGATTGATTGCACAAAGAAGTCATTTGCAGTCACAAGGAGCCTAAAATGTGAGGATTTTCAGCTTTTCTGGTGGAGGATTTCTCAATGATGCTAGCTAAGGGTGCAGGACCTGGGGGAACCTCTTGAGGCACAGAACTCATTCCAGCAGAGGCCAGTAATAACTCAAGCAGGTACAGGCACATCCAGTTGGTACTGGTCAGTTGAGTAGTTGCAGTGATGCTTCTGGAAGATTGTTGTGTCTCTGTAGCTCACACAGGAGGTCAGCCAACTGACCCTTGGAGTCATCTGGGTAACCTGGTATCAAAACAAGCATGTCCAATCTTCCCTCTTCAGAGAGAAAGACAGTTCTTCCAGCAGTCCTTCTGGCAGCAGTGTAGTCCTTCTTCGGAATCTTCCACAGGTCCAGGAGTGTTGTGATGTTGGTTCTGAGAGTGCCACTTTTTATCCCCAGTGTCTGCCTTTGTGTGGGGGGAAATCCCCAACACCCTCCCAAGCTAGTTCTGTCCAGTTCCTTTCTTCTTCCTGGGTTTGGCTCCTCTCTGTCTACTGTGACAAAAGGCAGGCCAGGCATGATGTCACTTTCCTTTGTGTGTGATGTAGGCAAATTCCTTTGAAGTGTAAGTGGAGCTGGGTACATTCCCCCCAACCATCCTGCCAGAATGGCCCATACGGTCCACACCTAGCCATCTTTGTATTCATTTCTCGAAGAAATGAACCGCCTGTCATTTAAGAGATAGCCACAATCATGTACCCTGTTTACTGGCAGAAAGGCATAGATGGTTTGGGCACAGAAATGCCAACTTTCTAACAAAGGCAATTTTAGAATTCAAACTTAAAATCAGTCTTTACCATTAAAGATGATGTAAAATTGCAATTCATTTAAGTGCAAACATTATTTTCATATTTTCTCCCAATCTGAAGTTAGTACTATTTAGAAAGTAATAGGTTATCCCAGTGTTAGTCAGTAAGAGAGATAGGCCTTAAAACAGTGCAAACTTACTTCAAGAGTTTTTCACTGTCAGGGCATGTAAAACATAAACACACATGACCTACATTTTAAATACCATGCATCCTGCCCGAGGAGCTTTAAGGTCCTACTCTAGGGGTGACTTTTTAGAAAGGAAGGTTTAGACCTGGTAGAGGCTTTATTTGCTAGTTTGAAAAGGCAATTTACACTGCCCTAGAGGCTACAGTTGCAGGCCTGAGACATGTTTTAAAGTGCTACTTTAGTGGTCAGCACAATGAGTGCTGCAGGCCCACTAGTAGTTTTTAATTCACAGGCCGGGGGCACATGCAGCGCCATTTATTAGGGACTTACAAGTAAATGACCTGCCAATTAGGTTTAGGCAAATTTTGTCATGTTTTAGGTAAGTGCACAAGCACTTTAGCAGTGGTAAAGTGCAGAGTACTAAAACCGCAAAAAAAGGTCAGCAAGGAGGAGGGGTGATGGCAGAATGCATGGGGGACTACCCCCCTCCGGGTGTTAGACCTATCAGCGACCTAGGCACATTAATCGTTAATATCTAGATTTGCTTCAAAATAGGTTACTTCCACTCAGGGTGCCTGCATTGTGTGGGCCCATTTAACATCTTCATGGCCATCCTTGCTCTTACCATTTGTGCTGAACTGAGTGCTGACTGCAAATAATAAGGCAACTCAGTTGAGAAATCTGACCTATTACTCTTCGAGCAAACAAAACTTTGGACACTTGGTCAAATGTCATTGTTGATATCTTGCTTGCTCACTGTAAAGCATACTGTTATATCCAGAGTTTTTAGAGGGAAGGAGGTTGCTCCTCATTTGGAACCATGCCTTCACTTCAATTAGAAGCTGTATATAGTCCCTAAACAAATGCACTCTGTATAAAGGTGACCATGCTGATTGTTTCTTTTCTACTGCAGCTCTCAGTGGATGTTTTTTAGATTTATTGGACTCAAAATCAAGGCTAGACTGGCAGTTAAAAGCAACCTTGCAAAGTGCTTAAATACTAACTCCATGAATGTAATGTACTGAGGAATGATTTAAATGTTTAAGTCTCCCTTTTATGTAGCCCTCCTGCTTGGTTCAATAAGACTAACATTCAACTTTTTTGTATGATATTACTTCTTGGTATCCAGATTTTTATGTTATTATTTTAATTAAAAACATCTTTTTAGTCTTTTCATTATTGTGTAAAATTAAATTGTTCATTGTGATTTTTACGCATATTGTATGTACCCTAGCTTCTCAGGCTGTCTCATTGAAATTTTATCGCATTCCCATGACTCGTGATGACAGCCTATGGGCCTACAGGCCTAGACCCTATTTACCAACAGAGCGGATATTTTTAGTGGTTTTTGTCTATAGGCATTAGCTAAGGATGCATACATCCCTTTCCACATTTTGCCAAGGCTGTCTGAGCTGTGTCTTGATTATGCACTATTGCACTTGCACTTTATATCCTGAACATTTTGAACATGTGCTAGGGATGTTGGCAGTTGTAAGTTTCTTTTTGCTGCTGTTTTTATATGTGCTTTTATGATCAATCCTGATCGAATATAGAAATAATTGACTTGGCTTGAACTCCTTGATGCGCTTTCTGTAGTATGCCTAATCTTCGCTAGCGAGATTGTGGAGGGTCTAAGGTCAAACATTTCAAGGGAAAAATTGGCCAAGTCATTAATTTTACAACACAACTTTTCAACATTGTTGGCTAAAATAAACAGGCGAGATTTACAGGCAAATCTGATCTCAATAACACATAAATGATCCCAATGTTCTGGAGTGTGGTTTAGTATTTAAGGAACAGTACTTCTCTGCAGCAGCAAATTCTGCACATTCGTAGAAGAAAATTGTTTGTGACTCCCTCCGGACAGCTTGGGGGGCTGGATAAACCGAACATACCCATTTAGCCCTTGAAGGCCTCTCTGGCTTGCAGATTACATGGAGATTTCAGTATGCCTCGCTCTATTCGCCATGTCAGTGCAATTGTTTGAACTTATTTTCAACACTGGGAACAAGACAACCTGCTTCTCGTGTCTTGTTCATCTCCCAGAGTATATTTTCTAATCATTTAAGGAGCCATTCTTCTAATGACTGCAGCCTTCAAAACTGTCAGCTTGCTAATGAGATTAGAAAATGAAAGGTTTTTACAGGGAAATGACGGACAGCAAAATTATCCACAATCAAGTAGTTGTACATGCAGGCACAAAGTGAGCCCTCCAGAGGGGATTTGTCACTGTTCCTCAGTGGCACGCCCTCTTGTGATCTATCTTCTATTCATCAGTAAGTGGAGAGATGTGCAATGTTTGGAAAGGAAGCATTTACAGAAGAACAGTCAGATTATAGATAGGAAAAGGCAGAGTTTGCGGAGGAGATTTACATAAATGTAGAGGAATATTTAGCAAATCTGCTGTCTTTCACATTTAGTTCGCATTTCAGCGTTTTCTATAGGCCTGGGCTGTAAAATCTGCTCCGCTCGCGGAATTTGCGGAATTTTGGCAATTCCGCGTTCCGCGGAGAACGCGGAATTGCCGAAAATTCCGCGATCCGCGGTGTAGCAGAATTTTTTCCTTGTTCACGCTTTCAAAATGCGTGTTCGCAAACGCGGTAGCAACTTACCTGGATGCCTGCGTTCGCCGATGAGTTTTCCTATCCGTTCGCGTGCCCCACGAGATTTTGGTAGCCAGCCGCGCAATCCCGCGAGAGTGGGCGATCGCGAACACGTCATTCGGACGCGCCATCGGACATCCGCGTTCGCGAACAGGAAACACGCATCGCGAACGGGCGGGACAAGTGAAACAAGATGGCCGTGCCAATTGGCGACCGCATGGGCAAGTTCGCAAGATATTTCCCCCGAGCATGCAAACAGCGTCCCCGAACAGGAAAAACGCATCGCAAACGGGCGGAACAAGCAATTCCGCGTGCTCGCGGAATTCTGCGTAGCTCACGGACATTTTTTACATCTTCGCTGAACTTTGCGTAACGCGACTACTGAAATTCCGCCCAGGCCTAGTTTACTATGGATGTCTTAAACTAACTGTATTGCAAGGTAAATATTAATGATTAGTTTGGATGACCCACCAAGCCAGTGCTCTACTGAGGAAGTGAATGCTAGGTTTGTTGTGTTAGTTTTTTTTTAAAGAGGGTTAGAAAGAAGAGGAAAAAGCATGCGAATGCTTGTAAAGGAAAGGAAAAAAGACAAGGGAATAACGCCACCATTGCTGCGTGTAGGCTGGCGCCTAGCTCTGCATACTTTATATCAACTCCTGCATAAACAATACACAAAGAGAAACCTCGACAGTATAATACACGAAGTAATTCATATTTCCCACACATTTCAATGCTTGACTCATGCTTGGCAGGTGACGTATACAAAATGATTAGAGTTATATAAACACTTAGGATACTATTAATCTAGCTATAGTACAAACCACACTCAAAGCATGCATTAGGAGGGAAAAAGACCCTATTGAAAAATGGTGCCATAATTTGGAATAGTAACTTTGCAAATATAAAAAACTGTCGTAAAGGAATATCCCTCAATGACATCTGCTAAACAGCATAATTTACGGTTTAACATGCCGCCAAATGTGACTCAGGAATAAGGTGATATGGAGAGTAAATATTGTCCAGTGCACAAAGAAAGTCAAAGTTCATTGTCAAATAGAAAAGGCTTTAAATAGGCAATCGTATTCTAAAAGAGAAAGATTAAATAAATCAACACGTGAATAAACAATCAACACATACAGAATAGTAAGGGTCTCATTTACAATCTTTTGGCACAGGGCAGCGCTGCAAGGCTTCTTGCTGCGCTGCCCTGCATCAAATAAAAGGGCAGGAATGCGCCGTGTCTATGACATACGGCACATTCCTGTCCTCTTTCACAGCTCTGGCGCACAAATGTCTTCCATATGCCAACGCAGGCACCCTTGCACCATGGTGCAAGGGTTGAAATCGGGTTGTGTTTATGCAGGAATGGACACCTTCCTACACAAAAACAGTCGGTGCACCTGCCCTGGGCAGGCACACGTTTTTGACGCATTCCCAGATTTACGCTATGTTGTAAATCTGGGACCTTGAGTGGGAACACCCACTGTAACGCCAATGCATGTCTCTCCCACACAGTGTGAGGCAAAGCAGCAACTTGCTCTGCGTTGCCTCACACCATATCTACAAGGCCATGATAAGCCACTGATGGTGGCTTTCCATGGCCTCGTAGATATGGGTAAGCCCAGTACACAGCCGGAACGTCAAGAAGAGTGATGTTTCTGTGCATTGGGCTTGTAAATATGCCTCAAAGTGTCCCAGACAAAGCAATGAAAATAGCCCAACAGCACAAGAAACTCCCCAAACCAGATGCATTTTCTCTGCTAAGGGTCCCCAGTGTATCCCTTGTAGAGATTGCGTAGCAGTTTTGCATTGGTGGTTCTGGTTATATTTTGGTGACATTTGTTGAGCTGACCAATGTCATTTGCACCAAATGATTTGTACCAAAATTGAATTCTGTACAGGTACTTTGATTGAAATATTACTCGAAAATGTATGACACAAATGCAAATTTAGCCAGCATTGGTGCAGATTATGTGATCTGGTCCTTACCTCGCATAAAAATAATAAAAACATTTTAAGTAAGCTTCTGGGGACAAGAAGCATGTGCAAAACATTGATCCAGGCACAACTAAATCCTGTATCTTTTAAAAGGCAGAACATGGATGAAATCAAGAGCATCAACGAGGAGATTATCACCTTAGAAATGGCAGGCATTGTTCCTAACCAACAAATGGGAAACTATTTTGCGGTGGTTGATTATGCACACAAGTAGTGTGGTCTGTCTCCAAAGTAATAATACAATTGAATGCCACCAGTGCCTTGAGACCCTCACAGGTGAGTAGTGTGCTCTAGAAATCCGTGATTTATTGATTGACACTGAGACCACTTATTCAGAGGAGAGCCCTAAATGAATAGTAATTCAGTAGTAGTAATAACATTACCATACTTGGCAAGTGCCTTAGTTACCCTGTGTTAAATTCAAGCTGGTGGTTGCCGGTGGGGCCCACGGACACTCATTTTTGGGGACCAGCACTTATTTTTTCTTATCATATATTGACCATAAGCAAGAGAGGGAAAGACAAAGAAACAAGAAAGAAAAGGGAAGAGAAAAAAGAAAAAAATGGCATTGGCCAGAGCTCCCGACTTTGGAACTGTGGACCCAGGTTCAAGTCTCGGCCTCAGTTCCACATCCTAGTTGTAGGGGGCAAAACACTTAATCTCCCCATGCCTAAAAATGAATCTGACCTTGTATAATGTAACTGGTGCTCATGTAAAGTGCTTCAATACCTTCAAGTTGAGTTTTGAGGTTGAAAAAAAGGCAAAGACCTGTGAGGGAAAGTCATCCTTTTGCTCTGATCACCCCATTTTTGACTGATGCTGGTGGTTATTACTCTGAAAGTTCCCTGGTCTCTGCTAGACAGGCTCAGGGTCAGTGGTCTGTCCTCTAAATTATATAGTAATTGGTATAATTCGAATTGGCAAAGACAACATACCTGTAAGTCCCTAGTCTATTGTAGAGCACGTAGGCTTAGAGACCCCTGTGGACGTAATGCACTTAGGTGTGCACTGCTGTGGAGTCTGGTGTCAATTTAAAGCCAGGCCTGCCTTGCAGGCTGGTTTAAAAAAAAAACTATGTCCAAATTCGACTTTGGAATCAAAAGTACTTCCGAAGTCCAAAACTACATCATTTTTATTACTTAAAAGTCAACCGTAAGGTCTGCCCTAGGTGCACCAAGGGTAGGGTGCATAGTTATTAAAAGCACAGACAGTTGTTTTTTACTATTGTAGTGCTGCTAGCCCCATAGGATAACATGGGACAGCTTTCTTAAACTTAATAAAGTCTGTCTTTGCTTTGCTCCTAGCTATATAAGGAGAACAGTTGGGGGCAAAGCTTCCCCCGCTATCACACTACTCGAACAAGGTTTATCAAATTGTTTGTTCCACTCTAGAGTAGTAGTTGCAGGCGATTTTAACAGCACTTTTGAGCCCCTTAGCACAGAAGACATCGTAGGGATAGAGGTGGAAGATAATAAATGGGGTGTTCCCTCATTAACCATACCCCCGGTAAAAAGATGGTCACAGTTGGCTACTCAACTGTATGCACTTACCTTAGAATATGGGTTAAGGGCAGTGAATGGAAGGACTAAATCTGATGCCCAGGGAGCCTTTACCTACAATAGAGCAACCTGTCCATCTCGCATTGATTATATCTTAGTAGATGTTAGACTTTGGGGGCACGTTCTAGATATGGAGGTAGGGAACACAGCCGATAGTGACCACAACCCTCTTTGTATGTTACTGAGGCTCCCTTGGGCACCCCCTTGCTCTATATCAACTACCCACGTGCACTCTGTGACCAAAGAGGTGATACCCTCAAATTCTAGAAGAGCCTTGAAATGGCACAAGGTAGTTCTACAAGATGTAAAATTAGAGGCCATTAGGCAAATACTGGTTAAAAACATAATTGAGTTAAGAGATGGAATTGCAGCGGGGCCTACTCATGTCCTTAGCACACATACACGCACTATTGAACAGATTTGTCTTCATTTTTAAGTACCGAATAAGCCTACTAAATCTGTGGCACAATCAAGGAGAGGCCAAACATGGTTCAATAAAGAGTGCATAACTAAGAGGAAGGCCTTGGCAATAGCTATTAGAGCTAGGAAAATCTTAGTCATTAAAGCTGCAAGGAAGGAATATAGAGAGGCTGAGCACCAAGCAAAGTTAGACTGGGACGAAACCCGATGGCATGATCTTAAAAATGCCAGTTTAGCAAAGGATACCAACCGTTTCTTGTCATTGGTCAGACGGTCAAACAAGGGAGATGTAGACCAAATCCCTAATCATATTCCATCTCAGGTCTGGCATGACCATTTTTGCGACTTATACTCCGGGCCTAACGATGGAAGTGGGGAAGGACAATGTGGTAATTTCCCATCAAGTTTTGGGAATGGCGACAGCGACCCATTCACGCTAAAAGAAGTTGAATCTGCGATAAGTAAGATAGTGCCTGCTAAGGCCCCGGGACCTGATGGTCTTCCCGGGGACTTGTTCCTTGCAGAACGGGATAAATGGGATGAGTATGTCCTCCTTCTTATTAACTCCATCTCCGGAGGATGCCCAGTCCCAGAATCATGGAAGGGCGCAGAGATAGTCCCAATCTATAAGAAGGGGTCCAGAGAGGACCCTTCCAACTATAGGCCAATCAGCCTTATAGATGCAATGCAGAAGATAGTTGGTAGGGTCATACTGCAGAGAATCCAATTGTGGGCTGAGGAGGAGGACATCCTCTCTCAATATCAGGTGGGTTTCCGGACCAGCATGGGTACGGTTGACCAGGTCTTCAGGCTCCTCTTGATCTATTGGAAGGTGGTGGTGATCGGCAAAGGCAGTCTTTATCTCGCTTTTATCGACCTAAAGACTGCCTTCGATCTGGTCCCTAGGAATAAGTTATGGGAAACACTGCGAGCCATGGGTATCCCCCCAATGATCCTTAATCTATTAGTAAGGCTCCACAAGGGCAATTATGCTCAGATAAGATGGGGGTCCCAGGGACAGCTTACGGATAAGATTCCAGTAAACAGGGGAGTACGGCAGGGCTGTGTGATGGCACCCACCCTGTTCTCATTATATGTGAACGGGGTGGTTAGATTTCTGCAAGAAATACCAGCAGATGCCCCAGCCCTGGCAGGTAACAAGGTACCGACCCTCCTGTTTGCTGATGATACATTGCTGATCTCAAAGACCCCGGCAGGCCTACAAAAACTCCTTAATAGGTTCCAACTTTTCTGTAACACCCGGGGTTTGGTCATAAATACATCTAAAACAAAATTCATGACATGCAATCCCCACAAATCATTCAGCAACAACATCACCTTAGACGGGATACACCTTGAGAGAGTCACCACCTTTGACTATCTTGGGATACACCTTTCAGAGTAAGCGCAGTGGAGACCCCACCTTGATAAAATGCTCCTGAATCACAAACGTGTTGCCGGGTCACTGAGCAAAGAACATCGCTCATCGTTTAGTAGACCTATTGCCCCGGCACTCGTCGTGTATGGAGCCAAGGCAGTTAGCTCGGCTCTTTATGGAGCCAAGCTGTGGGGCTTTGACAATCTCGATGAGATTAGCAGATCAGAATACAAATTCTTTAGGGACCTGTTCATGTTACCACAGGGCACCCCTTTAACCCCCTTGACATACGATCTAGGCAGGCACCTCATTAAAGACCTGGCCAAACTTCGCCCACTGCTGTATTGGGCACGCCTTAGGAGCACTCCCGAACTTGCTAATTATGCCGAGGCTTTCACAGAAGTAATGAGGATGGACACCTGTAAGAGGATAAAATGGATTTCAAATGTCAAGGCATTGATGATAACCCTTGGTCTTGAAGAATCATGGGACACTCAAAGCCCACCGACTAAGGCAGAACTTAAACGCATCTATTGGGACTGGATAGATGCTAGAGACCTCAGTAATCCAAACTTAGGAAGGCTTACGGAAGAATTCTTCCAACACAAGCAATATAGAGGTCTCGAACCCTGCCTGGACATAATCCAGATCCCTAGGGATAGGGCATTATACACTCAATTCAGACTTGGCTCACTCCCAGTCCATGAATTTACTGCGAAGTGGCACCTCCCCCATCAGACTACTGAAGTATGCCCATCCTGTGGGACCTCTAAAGAGAGTATTGCACACCTCATGTTCGCTTGCCCTGCGTATGCAAGTGTTAGGTCCTCTTGGCTTCTCCCAATCTGTAAACAATTAGGCACACACGACCATCGAGTTGCCTTACGTATATTGAGAACTGATCCGAGAACCCTTTATGTTTGCGGAGTTGCTAAGTTTCTGGGCCGAGCCTGGCTAATCAGGCATATGGCTGTTCGAAGGGTGACCCAAAACTGACTTAGATTGCCCACGAGCATGTATACTGGACAATCGTAATTTGTAACATCACATCTTGTCTTCGACAAGGAATATTATACACTTCTCTTTAATTACGTTTTACTGTTTTAAATTGTATAAATCAAAATGAAATCATTTTATATGCAGGAAATAGCTTTACATTTTATTTGTCTGGAGATATTGTATTGCCACATTTTAATAATCTTAATATAATGAATTGCATTTTCTTTTTTGTAATATTGTTGAATCGTGATGCTTTTATGATATTCATATCGAAATAAAGCTATTTGACTGACTGACTGACCTAGCTAGCAATAGCATTCAAAGGATCAAATTAATGGTCACATTATATCCAACAACTTGCCATGGTTAGATTTACTGTAACTATTACAGGAAAGCAGTTTTGGAAATTACTATCCTGAATTTACATAAAGCAGCCCTGTAGCAACCTCTTCTGATTGGGCAGCCTTTGCCAGCCTGAGCCAACCTGCTCCCTGAGTAGGTGTGAAGAGGCCTGGGGATTAAACAATACAACCATTTGGTGGGAGGAGATTTGCTTCTTGGAGAAGCCAGGGAAAGTAAGGGGGCTGGGAAGGTAAGCTGGACTTCAGGAGAACAGATGTCATAGGACCCAGGCCAGCCCCTACTTTCTTGATCCCCAGCCAGATGGGAGCCCCCCTAATTAGATTAGGAGAGGGGCTGAAAGGGGAATGCAGTCAGATGTTAGCAACAACTTTGGTGTTGGGTTACCCCAACACACACACACCAAGGAGGGATTTTCTCCATTTAGATTTTTTGAGAACAGTGGTTTCTGGGTCACAAATATGCCACAGTTAGCAGGAAGTAGTCATAGCAGAGGGAGATAACTTTACCCCTATTGGTTGGGGTGCCACCTCTTGCCAGCCCAGAATGGAGGATAAATATGGGCGAGCTGCAGGAGGTCCTCAGAACACTACCTGGAACAACAGAAGTAGAAGTACTGCCCTGTTGGACGCTTGAGCTGCACCACAGAAGGCTTGAACTCAGAAAGACTGAACTTGCTGCACCCACAAGGCTCCACAAAGAAAGGACTGTGCATGTCTTAAAGTAAAAGGAGTGCAATCCCTGATCAGCAACAGCTACATCCGAGTTGGAAGAAGTCACCTGCAATGCCAAGGAGAAGTTCATCCCAGCTGACCGGTTGCATCTGGAATTTACCTGGACAGGGTAACCATCGATGACTGCTTTGAGACCCTCTTTGCCGTCGATGCCAAAGGATCCAATACTGGTCTTTTCACTGAGCTGCAGCAGGCCGCCATCGCCAACTCGAACTCCAAATCCAAGAAGCCAGAGGACCCTTCTGAAGAGCCTGTTGATGAGAGAAAAGCTCCAAGAAAAGGACTGTGACCGAAGGTAAACTTTTGACCGGGCCCTAGCACTCAGCCTAATTGACACACGCTCCATCACGGTTGGCCTAAAATTTTGACTTTGTCCCGGTCCAGCGTGATGAGTTAGCCGTGAGTGCCCCTGTAAGCTTTTTGGCGATAGAATGCACAACGATTTAATCTTTAAAAATTCATATCTCTGGTTTCCTGCATTGGATTTTTGTCATTTTGGTGTTGTTGTAAAGAAAACAATAGTTTTTATGTTTATAAATTGGTGTTGGGTTTTTATTGTGTTGTGTCTTTTACCTATCTACTGTTTTGGTGATATTAAATGCTTTACAAGTCTGTCTACTAAATTAAGCCTGACTGCTCATTTGCTAATCTACCAAGGGATGAGCAAGGATTAATTTATTGATACTTGACTGGACCTATTACTGATTGTAGTATTATTACTAGCTAAAGGTGAACACCCTAATAATCCATGTCCCTACAACTGGCATGAGTGAGATGAAGGGGCAGCAGTGTCTGGGAGTGGATTAAAGAGGCCAGAGCTGAATTTAACACTAAGCCTGGGTACTCGGTGCACCGATTGTAATAGCACCACCGGAGCAGAGCTTTGGGCACTGGCACACATTCTTTTACTAATTAAAGACTGGTATTTCCTGTTATGTAGTTTCCTGCTCACAAATTAAAAATAACTTGCAAACATAGTGCAATGTTTCCCCAAATTGTTACATATTCATCAGTACACCTTTACCACCCTGGGTACAATTTTACCATGCTGTAATATAATATCACTGCATAAAAATTGCAGCTTTACTGCACTTGCAATACGGAATTACTACATTAAAGCCACAACACCATTTGCAGCCATGTCTGAGAAAGGAGTTCTGATGCTAGTTCGCCAGTCTCCTCTTAAAAACAGTAAGGAGAGAAATAGGAATCTCCAACCTAGTGCTTCTTGATAAGGGGAAATTCGGACAAGGAGGACAAGAGAAACACACTGAAGTAGATGGCTTGTTTCACATTGTTCTGATGTTTTAAGGCTCAGGCTTGTATTCTGATCACATGAAAGTCATAAAGAAATCACACCCACCACTGGTACAGCAATGCTAACTACAACAACAAAGGCAGAAATAAGTAATAGCAATGGTGCAAGCAAACCAGTTACATAACAATCCCCATACCTTTTGCTCTTATCTGATGCTCCGTATGGGAATGCCAATAATAAACCCAGAAAGTAACTGGCAACCTTCCTCAAGCTCAGGAGCACCAGGCAATGCTGAGAAGTGGTGGTCCATTGAATCTGACACAGCAAAAGAAAGTCAATGCGAATGATACTCTTCAGAGGTATACAAATTCACAATAAACAAGAAACACAGGGGACAAGGGTTGGACAAAACAAATTGGCAGGGAAATGCCAAAATAATGATCAAACTAAGCAAGAGGGAAACATGTAACTCATGGAACTTGCTACTGCTGCCAGGCTTCTTATATTACCTGCAATGGAATCCTTCTGCAAAACTGATTGATTGTCAATCTCTCTGACCGGTAAAGCCTGGCTTATGTCTCTCAGCCCCAGACTCCCAGAAACCAGCCTCTACATTTTCCATGATATTAATGTTCTCTTTTTGACTTCCCCCATGTTTTTCTTCCCCAAATATCCAAACCTCAACAGACCTTCCCATGAGTCATGACAGTACCCACCAGCGAAAATCTCCCCTACCCTTTGGTTCTACTGTGTTGTTGGAGAAGTCTCAGTAAAGCTCTTTGATCAGCCGAGGGCATGTTTAAATGAAGCAGGCTCCTATGGTCTATGCGAGGCATCATAACCCTGCCATGCTGTTAGATTTAGGTATCCAATATCGCCTCTAATTCAAATTCCTGTTGACCATGGGTTGGAATGATTGAAGGTGATTTGGTCCTTTGACTTCCTGAGCTGATTTGATTCAGGAAATATCAAATTTATGGTCAATCTTCCATTTCTCTGGTAATTTACATTTTGCTGATGAAGTACATACTAACTTTAGAATGGGGAAGGTATCTACAAAATGGGGAACAAACTTGGGATGTAACCCTCGATTGGCAACATGTGCTGTTGATAACTGAACTTCTTGTTTTTCTGAATATGTGTGTGCTGTTCATCTCTTCCTGTCAGCCTACTTTTTGAATGATGCCTTGGACTGTAAAAGATTTTGGACAGCCGATTTATGTGTGAGAGTAAGTGATTGTAATATGGGTTTTACAGAAGGCTCCTCTAGCACAGAAAAATGGGATGGTCGTACTTGAGGAAGAAAACCATAGGTACTGAAGAATGAGGAGAATCGAAGTGAGTTATACAATGACTTGTTAAAGGCAAACGCTTCTAAGGGTGTTCAAAACCCAATTGTCTTGATGCTACTGATGTTCCTCTATATAATGTCTTAAATATTGATCTATAGTTTAATTAGGTCTCTCAGTCTACCAATCAAACTTTGGATGAAAGCTGATGGATTTCACTATCCCCAGTTGTCTCAACAATGAATTCCAAAAAATGGGCATAAACTGTGTTCCTCTAGTGGTTATGATGACCTTGGATTAACCATGCAGCCTATCCTCTTTTAAGAAGTGTTTAAGCAATTCCACTGTTTGGCAATTGCACCATATGGGCATGTTTGGTAAAGTAATCGACACTCAGTCATTGCACTGTGTTTCCCTGAGAGTCTGGTAGCTCTGCATTGAGGTCAATTGACATGAGACCAAGGTGTCTGAGCTGTAGGGAGTGGTTGTAATAACCCCAGAGCTCTCTTAGTAGGTGCCACATTTTGAACATAGACTACAGAATTCTAAAGATAGATATCTGCAGTTTTCTTTAAGTTGAGTTACCAAAAGGTTCTGGCTACCACTTTTTTATTTTAGGTTTTAAACAATACTTAACATTGCAGGCAGAGTATACCGTAATAGCTGGATGGTACATTAAAGTACTTATAGACATTAACTGCATGATAAAAATCATGGTACACTATAATAATATTAAGTCACAAAAGGAAAGAATAAAAGAATTGAAAACATTCAGGCCTATTGGGTCTGTATGCCATTATTACCACAGGTTTGAACGTGTACTTTCAAAGAAACTTCCAGCCCTGATAGTGTAATGCTGGATGCAAAGTCCTTTTCCGGCATGCAAATCATTCCGAGTATGACAGGTAACAGGGGTAAAACATTAAACCGAAGTAGAGGCAATAGTCCTTAAGACTAAGGCCCCGATTACGATTTTGGTATGTCCAAGGGCTCCCAGACTTGCGGGAGCGTGGTCTCCCGACCACCCTATTATGAGTCGAGTGGTGGGACCGCCACAGTCCTGTCACAGTCCCACCACAGCCGCCAGGGAACCGCAATTCCCTGGTGATGTTGAAGCTGTCAGGAGGCAGTAATATGCTTGGCAGGACTGCTGCGGTCCTGCCAAGCATATTACAAGTTTCCTCTCTGCCATGGTTTTCACGGTGGTTTCACCACCATGAAAACCATGGTGGAGAGGAAACAAAGGGGTCCCTACAGGGCACCCTGTTGCCTCACACCCTGTGGATACACACAAGGGGGCATAACATGCGCCCCCCTGTGTGCATGCACAGCAGTTCCTGCACTGCATGGACTTTACAGTCCATGCTATGCGGGTACTGTTTTTGGCATTCCAATTGTGGTGATCATTTTCAGGGCACCGCAGTGGGAACGTCAAAACAAAGCCCACCAGTCACGAGGAAACTCCTAATCTGGAGGGCAGTCTGACTATGCCTTTGGCGGTGCGGGCTCTGGGGGGGCGGACCCGGCACTGCACTGCCAAAGTCGTATTCAGGCCCTAAGTGGAGAGATATTCAGGATTTATGGGGGTGGGAAGGGAGACAGCGCACCTGAATAATAATCTGAGCCGTTTGTGCTATTCATGCTCTCTTGTCAGCCATAACCAACAGACTTTACATTTTGCATATCCCTTACTGTTAGGGCTATGACCTTAAGGGGCTCTATTGTTGGTCTTTGTGGGTAGGTTCAATATTATTGTATTTCAGCTAGTTATTTGGCCTCAATTGTTGTTTTTTCTCTATTGATTGACAATCGCTTCATTTTCTCCATCTGACCCAGCAGAAGATTTAGCAGAATCATTTTTGGAAACCTCTCTATTTGTATGTTGATTACTCCTTGTATTGTTCATGTGATGAGTTCTCAAACAGGTTGTATTTTAACGCCAGAACATACACGCCAGATTTGCTTTTCTCTGTGTGACATCTTGGGCAACTATCCGGAATGCTGTAAAATATTATAGAACGTTGGGAGTGGTATGGCATGTGTGGAAGATTACGTTATGTTGAATTAATTTAAAGTGGGTATCTCTTGATACTGTTTTGTGGTAAGTTAAAGCTTTACCCCATTTCTGCTCAGATATGTCAGCATTTGAGTCCAGTGCCAGCCTTCTCTCAATTTACATAAATCTAATTTGATCAGTTGTGTCAAAGCCGTCTATAGTCAAGTGACAGCTTTCCTGGTGCCACCAATGTAGCACTATTCGGTTGGGGGATTTTCAGTGTGTTCTGGCTAAATATTTTTGACAATACTTATTATTGTGTTAAACAGTAGGATTTGCCCTGCTGGAATTAAATATTTGTTGTTTTGAAAGAATGAAATACTGTGTCATAATGTAGGTCGCCTAGGTAGTGATGCCTGCATCTGTCCAAATTCACATATCAGTGGTCAATGCTACGTTCCTAGGCTTAGGGATATAGTACAATGGTAAGTTAGGAGTATAATGTTACTGTTGTTTTCGTTTTACCCAATTATATAAATATATATATATATACATCCTCCAGAGAAATATCACTGTTCAAGCCAAAATCTAAATTTAAGCCCATACTTCCATTTGATAACATCAATGCGTTTAACAATACTATGGTTGAGGAAATTAAGAACATTAAACGGAAAGAACTTAAGAATAATGAAAGGCCTACACCTAGGGAAAGGGAACTTCATGTGGTACTCACTAAATGGTCACAAGAAAAAAACTGTGTTATACGAAATGCAGACAGAGGTGGCAACGTTGTTATTTGGCCACTTGAGATGTATGTTGATGAAGCTAACCTTCAATTGAGAGATACCTCTTGTTATACAACCATTACATGGGGAGAGTTTAACAAACTCAAGAATAACTTCTATGAAGACTTGACTGCATGGCGTGACCTAGGTCTTATTAAGTTAGAGGAATACAGTTTCCTCAAAATAAAATCCCCTAGAGTGCCTATCCTTTATCTTCTGCCTAAAGTACACAAAGACAGTGAATGTCCCCCAGGCAGGCCTATCATTTCTGCAATAGGGAGTCTGTTGAAAAATGTTTCAAAATATGTTGATTTTTATTTACAACCGATGGTGAAAGATCTACCATCCTACATACAGGGTACAACAGACTTCCTAAAACAGATCTTTAGCTCCTTATATACGAGCATTCGCCATGATGATGGACTGAGGGCTATAGAGCACTTCTTAAACCGTAGGCCACGCCAGTTTTCAGACCATAACAAAATGTTAATTGCAATAATTAAGCGGTGTTTGACCTGTAATATTTTCCTTTTTGATAAAAAATTGTATAAACAACAACAAGGGACAGCTATGGGCACCTGCTTCACCCCCAGCTATGCGAATTTGCATATGGGCCGGTGGGAGGAGCAGGTGCTTCATGGGCCAGAAATGGACAAGTGGGCGTCACATTTAGTGACATGGTTACAGTACATTTATGATCTTTTTATCCTTTGGAAGGGAAATAGAGCTTCTGTGACAGAGTTTGTTGATCACATCAACTGTAACAATTTGAACCTACTATTCACAAGCAGAATCAGCGATACAGAAATTGAATTTTTAGATGTGAGAGTAGAAGTCAAGGAACAAAGGGGGTCATTACGATGGCGGGAGGACAAAGTCCGCCCGCCACCGTAACGGAATGCGGGACCGTCCGCCAGGGGTGCAGCGGTCCCGCACCGCGATCAGGATGCCACCGCCATCGTGGCGGTGGCATCCTCCATTCACAGCATTGTGGCGGGCGGTGCGCACAGCACCGCCCGCCACAATGCTGGGAATGCACTGTGTGCATTGTCATGCACAAGGTGACAGGCACCGCGAGGTGCCTGCCACCATGTCCATGCCAATGCAGGGGGTACCATAGGTACCCCCATGTGTACCCCTACCCCCAATACCCTGGGGGCCCGCAGCGGGCCCCCGAAAGCAAACTCTGCCTGGTTTTCCATGGCGGGGTCTCCGCCATGGAATGCCCTGCACCGCTGCCCATGATAATATGGATGGCGGTGTCTAGCAGACACCGCCACCATATCCAGCCCCTTTCCGCCCGGTCGACTGGTCGACCGGCTGGAAGCCGGCGGACGGTCTTGCCGTCCGCCTGAGTCCCCACCGCCATACTAATATGGCGGTGGGGAAATGTGAGGTGGGCGGTGGGAAATGGTGGGCGGATCACCACCGCCATATGGGCGGTGGCGATCCGCCCGCTATCCTAATGACCCCCTAAGTCTCTGCACTTCCATTTACCGTAAACCTATAGCAGGTAACACAACATTGCATGCAAACAGTGCACACTCACAACCACTGAAGAATAGTATCCCGTATGGTGAGCTATTAAGGGCCAAAAGAATTTGCAGCTCCTAAAGGGAATGCAAGCAAGCTGAATGAGAAATTTGTGCTAGACTCACAGCCAGAGGATATCAAAGCCATGTTTTAGCACATGCTAAACTTAAAGCCAGACAAGTGAGAAGAACAGATCTCCTTTTTAGAAAATTGGGAGAAGAAGCAAAGGTAAAGCCTGTAACCAGGTTTATCACCACATATAATCGACAACATAAGGAATTAAGAAATGCTCTAAACAGACACTGGCATTTAGTTAAGCAAGATCCAACTATAGGCAGAGATATGCCTCGTAAACCTGATTTGATATACCGACGCTCACACACAATAGGAAACAAATTAGTCAACACCTACACCATTACACAACAACAGTGGCTTACACTCAATAAAGGGTTTAAGAAATGAGCAAAGTGTAAGGCCTGTCAGCACGGCAAGAATGTAACAGAGGTAACAACTTATTTTGGAGAACACTTAAAAATTTCTAAACCATTGCATTGCAAGTCTGAATATGTGGTTTATTTGTTGGAATGTCCATGCCCTAAAGGATATGTCGGGAGCACTAACTAGAGGCCCATAAGCGGGTCTTACAGCATTTGCGTGCTATTAAGAATGCTGATGTAACATACCCAGTAGCCCGACATTTCAAGGAACACCACAATAGGGACCCCTCTAAAATGACATATTGTATTCTAGATCAGGTTGTTAAAACCTTAAGAGGGGGAGACAGAGAGAAAGCTCTGAGACAACTCGAATGTAGATACATTTTGAGAATGGGTACAAAGACGCCGGGAGGCATGAATATCGATGAGGAGATATATATTTTTTTATAAAGTGGTGCCTATTAGATGTCTATTTTCTATAGCATGATTATGAATTTAAACTTTGTACCTGTCTGTGTTCTTCATTTGGACTATGCTAGTTGATGATCTCTGCGTTGTAGTAATATGCCTTTAAGGGCTTTTTAATCTGTTAATTTTCATTCTGCTTTATATGTTACAAGGATAAGTATTTTAACACTTTACGTCTTTTTATTTTGTTGTAGGTTATCCAGATGGATTACCGAAAGATGACAGCTAAAGAGCTAAGGGGCTCATTACGATGGCGGGCGGAAGCACAACCGCCGTGCTGGCGGATGCAAAAACCACCAGTTACCGCCGGCACGCAGCAGTCCACACGCCCGCCCAATTACGATGCGAAAAGTAGGCCAAACACCGCCGGCAAGCCAGCAACACCGTCCGCCATCAAAGTGCGCCCGTACACGTAGCGGCGCAGCTAACTGACACACACCGTCCGGCGAAACACGTCCCGCCCGGGCGCATAAATTACGATGCCGCAAACAAGCGGCTCCCACGGCCAAGAGATACCGTACGACAAACCGAAGCGGTAACACGGACGCCGAGCACGGACAACGAAGAAGCGGCTCCCCGAGCATGAATCCAGCACTGCAGGCCCTCCCCATGCTCTTGCTGATGCACCACCAAGGGCGCAACGTACCGCGGAGACGCAGGTAGGCACACACACAACAAGTGCACGCAAACAGCGCACACAGTGCAAGGGCGGAAAAAGCGGACAACCCCCACCAGCGCGTGTACACTACACATCCACCATTGCATCCACATATGACACACAGGCCAAATCGTAACATCGCGTAACACATGTGTACACACCACCTGGGACTAGGAACCAACGACCCCGTCACGGCCCCAAAGCGGCGATGACGCCGCCACACATGCGCACAACGCAGAGGCCAACCGCAGCGCCATGCATGCGTCGCACACAGACACAGGGACACAACCAAGCAGCACACACATCAGCCCCACCCCGAACGCACAGGACACGTGACAGGCCTGCCACAGACATGTCCCCAACGCCCAATTCACGGACAACAGCCAACGCCACACAAC